>CM035817.1:51194695-51794695 GCA_020458035.1 Magallana ariakensis | reverse complement strand
ACAGAGGCAGTCCAGCAGGGGACAGAGACCGCTTCACACAGCTTGTGAAGGTATTTCAAGAAAACAAATTTTCTAATTCCTTAGCACTGTGAACTTTCACAATTATAGATACAGTATTGAATAATTCTTTCAAAATCAGATCATCAGATACGAATTCTAAATAATCTAGATATACGGTCATGTTTACACAATATATTAAAGTGCTATTTCAGTCTGTTGAAGCAAAAAGAAATCGTTATAATAGGCGGCAATAGTCTTTTTGCCAAACGCTCTAAATAAGAACCGAAATTCGAGAGAAAAATGAGGTATTGTGTTAACGGTATGCTTTGTCAGAATAAAGAAACCCTTCTTCTGTTAAATGACCATACAGTCTCTATTAATTACAAAATTCTATTTCAGATTCTCCACGAGACCTTGTCTCCGCAAGGTCTGATGTTGACAGCTGCTGTTCCCGCGGGAAAATCAAACATTGACACAGGATATGACGTCCCTGCAATTTCACAGTAAGCACAGTTACTCTATCAATCATATGTATACGACGTCACAGGATCTATTATATGTCTTCGATTTCCAACCTGATAATTTAAAACAAAAGAATAAAAGTTATAAATGAGAGATTAAAAAACTATTGATTTTATTGCAAATAATCATGCAGGTATCTAGATGAAATTAACTTGATGACTTACGACTTGCACGGTGGTGGCTGGGAAGATAAAACCGGACACAACTCTCCCCTGAAATCTCACCCTTCAGAGACCGGAAATGAGACCTACCTCAATGTTGTAAGTTTCCAAGATAATCAAGCAGAAAAATTAACGACATCGTTCATTTTGTGTTATTTTTTTTCCGTTTCAGTATTACGTTTTTGAATTTTTAAAACCACGAAAACAGCATATATTTTTAAAACTGCAGTTTTCATACAAATTGTGATCCTAGAAACAAACCTACCGTATAAATGTATCAATTAGTCCTCAATTTCCAATGTTTCCAATCTTTAAAAGTAAAAAAACTAACAGGGTTTTTCATAAATTTACTAGTACATGAAATATAACTGTGAATATCATAATAACAATTAAACCACTTTTAAAACATTTGTACTACTTTGATATTTATCATCTTTATATGTTTAAAGGAATGGGCGGTGAATTACTGGCTACAGAAGGGGTTACCTGCTGACAAGCTGAACGTAGGCATGCCTCTATACGGACGTTCCTTTACCCTTGCTAGTGCCAGCAACAATGGGTTGTCCGCCCCTGACAGAGGCAATGGTGGACAAGCCGGCAGATACACGAGAGAGGCCGGGTTCCTTGCTTACTATGAGGTCAGACACATACATGTTTTAGAAATATTCACCTTCTATATTAATTTCAAACAATATTCAACCAATCATATTATTCCAACAGAAAGTGGTTTTTTGTGTGTGTAGATT
The DNA here is from genome assembly GCA_020458035.1 of Magallana ariakensis. Lineage (NCBI taxonomy): Eukaryota > Metazoa > Mollusca > Bivalvia > Ostreida > Ostreidae > Magallana > Magallana ariakensis. The sequence continues at coordinate 51,793,266 of CM035817.1, read as the reverse complement.
TGTGATATGTTGAAAACTGGAGGAACTCGCCACTGGATTCCTGAGATGGAGGTTCCTTATGTGGTTAAAGGCGATCAGTGGGTGGGATACGATGACCCACAAAGCTTAAAATTCAAGGTGATGTTATTTTCTTTTGAAACATTATTAATCCGTGAACAACATTAATAGCATTTGTTATCACGTTTTTTGCAACAAAATACATGAAACGAAAATTGGTGTTTAACAACTATTGATAGAAGCCACAAGTTGATTTTGAGATTTTACACGACATCTCGACTAACTGTTGACTAACTGTTTGTAATTCGGTTCATCAGGTGGATTTTGTCAAAAGTAAGGGTGTCGGTGGAGTCATGGTGTGGGCTCTGGATCTTGATGACTTCAGCGGAAGTTGTGGGCAAGGAAAATATCCTCTTCTACGTGCGATCAATGATGAGCTGACATCGGGCCAAGTTCAGCAGTAGGTTTTTATAAGAAAATAATCAAACAATCAAAGTTAAAAGAGTGGATTGACTGAACAAATGCTCCTCTTATTGTCTTTAATTTTTATCTTTTTAATGGGAAAATATTTATTAACAAACATACAAACCTACAGAAAAACTATCAATCTTTCAAGACACATTGAAAAACTAATCAAATAGTAATATTTTGGACCTTGCTAATTTCTAATTTTCAATACATTGTAATACGAGTAACACATGTTTTCCTATTTCATATCAAATATAGAAATACCTTTTCGAAAACAATATCATTTGTATCATGTTACCTTTAGGATGACAAATGCCCCAACCACTGCTGCACCTTCCATGGCACCATCTACCACAACCACCCAGAGACCCAACCATCAGACCAACCACCCCAATAACCACCCAACTATGGCACCTTCCACCAGTAAGTAGTCATATATCATGATCGTTTTAAACCATTTCTTTTGGTTTTGTCTTTATTAGTTACATACGGTTATGATCAGATAAAAAGTAGACCAGACAACAGGTATAACTGTAAGTCATCATAAAGTATCTGTGTTCCAAGAGGTAAACCTTCATAATCAATAGACGTAGAGTGCTAGTTCCTTAGATAGTGCATAGTAGTCATGCTCCACAAGAAGGTACTGTTTCTTTAAATATATGTCCTACAAATCATAAGTTCTTTGAAACTCTTGATAATACGCATATTGCATATTGAATAAGTGTGTGTAAAAAGAACTTATTCACTTTTATTCAATTTTTTCAATTTGTCATATTCTGCAGTTTTATGTTAGTTTTTCTAAAAGGAAAATGTGCCCACAGTCGTTCCTACAACAAAAGTTATATATCTTATGGTATATCGCTGTAAAAGATATAATGTAAATATCATTGGTGCCGATCGCTGTGGACACATTTTCCTATTTAAAAATACAAAAAATTGGTGTTATATGCTAAGTTTTAAGAAAATATACGGGAAAATGCGTTTAAGACGTCACAATTACCCTTGTGAAAGTCTAATGGGTAAAATATTTATATATTATAAACAAATAGAAATTCCATTTTAAAAGAAAGCTGCATTTTGTTCTTTAAACGCAGTCCAAAACGGGGAAATTATGTCAGAAACTGTACCTTCTTCTTATAATATAATCTCAACATGTTAAATAATCATCTACCTCCCTCATATCTTCTCTTAAAAAATATTTCCTTGGTCTTCAATGTAAGCTTTTGTTCATAAGTGTCACTGATATTTTTTAATAAAGCTACGACTTCATCATCCATAAAAACTACTCATCACATCGGATCGACTAACCGATTTGATTGTATCGGCAAAACTAGTGGTTTCTATGCTGATCCTAACTCCTGCACACAGTACTTTATCTGTGCTGGTATCCAAAGTTTCGAAGTCTCTTGCGCCTCCGGACTTTTGTTCAATGACGCAACCAAATTCTGCGACTGGCCATACAACGTCAAGTGCAATGCTCAACATATTGCGCAGCAGACAACAACACGTGCCCCCGTACCGACCAATCCTCCACAAACGACGCATGCTCATGGTACACAGCACGTGACAACAACAACTACACAGGCCCCGTACCAACCAAACCTTGGTAAGATAACTACAAAAAGATGACACAGTCAAAGTCTTATTGATTAGATCTAGTCTAGATACTTAAGTATATGCATTTCATTACAAAGAAGATGGGGGGATAAAATAGCGCAAATGCCCATTTGGTTTAATCGTAAAATACAATTTCAAATTTAATTTTTGTTCAACTAAATATACTAGATAATGTTATAATACATGTTTACAAAAGTACAATTTCTAACTATATTCAGTTTTGAATATTTTAACAAACGGTAAGAAATAAAAATTCTAAAGTTTTGGTGGTATCGAACACATAACCTAAAAACCCTATCTTTATAAGGTTACCTAATGTCTGCTGCTCTAACCACTGAGCCATTTCAGTCACAACAAAACTCCATTGTTAAATGCTATATGCGACTTCAACCACGAATTTACGGACTTGTATTATTTTTCTACAACGTTCAATTGTTGCGATACATAATGACATTTTTAAAGTATAGTGGGTCATCTCTCCACGTTTTCGTTGATTGAAATCGGTTTGATTTCCTTTAAACCTTATATAGACTGTGAAAAAAATATGGAGCTCAGACCCACTCTATAAAAGAAAAGGCATTGAAGTTCTAAAAATGATACTATTTGGAGGTTTTGGCACGCACACGCCAGTTTGAATCAACCTTTCCAAATATTTAACTTATTTAAGGGTTATAAATCGATGTTATGGTAAATATACATTGTTTTCAATAATGTAGAAAGAAATAATGAGATTTGTTGATCTTTTAATTTTATAGTTACTGTATCTTATCTATCCTCATATAGGCAGTTTACACGCCTTATTCACCCATCTTCTTTTTAAAATAAGAGTTAATATGGAAGACTTATGTTTTATATGTATATTGTACTTGATGCTGTTTTATAGGAGGAGATGACAACAACTTCTGTAAGAACCGAGCTGATGGTCACTATAGAGACCCCGCAAACTGTGGCATGTTCTACCAGTGCGCAATGAACCTTGGCTTCCACCAGCCCTGTCCCCCGGGCACTGTGTTCAATGAGGCCATCATAGCCTGTGACTTCCCCTTCCGTGTCGCTGCTTGCCAAAACTATTCACCCTAATCGCGGAAATAAAATGACACAATGACTTTTTTTCTTGTGATTTTTTGTTGAATTACTTGTCGATTTTATGATCATTTATTTTGACTCTCTGTTTTTTGATCACACAATGACTCTTTTCTTGTGATTTTCTTCGAATTCCTTATCGTTTTTATGATCATTTATTTTGACTCTCTGTTATTTGATTACACATATTAACCGCATGTAACTTTATTATATATCACGACTTTTGAAATAAAATTATTTTATTAATCTGTTTGAAGAAAGTTTTATTGACATGAGGATAAATAATGAAAGTTGAAGGATAGTTTTGATTAGGAAAGTCCTAAAAGAGATAGATATGGAATTCTTTGCCATTGATTTTAAACAAAGCTTTATGATAGCGGTTGTTCCTCATTTCCGTTATATGAAATTTCAAACAGCTTTTATCTTTTATTACCATTTAGACTTTCTCTTTTGTAATAAATTATGTATCATTGAAAACACCATCATACTGCTCGTATTTATAGCATTTACAACGTAGACGCTAAATTAGCAAATATTTCAACCATCATTGTAGAAACACAATTTAAATATGTATAACATCATCTTGAATTTTCAAATACAGACGCTTTTGTAACAGGCTTCTGCAGTTAACCCATGGTAAAATGGAAATAAAGTGATAAAATTAGTGTTAAGATGTTCTTATCATAACAAAGAAAAGGGACTTAAAAAGTGTGTAAGTCAAACTTCTTATTCTAGGCAGTAACTATCGACGAGTGTGTTATTACACAAACTGGTCACAGTACAGAAATGGACCCGCCAAGTTCTTCCCCGAAAACGTGGACCCCACCCTCTGTACCCATCTGATCTACGCCTTTGCCAAACTGAACGGTAACAAGCTGGCAGCGTTCGAGTGGAACGACGAGAGTACGCCATGGATGAAAGGAATGTAAGACAACGATGGGTTTATTTTAACCAACTTCCGTGAAACCAATACTTATTACACGTTTAAATTTTGTATACAAAACACTAAGAGGTAATTTCAGAACTTTTTGAAAGTTAACAACTATGATTATTGCTTGAAAGGATAACACAACTAGTTGGAACTTTTTCGGCTCTCTTTGACTCCCACTCTCATTTTCTCTTATCATATGAAGTTTTTCCTGTCGCAGGTATGAACGTTTCAACAAGCTAAAACAACAGAATCCTTCCTTGAAGACCCTCCTAGCAGTAGGAGGCTGGAATCTAGGATCCGCCCCATTCACCAGGATGGTAGCCACTGACTCTAGCAGGCGAGAGTTTGCTACAACCACTGTCCAGTTCCTGAAAAAGAACGGTTTCGACGGTCTGGACGTGGACTGGGAATACCCTGCCAACAGAGGCAGTCCCCCAGAGGATAGGGACCGCTTCACACAGCTTTTGAAGGTATGACATTTTATTACATGTAAATTTTGACCCATAAAAGATATATTGTTTATAATCTTTTGTAAAATTATTGTAAAATAATATTAAATATTACAAAATTGGTTTCATTCTAGGTTCTACACGAGGCTTTCGCTCCAGAAGGACTAATGTTAACAACTGCTGTTTCCGCCGGAAAATTCACCATCGATTCCGCCTATGACGTTCCTGCTATTTCTCAGTAAATGTCGCGAAAACATTTATTGAGGAACATAGAAAATGGTTTTAAATGAATTTATTGTACACATTTATATGTGTGCTTCCGTAAAATTTAAGTCTTTATTAATTCACAGGTATGTGGATGAAATCAACCTGATGGCGTATGATATGCACGGCGGAAGTTTCGATGATAAAACCGGACATAATGCTCCGTTGAAAGCGAGTCCAACAGCCACTGGAAATGATACCTATCTGAATGACGTAAAGTAGCCGTTCATGTATCTTTTTTTAAAAATAAAACAAGGCCAATTAAATAAAATACACCGGTATACGATTATTAAGGAGAATGTGCTTAAGCAATGTGTGTGTAATGATAGTATACACATGTACATGTACATTTTCTTGCTTCGGGATTTTTTAATATAACTATTGTGTGATACTTTTTGATGGACGTTAAAATTTTGTACAGATTTCTAGTTTTTAAAACGCTTTTACGGATTATAAAGCGATTTCAATCAGAGGATTTCATAAATTATTTGGACAAAAAATTCGTCAAATTTAAATAACACAATAAATATAATTTGTGTTTTTTCAGGAATGGGCGGTGAATTACTGGCTACAGAAGGGGGCACCTGCTGAAAAGCTGAACGTAGGCATGCCTCTGTATGGGCGTACTTTTACCCTTGCTAGTGCTAGCAACAATGGGTTGTCCGCCCCTGACAGAGGTAATGGTGGACAAGCCGGCAGATACACCAATGAAGCCGGGTTCCTCGCTTACTATGAGGTCAGGCACATTCTACTTTACACGCATACGTTCACGGGGCTCTTAAAGTGAAAAATTGGACTCGAACTATGTTTTTCTTTTTTGATATGAATTATTTTTCGTAGATCTGTGAAATGTTGAAAAACGGAGGTACTCGCCACTGGATTCCCGAGATGGAGGTTCCTTATGTGGTTAAAGGTGATCAGTGGGTGGGATACGATGACCCAGAAAGCCTGAAACGCAAGGTAACACAGTTAGCGTAGTTAAAAATTAAATCTAATTTGCAAATAGTAACAAAATTTGCATATTTTACACTATTGACCCGACTGATTCAGGTGGACTTTGTCAAAAGTAAAGGTGTCGGTGGAGTCATGGTGTGGGCTCTGGATCTTGACGATTTCAGTGGAAGTTGTGGAGAAGGAAAATATCCTCTTCTACGTGCGATCAACCAGGAGCTAGCGTCTCCGACTACCCAACTGTAAGAATAATATAACACTGTCTATTGAAGAAAGTAATCTGGTTCTTTGTGAATACATGATTAGTATTTGTTTTTATATTACATGAAGTATGCTACTACATTTTGTACAATCTAGATTTGCAGCGCGTTTAAAATCTGGGCCTTTATTGTAGAGAAATAGAGACACCAGATTTTAATGTTAATGGCAGCAGTCAAGTTGGTTATAAGAAAAAAACTGACCGTCAAATAATTTTACGATCAATACGATTGGTTTTCAATTGTTATCATCGTATGAGATTGCATTACATCATTGCAAAGAGCAACGCCTCGTATTCGCAAACGTGTCACCAAATTGTAATGGTTTGAGTCAATGTTGGACGCAATACATACACCCTGCTGCATTATGTTGTGTTGTCTTTAAACCGTTGACGTGTCTCTTTGCACACGACCTAGCACTTTTTGCTTACGATCCCATACGGTCTGATACAAACAGCTAAGAGTGAACGCAAAATATGGGACTTTAAGCTTTTTCATGAACGCTTGCGATATTTTCCGAGTGAGTCTTAAACCTGCATAAACTTCCCTCTGATGCTTGTCATCTGTTAAAGTTAAGTTGCGAGGTTTATAGGTTGATTCACATCTGACCAGTCCATTTCTCACCCTATACCCCTGGAATGACGTGATAGATCAGGTCCTCATGATCCGTCTCTCGCACTACAATATCTGGATATCTTCAGCTATATGGTTTCTTGAGTGCGTATTAGCCAACATCTAGGATGAAGATTTACATGTCTTGTTGCTCAAGTAGGCTTTCATTCAAAGGAACTCAATGGAGAGGGTATAAGAGTCCTAAACATTTGAACAACTTAGGTTCACCAAATTATTTAGCGTAAATTCTGCATCCGCTAGAGAAAGGAGTGGTATAGGAAAGTGTCCTTTTAATTAGAGCTTACACAGCCAAAGTTAATTGACAAATTTAATAGCAATGTTTCTTTCATCCAGGTCGCTAACAGATTGGCGATGTTCAGTCTCTGTTCAAACTGGTCATCTATAGCTTCCCAGATGTCATGGGTAATAGGTAGGCCTTTATACATGCACAAAATTTGTCTGATTAGCTTATGGAGGCTTTCTGAGAAATGCGAAGAAACCTTGGCTGTCATCTGTGGCAAGGTGTAAGGTTTCTGCCAGTATAGTGCAGGTGGGGAGGGATTATCTTAAGCTCATGATTTTCTTCTAGATTCATTGGGTTACCATTGCAAGACTTTATCAAAGAGATGGAATTATTTTATGTGTAGTTTGGAATGCTGCTGGATTCACCAGCCCTTAATCAATGTCTAGAAGACTAGACAACTTCACTATTTGTTGTCCCATTTCCTCTTTGAGCCAACGTTGCACCCAGTTAGTGTCTGATTGCAGCTCTCCTAACTCTTTTGTCTTTGGAGGTAATCTGGTATGTATATAATCCTCTTTTTCATGGTGTCACGTTGTTGTCAACCTTATCCTGTCATCATCAATGCTTGAGGGTTATAGAAACTAGGGCTGTCACGGGTACCCAAAATAACCGAGAACCGCGGAACAATTTGTTCGGTTCGGTTTCGGTTCTGTTTTTCCGGATTTCGGTTCGGTTCCGCTTTGTGTAATAGAATCCGTATTCTATGAAAAATGGCGTCGAAATTGAAAGGCTCAGTAGTGTGGACTTGTTGTTTTAAATAAACATTGACATGTATGCAACTAGCCATGTATACCGATGATTATTCACTCATCCTAAATAAAAGTATCACGCGATTTAACTGTGTATAAAGGAGAAATACTAGTTCAATAAACAAAGATGGCGGCTTACGATTCCGACATCGAACATATATATTTGTTAATAGAAATGTTTAGAGTAAGATTTTCTGGATTAGATAATAGTTAGATTGAATTAGGAAAGCCAGAGTCAAATCCATGCAAAATAATGTGGGGAAATCTGCGTAGTTACAGAAAACAGAACACACGGTGTGCATTACCTGCAACTCGAAAATACACGAACATATCATTAAACTTTACTCGTTTCAAATCATAAATAAAATGTACTTTGTTAACATATTTTATTTATCAAATTACCTCTAACCATTTATTAAAATAAGCAACAAGATATATCTTAAAACGAAAGACAGGTATTACAAATCGGCCCCAGGTAAACTTGTACCTGTAATTTATAACTATCAAAAAGGGAACTTCATAATAAAAACAGAAGTTTACAATGATTTTTTTTCTAATAATCCTTCGTAGTACATAAGGCTGTAACAGTAAGTTATCTGTGGTGAAATTATTCTATGAATTAATATCGTTTTTAAATATTTAATTTAAAACAGAGACCTAAATAACAATGTCTCTATTTAAAATCATCAAATGTATTTGAATTTCTAATCAGGAATCTAGTTATTGTGTTTAAGATTGTTATTAAAGAGTGAAGAAATAGAAAAAAAGAAACTTTTGAAGTTACAAAAAATGAATTTGATTTAAAAGTTGACCCGAACCGAAAAAAAAAAACCAGAAACCGACCCGAAAATTTTATGACCCGACCCGACCCGAAAATTTTTGGAACCGTGACAGCCCTAATAGAAACACATTCAACACATTCTTACATTCTATCAGTCTATTTTCCAAAATATAGCATATTCAAACATAAAATTGTGTCTGCGAAATTCTTTCACAACAACCAAAGATTGTATTCCTTAGAACAAATATCAAAGTTTTTATTAAAAAGACATGATGAAAAGTTGGAAGGTACTACTTTAACTTGAAATTTTAACTCAGTTGTTTTAAATATAATTTCAGACTGACCACGGGATCCCCAGCTAATTCCCCCAGCGCCTCTGGCAACAATCCTCAACAACAGACCTTGTCGCCTTCCAGTAGCAACTCGGTCGCACCACTTAACTCTGGTAGAGTTTGCCGATATGATTTGCTAAACAGTTGTTCATGGAATGTTAAAGTTCAAATAATTTAGTTTCTCCGATGCAAAAAGACCTATTTCTATAAAATGAAATTGTTCGAATCTATAATAGTCTTTTTGGTATAATTGAGTAATGTGAATATTCTGTATTGACGTACATTTATAAGTTATCATATAATTAAAGTCGATTTGCTGTTTATTTATTTTTCACAGGCAGTAACTATCGACGAGTGTGTTATTACACAAACTGGTCACAGTACAGAAATGGACCCGCCAAGTTCTTCCCCGAAAACGTGGACCCCACCCTCTGTACCCATCTGATCTACGCCTTTGCCAAACTGAACGGTAACAAACTGGCAGCGTTCGAGTGGAACGACGAGAGTACGCCATGGATGAAGGGAATGTAAGACAACGATGTATTTATTTTAACCTAGTTCCGTGAAACCAATATTTATTACACATTTAAATTTTGTATACAAAACACTAAGAGGTAATTTCATAACTTTTTGAAAGTTAACAACCATGAATATTGATTGAAATGATAACACAACTATATGGAACTATTTCGACTTCCTCTGACTACCATTCTCTTTCGTGTGTTTCTCTCTTATTATATGAAGTTCTTCCTGTCGCAGGTATGAACGTTTCAACAAGCTAAAACAACAGAATCCTTCTCTGAAGACCCTTCTAGCAGTGGGAGGATGGAATCTAGGATCTGCCCCATTCACCAGGATGGTAGCCACTGACTCTAGCAGGCGAGAGTTTGCTACAACCACTGTCCAGTTCCTGAAAAAGAACGGTTTCGACGGTCTGGACGTGGACTGGGAATACCCTGCCAACAGAGGAAGTCCCCCAGAGGATAGGGACCGCTTCACACAGCTTTTGAAGGTATGACATTTTTATTACATGTAAATTTAGACCCGTAAAAGATATATTGTTTATAATCTTTTGTAAAATTATTGTAAAATTATATGAAATATTACAAAATTGGTTTCATTCTAGGTTCTACACGAGGCTTTCGCTCCAGAAGGACTAATGTTAACAACTGCTGTTTCCGCCGGAAAATTCACCATCGATTCCGCCTATGACGTTCCTGCTATTTCTCAGTAAATGTCGCGAAAACATTTATTGAGGAACATAGAAAATGGTTTTAAATGAATTTATTGTATACATTTATATGTGTGCTTCGGTAAAATTTAAGTCTTCATAAATTTACAGGTATGTGGATGAAATCAACTTGATGGCGTATGATATGCACGGCGGAAGTTTCGATGATAAAACCGGACATAATGCTCCGTTGAAAGCGAGTCCAACAGCCACTGGAAATGATACCTATCTGAATGACGTAAAGTAGCCGTTCATGTATCTTTTTTTAAAAATAAAACAAGGCCAATTAAATAAAATACACCGGTATACGATTATTAAGGAGAATGTGCTTAAGCAATGTGTGTGTAATGATAGTATACACATGTACATGTACATTTTCTTGCTTCGGGATTTTTTAATATAACTATTGTGTGATACTTTTTGATGGACGTTAAAATTTTGTACAGATTTCTAGTTTTCAAAACGCTTTTACGGATTATAAAGCGATTTCAATCAGAGGATTTCATAAATTATTTGGACAAAAAATTCGTCAAATTTAAATAACACAATAAATATAATTTGTGTTTTTTCAGGAATGGGCGGTGAATTACTGGCTACAGAAGGGGGCACCTGCTGAAAAGCTGAACGTAGGCATGCCTCTGTATGGGCGTACCTTTACCCTTGCTAGTGCTAGCAACAATGGGTTGTCCGCCCCTGACAGAGGTAATGGTGGACAAGCCGGAAGATACACTAATGAAGCCGGGTTCCTCGCTTACTATGAGGTCAGGCACATTCTACTTTACACGCATACGTTCACGGGGCTCTTAAAGTGAAAAATTGGACTCAAACTAAGTTTTTATTTTTTATTTTTCGTAGATCTGCGAAATGTTGAAAAATGGAGGCACTCGCCACTGGATTCCCGAGATGGAGGTTCCTTATGTGGTTAAAGGTGATCAGTGGGTGGGATACGATGACCCAGAAAGCCTGAAACGCAAGGTAACACAGTTAGCGTAGTAAAAAATTAAATCTAATTTGCAAAAAGTAACAAAATTTGCATATTTTACTGTATTGACCCGACTGATTCAGGTGGACTTTGTCAAAAGTAAAGGTGTCGGTGGAGTCATGGTGTGGGCTCTGGATCTTGACGATTTCAGTGGAAGTTGTGGAGAAGGAAAATATCCTCTTCTACGTGCGATCAACCAGGAGCTAGCGTCTCCGACTACCCAACTGTAAGAATAATATAACACTGTCTATTGAAGAAAGTAATCTGGTTCTTTGTGAATACATGATTAGTATTTGTTTTTATATTACATGAAGTATGCTACTACATTTTGTACAATCAAGATTTGCAGCGCGTTTAAAAATCTGGGCCTTTATTGTAGAGAAATAGTAACACCAGATTTTAAGGTTAATGGCAGCAGTCAAGTTGGTTGTAAGAAAAAAACTGACCGTCAAGTTATTTTTACGATCAATACGATTGGTTTTCAATTGTTATCATCGTATGAGATTGCATTACATCATTGCAAAGAGCAACGCCTCGTATTCGCAAACGTGTCACCAAATTGTAATGGTTTGAGTCAATGTTGTACGCAATACATACACCCTGCTGCATTATGTTGTGTTGTCTTTAAACCGTTGACGTGTCTCTTTGCACACGACCTAGCACTTTTTGCTTACGATCCGATACGGTCTGATACAAACAGCTAAGAGTGAACTCAAAATATGGGACTTTAAGCTTTTTCATGGACGCTTGCGATATTTTCCGAGTGAGCCTTAAACCTGCATAAACTTCCCTCTGATGCTTGTCATCTGCTAAAGTTAAGTTGCGAGGTTTATAGGTTGATTCACATCTGACCAGTCGATTTTTCACAACATGCCCCTTGGATGACGTGATAGATCAGGTCCTCATGATCCGTCTCTCGCACTGCAATATCTGGATATCTCAACCTAAGAGGGTTATGTAGAATCACACTCGTCCCCACAATATCTTTCGCATGCAGTGTTGGTCTTCTGGTTTCAGGAGCGTGCTTCAAAGATACCAGAATCTACATGCTGTGGTACCGAATGCATTTTCTATCTCTCGTTTTCCTTTGAGATTATATAACTTCAAGTTCTCTCTTTCCTAAACTTTGTCCTTTGTTGTATGGTTTCTTGAGTGCGTATGAACCATCAACTAGGATAAATATTTACATGTCTTGGTGCTCATGTAGGCTTTCAGTCAAAGGAACTAAATGGAGAAGGTATGAGAGTCTTAAAGCTTTTTCTTCAAGACCTTTGAACAACTTTGGTTCACCAAATTACATGTACTTAACATCAGATATATGTTCTGCATCCACTAGAGCAAGGAGTTTTATAGGAGAGTTCTTTTAATTAAAGCAAATTTAATAGCAATGTTTCTTCCATCAAGATCGTTAACAGATTGGGGATGTTCAGTCTCTGTTCAAACTGGCCAGCTATAGCTTCCCAGGTGTCATGGGTAACAGGTAGGACTTTATACTTGCAAAAATTTGCCCGACGAGCCTATCGAACTTTTCTGAGATACGCGAAGGAACGATGGCTGTCATCTGTGGCAATGTGTATGATTACTGCTAGTTAAGTGCAGGCGGGGGGGGGGGGGGGGTTGTATTAAGCTCATGGTTTTCTTCTAGATTCCTTGGGTTACCATTGTAAGATTTTATCAAAGAGATATGGTATTACCAGGTATCTTATATGGAGTTTGGAATGCTGCTGGATTCACCAGCCTTAAATCAATGTCTAGAAGACTAGACAACTTCACTATCTGTTGTCCCAATTCCTCTTTGAGCCAATGTTGCACACAGTTAGTGTCTGATTGTAGCTCTTTTGTCTTTGGAGGTTAATCTGGTATGTATTTAACTCTTCTTTTTCACAGTGTCACGTTGTTGTCAACCTTATCTCATGTCATCATTAATGCTTGAGGGTTATATAAATTAAAGAATAACTGTCGTCTACATTGTGAATACATTTGTTGTGGACCAATTATACCTCAAATCGTGATCACCCACGGTCTTTAAAAAAACCATCGTTTTATATTGCAACATACAAATGTAGCATTTCGGTTTGTGAGGTACTTTTTCCTTTTGGTATGTTTTAGTTTTCAGAATGTTACAAGTTTCTTAAGATCTTTTTAATTCATCACATTTTAATATATATTTTACATCAGTTATTACAGTCTATTTTCCAAAATATAGCATATTCAAATATTAATTTGCGAATTTGCACCTATTTTTACATCACACTATGTCCAAATATCAAGCTCAAGATATTAAAATAAAAATTTACTAATAATTTAAAGAACAACGTCCCAACATTTTTAGAATGCAAACGTCTTATTAATTTTCTAACAAGATTCTGATAGGCTTTTTTTAATAAAAAACAATATCGGCAAACACTGTGTCTGCGAAATTCTTTCACAACAAACAATGATTGTATATCTTAGAACAAATATCAAAGTTTGTATAAATAAGACATGATGAAAAGTTGGAAGGTACTACTTTTAATTTACATTTTAAATATAATTTCAGACTGACCACGGGATCCCCAGCTAATTCCCCCAGCGCCTCTGGCAACAATCCTCAACAACAGACATCTTCGCCTGCTAATAGCAACTCTGTTGCACCACTTAACTCGGGTAGGGTTTGCCAATATGATTTGTTAACAGTTGTTTATGGAATGTTTAAGATCAAAAAATTTAGTTGCTGCGATGCAAAAAGACCTATTTCAATAAAATGAAATTGTTTGAATCTATAATAGTCTTATTGGTATAATTGAGTAATGTGAATATTCTGTATTGACGTACATTTATAAGTTATCATATAATTGAAAGTCGATTTATTGTTTATTTATATTTCACAGGCAGTAACTATCGACGAGTGTGTTATTACACAAACTGGTCACAGTACAGAAATGGACCCGCCAAGTTCTTCCCCGAAAACGTGGACCCCACCCTCTGTACCCATCTGATCTACGCCTTTGCCAAACTGAACGGTAACAAACTGGCAGCGTTCGAGTGGAACGACGAGAGTACGCCATGGATGAAGGGAATGTAAGACAACGATGGGTTTTATTTATCTTATTCTTTTTAACGTTTGTTTAAAATTGTGTCTACAAAGCACTATACATTCCCCGAATGTTTACTGTTGTACAAGATATAATGTCTCCAATTTAACAAACATAGATTTAGACTTTAACTTAAATATTGTTACTGTTTGATTTTCCTTTGACCCCCTCTCTCTTAAGTATGTTTCTCTCTCATTATATGAAGTTCTTTCTATCGCAGGTATGAACGTTTCAACAAGCTAAAACAACAGAATCCTTCTCTGAAGACCCTTCTAGCAGTGGGAGGATGGAATCTAGGATCCGCCCCATTCACCAGGATGGTAGCCACCGACGCTAGCAGGCGAGAGTTTGCTACAACCACTGTCCAGTTCCTGAAAAAGAACGGTTTCGACGGTCTGGACGTGGACTGGGAATACCCCGCCAACAGAGGCAGTCCCCCAGAGGATAGGGACCGCTTCACACAGCTTTTGAAGGTATGACAATAAATAAAACTTGCAATATTTGATATGACGTACACACGTGTGAATAAAGAATATCACTCTTGACTGCGATTAATATTATATTTAATAATAAAAATGTATGTATTGTTTGAAAACATAAAGTTCATAAACGTTTTGTTTTCTATCTTAATGAATGTATGAAACGTTTTTGTTTAACTATTCAATCTTGTTTCTTGGTGCCATTCCAGGTTCTACACGAGGCTTTCGCTCCAGAAGGACTAATGTTAACAGCTGCTGTTTCAGCCGGAAAATACACCATCGATTCCGCCTATGACGTTCCTGCTATTTCTCAGTAAATGTCGCGAGGATTGAATAAAACTTTAAAATAAAATAAACCAAGGCTTGAAACACAATTTCTGTTTCACTTTCATAGTTTTGGTGCCTTGATATAACTTAAACCTGCATTCATTCACAGATATGTGGATGAAATCAACCTGATGGCGTATGATATGCACGGCGGAAGTTTCGATGATAAAACCGGACATAATGCTCCGTTAAAAGCGAGTCCAACAGCCACTGGAAATGATACCTATCTGAATGACGTAATATTTTAATTTATGTATCGTATCTCTTAATGAAAGCTTTTTTAATTTCTTGCATTTGATATTATTACATGTATGTTTCTCTTTTCTGTCGTACGATTGATGGCCGCTTTGAGAGTGCATTCAAAAGTCTGTCTGTTTCAAGAATTTTTTAACTAAATTAAATAAAAAACAAAAATACTATAACAGTATTTCTGTTGATATATTGTGATATAATATCACACAGAACATTTAATCAGTTTTGTAACCAATCTGTCAACTAAAATAAAACGAGGAGTGTTTTTCGTATTTCAGGAATGGGCTGTGAATTACTGGCTACAGAAGGGGGCACCTGCTGAAAAGCTGAACGTAGGCATGCCTCTGTATGGGCGTACCTTTACCCTTGCTAGTGCTAGCAACAATGGGTTGAACGCCCCTGACAGAGGTAATGGTGGACAAGCTGGCAGATACACCAATGAAGCTGGGTTCCTTGCTTACTACGAGGTCAGATATGTACTATACATGCAGTTATAGATCATCGTAGGATTAAGATCCATTCACAGAATTTTTCAATTTAATTTTTGTCCTTACCATCTGTGAATATGTTTATTTTATCTAACGTAGATCTGTGAAATGTTGAAAAATGGAGGCACTCGCCACTGGATTCCCGAGATGGAGGTTCCTTATGTGGTTAAAGGTGATCAGTGGGTGGGATACGATGACCCAGAAAGCCTGAAACGCAAGGTAACACACCGTAGTTAAAAATAAAATCTAATTTGCAAATAGTAACAAAATTTGCATATTTTACTGTATTGACCCGAATGATTCAGGTGGACTTTGTCAAAAGTAAAGGTGTCGGTGGAGTCATGGTGTGGGCTCTGGATCTTGACGATTTCAGTGGAAGTTGTGGAGAAGGAAAATATCCTCTTCTACGTGCCATCAACCAGGAGCTAGCGTCTCCGACTACCCAACTGTAAGTAGAATATTGGAGTGCATATTTCAGCCAAGACTGGGAGTTTGTTTTATTGAATTTTTATTTCATGCGCGGATATAGAGGGGGGGGGGAGTCGGAAAATGAGAAATTATTTAATTTACATAGTAAAATTATCGCAAAAATGCGTCGGACCACTCATGGCAAAGTCCCCCCCTCCGGATTAGGAATTTCATGATATGTGAAATAATTCTTTTCCTAGTTTTTTTTATAGATAAGGTACACTACGTCACCCCCCTCCCCTCCCCACGGATTAAGAATTTCATGGTTTAGAGAATTTTTATTTGCTGGGCTTGTTGGTTTTTTTGTGTTATAGGTATACTACGTTCGGACTCCCCCCACTCCCCCACGGATTAGGAATTTCATGATTTTGGGAATTAGCTTCTTTTTTTTTTGCTTGTCAAGATTCCTGATGATCAATATAGCCTACCCCCCCCCCCTCCACTTTTAATTCGGACCCCCTCCCCCCAGGAAAAATTTTCTGGATCCGCGCATGTATTCCCTTAAGATGGAATACAAGCTCAAGAAAGTTTTATTTGATACCACTTATTCATGAAAACAGAATTATTATTTCTTACCACCAAAGACTTTAATGTTTTTCTCTACGTTTTTCAGATATTGAAACTTTTCCTTATCTTTGCTATTCCAAGTAAAAGGAGTACATTAAAAACAACGTAACAAAAACCCATTCACTTAATTTAAGCTATAAAGAAAAATGTTACGTCCAAACACATACACGTACAAACAAGCTCTACCAAATGTCAAGTGCAGGCTAAAACTTAAGGCTGTTTGACTGGTCCAACTACCTTTGTGTTTAAAATTTGAAAGATTTTGAATGGAAGTTGAAAACTAACTTGAGCTTTTTTCATGATTTTAAAGATTGCTTGGTATATGCTAGTTTGCTAAACCTTTAATCACCTATGCAACCGTTTGTATTCTGGATTACAACAATGTGCATCCGCTTAAATCCAAGTACATGTATGTTCCTTTATAACATAATCAAACACATTTGGTAGCGTTTTTCGTTTTCTGAAATGAGTTTGATAGGTCAATGTTGGCAAAAAATGTGTCGGTAAATATATTTTATAAAAGAAGGATATTATAAGAAAAAGAAAAAACAATTAATTTCCTAAAATAAGGTATTCAAAGGTAAAGTTAAATGTTGTGTATTGCATTAGGTTGTCATTTTTTGCTTTTTTCGAACATTTTTAGACTAACTACGGGATCCCCAGCTAATTCCCCTAGCACATCTGGCAACAATCCTCAACAACAGACCTCGCCGCCTGCCAATAGCAACTCTGTTGCACCTCTTAGCTGTGGTAAAACTTGCTGAATTAAGTCTTAAATCAGCTGTAAATGGAATTTTGAATTTTATAGACAACTCAAGTTTTCCAGACTTGCTTGATGCCAAGTTTTTATTTACTAACTTAGAAATAATGAAATAATTTGATTTTAAAAGACTCATTTCAAACGTAATTGTGTTGCATACTAAAATGGTTAATTATATGAATCTACACAATATCTGTATTTGACGTATATTTGTAAAAGATAGTAAATGCTCATTCTTGAATGGAGATTCATTATGTTTCATTTATTTTTTAAACTAAAGGCAGTAATACCAGTAAACGACGAGTGTGTTATTACACAAACTGGGCGCAGTACAGAACTGCCCCCGCCAAGTTCTTCCCCGAAAACGTGGACCCCACCCTCTGTACCCATCTGATCTACGCCTTTGCCAAACTGAACGGTAACAGGTTAGCAGCTTACGAGTGGAATGACGAAACCATAGGATCAACTAAGGGAATGTAAGTCAAACTACTTTGTATATATTTTACTTATTCCTCCATAGTTTTCTTAACTATCCATTATAAGCTTGGATTTAGTTAATTTTATAAAAATCAAAACATTCATATTCAAACGTTTTGATGCCCAGAGGTTCTCGTATAACCGTAGTAAAGTATAAAAATTCTACGGTCGCCCATCCGAATTTTTTGACGAGTGCTACAGTTCTGAAGCTATTTCAATCGATAAACAGGTTATGAGTAACTAAAATGATATTTTTCCCATGTAAGTTTAAATTTTCCGTTTCATTCCTTTATGAAAGATAAAAAAAATAGAAAACGGATAATGAATTATGTTATTCTACAATTATCTGAGTTATCTTTCTTAAAATTTTGAAACTTTCTTCTGGTGTGTTTTATTTTTCAAGAAAATGCTTGTTTTGAATTAGAATAATAAGTTGTTTATTTTTAAATGCTTAGCTACATGTGGTACCTGTTATTTCATCTCTCTCTCTCTCTCTCTCTCTCTCTCTCTCTCTCTCTCTCTCTCTCTCTGAGAAATATATATGAAGTGTGATATCTTTACACATGATATCAACCTTTTTTTTAGGTATGAACGTATTAATGATTTAAAACAACAGAATCCTTCTCTGAAGACCCTTCTAGCCGTGGGAGGTTGGAAATTAGGGACCGCCCCATTTTCTAATATGGTAGCCACTGACGCTAGCAGGCGGGAGTTTGCTACAAGCACTGTGCAGTTTCTGAAAAAGAACGGTTTTGACGGTCTGGACGTGGACTGGGAATACCCCGCCAACAGAGGCAGTCCGGCAGTGGACAAAGACCGCTTCACGCAGCTTTTGAAGGTCTTAAAATTTTCCAGCATGTTTAAACTTAAATGACTTTTGATCTCAGTCTTACTTTCCTTTTGTAAAAGTGAGACTTATTTGATTTGTCTTCTATTTTTATTAAATATTGTATCATCTCTTCACACATGTGTTTGTATGTGTAGATGCTAGGATTCAATAGTTTTTCACGTCTTTTTCTTTTTGGTTCTTTTCTTTATATAGGTTTTACACGAAACATTTGCACCTGAGGGTCTGCTATTGACAGTTGCAGTTGCGGCTGGAAAATCCACCATCGACTCCGCTTATGATATACCTGGCATTTCTAAGTAAATATAGTTTTACCATATTTTTGTTGCTTATAGCCAAATATAAAAATTTTAAAAAGTATTTCAAACCTTTTTGTATAGCGTTTTGTAGCTTGTTTAAGGCACTTTTACAATTGGCGCTCGAACAGAAGCGACAAAATATTCGTACGACCGAAAAATTTAGATTTGGAAATCTAAATAATTGCAAATGAAAAAGTACTCGTACGAAACTCGCACGAATCAGAGCGACCGGTGTGGGATGTAAATGCATTAAATCTTGCGATATATCTTACGTCTATCTGCGACTCTTTTAAAATGATAGCGAGTGTTGTAAGATAATGCGATAGGATCGCGCGAGTGATCATGTGATCGGACGATTGAACGTGCGACAATGCGATTGTATTTGTGGCGCTCGTGCGATCATGCGTTTCATGGTACGAATGCTCGTGCGAGTCGAAAGGGGAGGGGGTTTACCGCCCTGTTTTCGACGCTCTTCGGTAGACGTAGTTGAATTGGTGCAGCAGCATCCATGGTGAAATGTGGTCTGAAACAGAGATGTTTATACAAGGTATATGTAGTAGTAGCACAGCAGGGCAAATTGAAACTAATAAATCGTGCAATAATAGTAAAACATTGCAAGAGTACATGAGACACGTTGAGCAACAGTCTTATGGTCGCAAACCACACTGATATGCAGCTGCAATTCATCTTACGACCTTTAAACTTCGTGCATCACTCTTGCGAGTACACAAAATATTGTAGGGCGTTTGTACTAATGTTTGTGCGTTGCCCTGCGATAATTTTGATTGCTTTCGGTCGCGTCTGAATAGTGTGCATGTCTACAAGTTTGAGGACACTTAATGCGACCACTAAAACTGTCATGTTGTAAATTTTGAATTTACCGGGTGGCAGTAAATACAAAATTTACAACATTTGTAAATTTTGTATTTACTTCCATCCGGTAAATCCAAAATTTACAACATGACAAAACGCTTACAACGAATGCGAAACATCGTGCAACGTATGCGAAAGCTCGTGTGAAGATAAAGCATTCCGATCGCAAATTGTTGTAAAGTGCACGTATGCCAATTGTGAAAGAGCATTTACTAAATCAGATATCACTGTTACAGGTATGTTGATGGAATCAACATGATGGCTTATGATTTGCATGGAGCTTATGAGACCAAAACCGGACCAAATGCTCCGCTGAAAGGACATCCGTCTGAGACCGGAGCAGACCGGTATATGAATGACGTAAGACTTTTGTTCAGAACCATTTTACGTTTATGAATCTAGAGATAACCAATGGTAATTTTCATCATCTTAATCTGGTCTTTTAAACTTTACGTACCAGGGCATATAGTGTTTTTTTTAGCGAAGATCACGTCACTGGTTTGACATCCCTGTTATTTCATTTATGGTTTACGCGTATATATAACGTAGTTTACAAGGATCATTCTTTAAGTTAGCATATATCTTTCTCAATAAAATAAATTCTCAGTTCAATTTCGGAATTTTGTCAATGTCTAGCTGAATATCCAAATTTTAAAGCCTAAACATACAATTAATTGCAGGAATGGGCAGTGAACTACTGGCTACAGAAGGGGGCACCTGCTGACAAGATCAACTTGGGCATGCCTCTATATGGACGCACCTTTACCCTTGCTAACCCAAGCAACAATGGATTGTTCGCCCCTGACAGTGGCAATGGTGGACTAGCTGGCAGATACACCGGGGAAGCAGGGATCCTTGCTTACTACGAGGTCACATTGCACCTTTCAACCATATTTCCGTTCAAAATTGCATTTTCTATAGGAATCCTCTAATTTTTTTTCTATTTCTGTATTTAGGTTTGTGATATGTTGAAAAATGGGGGTGTCCGCCATTGGATTCCTGAAATGGAGGTCCCTTATCTTGTTAAAGGCAACCAGTGGGTCAGTTACGATGATCAAGAAAGCCTGAAACGCAAGGTGAACCTTTTTTCTATCATGAATTCGTATTCTCTGATGTTTGCAGATTATATTGTTAACTTTATTGTTTGTCTTAATCAGGTTGACTTCGTCAATAGTAAAGGTCTCGGTGGCATCATGGTGTGGACCCTGGACCTTGATGACTTCACCGGAAGTTGTGGAGATGGAAAATATCCTCTTCTACGCGCAATCAACCAGGAGCTGGGACCTTGTAGTACACCAAAGTAGGAACAAAACCACACCATGTTCAGTGTAGTACTAAACAAACAAACAATGAGACCCAAGACGTCTCCTAAACAAACCAATCAAATTCTAAAGAGTTCTTTTCAACCTTCCCTATAATAAAGCGACATAATTATATATGAAAACTTCACGTTACGTTTGATCATACTTTTTGTTTTGTGAGTTTGTTAGATGTTTTGCACCTTTATTTCTTAATATCACAATAATGCTTGATTTTGTTTTGTAAAGAAAAGGATTGTAGGAACAAAATTATAGTTGAGAATTTTCTTATAGGACGACAAATGTACCAACCACTACTGCTCCAACCATGGCACCATCAACCACAACCACCCAGAGACCTACCATGGCACCATCTACCACAACCACCCAAGGACCCCAACAAAAGACCACTCCACCCAATAATCCACCTACCATGGCACCATCTACCACAACCACCCAGGGACCCCAACAACAGACCACTCACCCCAATAACCCCCCTACCATGGCACCATCTACCACAACCACCCAAGGACCCCAACAAAAGACCACTCCACCCAATAATCCCCCTACCATGGCACCATCTACCACAACCACCCAAGGACCCCAACAAAAGACCACTCCACCCAATAATCCCCCTACCATGGCACCATCTACCACAACCACCCAGGGACCCCAACAACAGACCACTAACCCCAATAACCCCCCTACAATGGCACCTTCCACCGGTAAGTATCCATATATCATGAAATGGACATGATTGCTTGTGATGAGTTTTCCAATTTATTGTGAAATTTTTATTCAAAAGAAGTGGTATAATTTTTTATACTATTCACTTTAATTATAATTTTATTGATGTTGTGAGCAATCGTTTTTCATGTTTTCATGGTAACATCACGTGCGCTTTCCATTCATGTAAAATTATCCACTTTTTGAAGCTTGTATTAATTATCGTCATCAAGAGAGTTGTTGATTTGTAATACATTCTTTGTTTGATTTAGCTTCAACTTCATCACCAATAAAAACCACTCACCATATCGGATCGACTAACCGATTTGACTGTACCGGCAAAACTAGTGGTTTTTATGCTGACCCTAACTCTTGCACTGACTACTTTATTTGTGCTGGTACCCAAAGTTTCGAAGTTTCTTGCGCCAATGGACTTTTGTTCAATAAAGCAACCAGTTTCTGTGACTATGCTAGCAACGTGCAGTGCAATGTTCAGCCACAAATACAACAAACAACCAATAATGCACCAGCCCTAACCAAACCACCTCAGACGACGCATGCTCATGGAACACAGCACGTGACTACAACAACCACACCAGCCCCATCTTCCACTAAATCTTCATCGACTACCACCACCACCAGCACTAGTACAACAACAACCCAACCAACTACAACTACTAGTACAACAACAACAACCCAACCAACTACAACTACTAGTACAACAACAACCCAACCAACTACAACTACCTCTAGTACGACAACAACAACCCAACCAACTACAACAACTACTAAACCGACGACTACGACGACCAAGACAACAACTACCACCACCAAAGCATCCACCAGTCACCACAATTCCAGTATGATTTTATGATCTATACTTCAAATTAAATTGTTTATGATATAAATATCTTTCAAACAGTTACTTCATGTTTATGCAATGTTTAAAAATGTAAAGAGTCGTTGGACAATTTAACTAAAGGATGCCGACTTTTATACAGGTCAGGATCCAAATGTCTTCTGCCAGACACATTCAGACGGCCATCACAGAGATCCGGACGACTGTGGAAAGTTCTACCTGTGTGCCAACAAGGGTGGCTTCATGGAAATCTGCAACCCCGGCACCGTGTTTAACCCTGCCATCCTCAACTGTGACTATCCATACAACGTGGATGGATGCCATAACTATACGCCTTAGACAGCACATTTCTTTATTTTTTTTAAATGATATTAGTTTTGAACTGGATTGATTCATATAGCTAGCTTCTCCATTCGATTTTTCCGTCCAATTAAACTAAACCTGATATCAATTCCTTACTTTTGTCTTAGAAAACTAAGTACTAGTACTAGTACTATAGGGAGATGCTTTAGCGACCATATAGAATTTAGTGATGCAATTTGTTTTGAAATAAAACTTAACAGCAAAATATGCATGCTTGTCTTGTTTTCAGTATTTGATCGACGCGTAGGATAATTAGATAGAATTTTAATCAAGAAAAATCAGCAAATATGAATTGCTACAGTTTATATTATGTATTCATACAAGAACTAGTACCCAAATAATGTCAATTTTTTTTTGTTAATGTGATTATACTCTTGTGAATAGAATTTTGAGGAATCTTTTTTAAGAAAGAAACTATTTTTTTTTAGATATGGATATTTATTGCAATAACCATCAGTCAGAATTGCCTAGTTACAATGAAGAGGGATTAGGTCTGATATCGGGTTATGAATAGGCGAGCGTAATACATTGCTGTTTTAAGATTGGGCAAGAACTCTCGATCTTTAGTTACACTCGAAATCAGAGGGTCAATGACAAACCTAGCTATGTCAAGGTCATTAACACGGTGACGTATCATCAGAATCCAGTCGCGGATTGTTAACTTTTTTACCATATCAAATACCGCGAAACAGACGACCGGGGCGTGTAAATCCAAATTCAATAAAGAAAAAACATATTTAGTTCATATGAATTTTGACAGTTTGGTAATACAGTGACATCTGGCAATTAGTGGTTACCGGGAATTGGGCTGATAATAAATCACCTGCCGACCTTAGTTTTCTGTGGTTTCTCCGATTTGTTTCTGTGAGAAATTAAAATGCTTCAACATGAATGCGGAGTTTTCCATGAACAGTAGGCCAATGCCACCACAAAACTAAGCCATTGTAATCGTTACTTTTTTTTTTGTGAAATTTATAACTTCGTATTGTCATAAAGACAAGAAAACGTTATCAATTATAAAGTTTTAAAATCAAAGCTCGGGCGACTCGGTTCAAATTGATCACTAGGGAGACTTCTAGAATATCAAGTTTATGGTGAGATTTGAGAGATTAGTTCGCTTTTTACTTTAACATGAATCTTTAAAAGACATGCCCTTCATTATGTATATACAACGAAAACAGAGGATTACCTTAACAAGTTGATTCGAGACTGCCTTGGTAAATGCTCAATGATACTACTTGATTTAGGCCAACTAACAAGAAACAGTTAATCAGCCAAGCTCGTTTATACAACTTTTGTGCTCGTGGTTAATTCAACCTTGTTGTCTTATATAAACATTTTGAATTTTATCTTTGTCCAAAAAAACACCTTCAATTGATGGCTTTGTATTAAGACATCGATATTATATTTATTCTGAGTGCAAGTGTATGAAGAATACTTGTACAGCCCAAGAACCAATGCATTTTTACGTGAAAAGTCGAAGCAGTCGTTATACGGTAAAAGTGCTGCCTACGTGTTTAAAGTATTAAGGTAGTACAAAACAGATAGCGAAAAATTTTCCCATAATTCATTTTTTTAAAAATTGCACCAAATGTTAATCATACTAAACTGTATACATATACAAAGTTTAAAAAAAATTCCACCATTAGTTTTCTCGTAATCTAGGTCACAACTATGGCTTCCGACACCCTGTTAGAAAAGGGCTAGGCTCATCAGAATACATGATTTAAAAGAAAAAAAATTGTCAAAATATTTTTTTTTGGCAAATATCCATTAACAAAGAGACTAAGACACGTTAAACGTTAAAAAAATAATAATCATTGACTTTGATCATTGTTTGTACCAATAAAATCAGTCCAAAGTATATGCAAGAAGGCCCTATTTTGGAGCTATTCGCCATACTAAATACCGTTTTTATTTAAATTCCTATCATTCA
Source organism: Magallana ariakensis (assembly GCA_020458035.1). Lineage (NCBI taxonomy): Eukaryota > Metazoa > Mollusca > Bivalvia > Ostreida > Ostreidae > Magallana > Magallana ariakensis. Next base: position 51,768,165 of record CM035817.1, on the reverse strand, counting down.
AATTCCACGAAAAACTATCATATAAATTGTTTGAATATGTAGATAATATTATGTAAATACCCAAACAATTCCACCACTAGATATTTTTAAAAAGAAGTTTAAACCTCCCTCCCCCACTTTGTTACAAAACATTATTTGAACAGTTCTTGCACGGCGTGACGTCATAATAAGACGTTTAGAACATGACGTACGTCATTTATTTGTTTCTCGTAAACGTTTGACTTGCGCGAGGATTTCCGAAGTGTTTGTTTTTCGGATACTGTTTTGTACTACCTTAAGCAGAACTGTCGGATTTAAGATTTAACAGGACAGGACAGTCGTGGCCATTAGTAGACCATATTAATCTTCTTTATAAAGAGAGCGTTGTTTAAAGATGTAAGAAAATTTTCAAATTTGAAAGCTAAAACATTTGTTTTTTAAAATACTTTATAACTTAAAATTCATATCTGAAATTTAAGGTAGATCTGATATATAAAGTTTGGACCATCCAGCTTCCTGAAGACGGAATACTCGTGGTCCAATCCGATAAACTTCACTGTATATTCACCTTAAGACGGAATACTCGTGGTCAAAGGTCAAATCCGATATACTTCACTGTATATTCACATTTCATGTAATGGTTTATAAAAAAAAAACCAATGCAGCGGTTTCTAACTTAAAACATCTCTCTCTCTCTCTCTCTCTCTCTCTCTCTCTCTCTCTCTCTCTCTCTCTCTCTCTCTGATTTAATTATTCATCAAAAGATCAATGAAGATTTTTTGCAAATCATGCATACTCTCACCTACTGATTATAATTTTTGATTGATGTATTTATGCATCGTATCAACCGATTTCACTGCTAGGCAAAATGGAGGGCTGCATAAAATTTTGATCTGAAAATTAACACCAAGATGAAAAGATGAAAGCAGTAAATGTCGCGGGGAAAGACCTATAGGTGAATGTCAAAACCAGAAACTCCAAACGCAAAATATCGACAATTACTCACAAAATACAAAGTAAAGTATTGGGGAAATTAATTCTGAAATGCGCCAAAGGAAAAGTATATTTAATTTTATATAAATTTGTACCAGCCTGAGGGAATGAGATAAGATTTTGCGTGTTAAAGTTTACATTATGCATACAACACAAGTGGAGGTGTACACATTTGCATAATGTTTTCAATTAACTAAAATAACATGTTGAGACGTATTTTTTTTAAGATTAAGTAAATTTCGCAAAGTAAAACCCGAAAAAGAAAATTAATTCATTATAAATTGCAGTCAGAGACAATCCAAAAATATCACGGCCTTATTGCACATCTTCATTATTAAGGACAGGATCCGGATTCTTGGTTCTATTTCGAATTTATTTTTTTAACCGAACAAACTTGACGTTATAACGAACTGAATACAGGTTTGATAGAACAATGTGGTGACTTGTTATTAACTGTTAAGATTCTATAAACATTACCCCTGGTCAGTGAAAGAAAGGTATCCTTTTCATTGTCTCCATTGTGTATACATCGATTTTATCTGATGAAGAATGTAATTTCTGAATCTGAATAAACTGGGGGGGGGGATGATTTACAAGGAATAAAACGCAGGGAAATCATCAAAATAAATTAACATAATTTAACCGTCATGATGATAAATAAACCTCTGTTTAATGGAATGCATTGTTATCCAATCACTTCATTCAGACAATCCTACAGACAATACTTCGATTACATCGATTTGATAATAAGGTTGTCATTTCACTGATCGGAAATCATAAATCATATAAAATATCTCTTCCATAGCAGGGGAAACAACAACAATGGATGAGTCAAAAGTGTAAAGTTATCCTTTAGAGTCAAGATTCAGGAGAGAGAGAGAGAGAGAGAGAGAGAGAGAGAGAGAGAGAGAGAGAGAGAACGTTCCAGATAAGTGTCATTATTAACTGCCACCCAGTTAACAGAGGTTAATTCAAAGTGTACAAAATGACATGATATTGGTTAGTGTTAAATACTTGTTTGGATTTTTTTTTATCCCATATCAGTTCAGACATATTTACACACCAAAACCAAAACCATATACAGATTTCCAAAAATTATAGAATTGATTGATTACCTCTTGCTTTGTTGTTTAAACTCTTTCATCATCATTGTCTATCCCACTGTGCAATAAAACTAACATATTTGAATATTTATCTGAGAAACACTACAGTTCGTTTTTTATTTTCTAGTGGTGAGACAGTGCTTACATTTTTGTTTTTTAATCAATGCTAAAATTCAAGTTCCTACCCTACAGCGAAGTGCTTTTCAAGCCATGTTTCATATGAAAAATACTCAACAAATGTTAACACTTATAAATTTGGAAATCTTATGAATACCATAGATATTGGTTTATTTTAAAAAGTTACATGTATCCATATTTGTTAAAAAAAAAGTTTAAGCTCGATTTATTTAAATTTCTCTACTCTTTTTAGCTTGACCTTGCAATTGTACGTTAAATTTGTAAATATTTTTGAGGTTTTTTTTGTACCTCATATACCAATGAAATAAACATTCATTCATATCCACAGACGGGTGGATAGAGATTAAAAGTAATTCAAACTAAATTGTTTAAGCAACTAATGTAATATTTATAAAAAAAACTATTTAGTAGAATCATTTAATAATTCCTATTAAATGTTTCCAATCCTCTTGTGTAATTACACAATAAAATATGTTCAAATCAATAATTCCTAATTATCAATATGAATATTATCTGGTGCTTGAGTGTATGTATGGTGATAAAGAGAAAAAATCAACACAGTTAATTAATTATCGTGCTAAACATTGACGGCCTCATGGACATACGGCTTGTTTGGTCACGTGTTTGTTCCGCTTGGCTGCGCATAACAACAAACCAGGTGTATGGGGAAAGTTGGCTGTCATACATTGAATCAATCTCTTTACCTGTGCACATTGGATTTATAAACTTTTATTCGGGACTTTTCTTTATCAATCAAAAAAACGTATGCGAGGAATTCACTAAAAGGTAAGTTCCACCTAAAAACATTGTCTTTATATTCATGTAGTGTATTAATATTGGATTTATGAATTAAGATGTTCTTTGTTTTTGTTTAATAAATAATATTCTACTTAAAGAAAAGAAAATTGATTTTGAAACGAATTTTACTTTCTGAACTTAGCCATTATAGAGATAAGGATCACAGTTTTAACATTATTTTATTGTTTTGTTAACATACATATTCTGCCCATGAATGTGTCATTCTCCCACAAGAAATTACACGTGTTATTAATGATTAATGAGACAAACACTGTGATATAACTCCTTAAACACACACATGGAGAAACGGCCACCTAATACGTCCCCTACCTTCTCAGTCCTAGCCATTTCTCTCTTTCTCCAGAGTTAATTTTATTTCTATTCAGATTAGCATAATACTAATATGGTGGGGACACAGCACTGCACCTTGCGGTACTTTCTTTATTCGGAACAGCCACAAGTTATGGCGGACACGACCATAAAGTAGACACAAACTTCTCTCCTGTCAGTAGAGCTGACCCAGGAAGAGTTCCCACCGTCGCTCTAATCCCCAGAGTAGCCTGTTGTTAGTTTATTCATGGGTCTCAGGGACAACATTTTATGAATTCTAGTGAGCCTCGGAAATAGAATGCTAATATATATATATAACTGTATAAATAGGGCCTTTTGTGTAAACTTTTTGAGGGAGTTGCAACGCGGTCGTTAAAACTTAAATTGGCCATGGGATATGAATTATGGATTAAAAGATAATTCCGTCCGTTCTATGGTTATAAATGATACAACAGGTATTTATGTTTGACTATAATATTGCCTATCAGTGGATATGTTTGGACACGAGAAAAACATTAAAAAATAACAATGCAAAGGCAAAAATATATTCACTTTTCCATTAGAAATTATACCCCCCAAAAATACGTCTACTTTTTTCATGGTCAATTTGTTCGTTTGTGTTTCGACGAGTACATTAAATCGCATTTTTTTCAGGAGTGTGTGTGTGTGGGGGGGTGTCATTGCCAATTTTGTTTAAATTTGTTTTTATAAAATAATCCAGAATGCTTTTTAATACTTACATCCGGGAGATCAAAAACAAACACTAATAAATTGAATTCATCTTGATTATTAACTAGCTTAATTTTAATTTTGGTTCGTCGTATGGAAAATGCTTCATGTTTTTATTTCATAAACTAGACATGTCGTTGGGCTGAAAAATTCATAATTTATGGTGTAATTCTATACGAGTTCCAGACAAATCTTCGCAGTGTTATGGGGGATTATAAAGACTCCTACTTTATCATTCTTAAGGTGACAAAAATCACCTTTCTCCTTCCGTGTATCTGCTTGTTAATGGGACAAATGCGGTTGTATAGGTTTTATAGGCCAATCAGGTCTCTTATGTCTAAATCTCTTAAATAAAGCATATCATAAGTATAAAGTTAATTCATATTTAAATAAATGTACTCACTTCGAATTCTGTCCTCGCTGCCTCTTTCAAACATCCATCTGTGCTCTGAGCAAAATAAATAAAAATTCTGTCTTGGCATTGTACTCATAATTTGCTGTTGGACGAATGTTTCTCCTAATTTATTAATTTAGTTTACAAACTTTGTATTGCAGTACTAAGCCATCCCGTGATTAGTCAGGGGAAATGATACATCAAAACAAAGCTATATGATGCTTATATCGCATCCTATGGTTAACTTCATTAAAAATGTTACAAACAAAGGTTATACGTCATTTTGATGTACTTTAGGTCCACAGACCGAACTCTTTTTTGTCACCTAGACCTACCTACTAATGTTTTTGGTGCCAGCACAGGATATCATCTACCTTTATCTTTGATCTACCGCCTTGCATGGCATAAGGGCAGCGTGTTTTGATTAATTAGATGCGCAGTGAACTAATTTCTGGTAATTTAATGAATGATTTATGTGCGTTTTGATACCATGGTTAGAATCAAGTCATCTAGTTTGTGTGCAAAATTTCCGGTGTACAAACACTTGCCTATACAGTAATGGTAAAATATCCAAGGTAAAACAGCGTAAATTTGTAGGACCCATTTGTATGACTGATTAAATTTGATTTGGTTGTCAACTGGATATAAACAAATGTTTAGATTTATAATGAGGTCCAGCAATTGAGACATACTGTCAGAAAAACGTAAGATAGTACGAACATCAGATAATCATGTGCATGTTAACCATTAATATTCATCCATCTTGCCCTTCGATATAATATGAGTGACACCAAGAGAGCTAAACCAATTTATTCAAACAAAGACCTTCGTTCATTCAAATGCAAGATTTTGATAGGCATCATTGGACTATTTCAATATGATTCTTTCCTTGCAGTTGTGGTTTTCAACCCCAACGATTTGGTTTATGTCCCGTTTATATTGATCTTTATGTGATTTTTGTTGTTTCTGTTCATTCGTTTTTGTACACATCCAAAAATGTTTCTTTACAAACATACGTCAAATTCATTGTGAAACGTCAATGTTTTTCGGATTTTTAAACTTCACACATCAAGATATGTAAAAAATACCACAGGCACCTGACGTTATAAATTTTTCTCATAATAAAAATAAATACCCTATATCTAATAATACACAAGGTACCCATCCCCGCCATCTTGGATTTATTTCAAACTGTCACATCAGCTGGAAGTTTTGCTTGAAACTCATCGGTAAAATTATTTTGCGATCCTCTCCGTCTTCCGATCGGTCATTCAACATCTAAGCTTACAACCAATTCAACCAAAACGGTGCATTACAACTGTCATTAATAAAAATCACCCCTCGATCTGCATCTACTGCCTAAAACATGCGACAAAAGGCTAAAGGGTGGACGGAAGTTGTCACCTATATGTAAATGAGATTTCCCTGCACCGTGTGTTTGTTTCAATATTTCAAAAGATATGCATTTATAAACATGTTTATATAAACTTTGTGTAACAAAAGATATAATTGACTGTTTATAGTATCCCTTTTCTTAGTTTTAACTTGTATGTTGATCGAATTCAAAATTGACGCCTTTTGAATATTCGTATCAGTGCTATATTTGGAAGGGATTACCCAAAGTATGATGCAATTTATGTCAACTTCCGTCCACCCTTTAGCCTTTTGTCGCATATTTTAGGCAGTAGATGCAGATCGAGGGGTGATTTTTATTAATGACAGTTGTAATGCACCGTTTTGGTTGAATTGGTTGTAAGCTTAGATGTTGAATGACCGATCGGGAGATGGAGAGGATCGCAAAATAATTTTACCGATGAGTTTCAAGCAAAACTTCTAGCTGATGTGACAGTTTGAAATAAATCCAAGATGGCGGGGATGGGTACCTTGTGTATTATTAGATATAGGGTATTTATTTTCATTATGAGAAAAATTTATAACGTCAGGTGCCTGTGAAAAATACATCTCATCTCCACGTACCTGATTCATGAGAATAAAACTACAAACAAACAAAAACAAACTTCACAGACAGAACACCCAGTCTTACGTCATCAAGAACCCTATGTTGGCCATGTTAAATGATGAAATAAAGGAAATCATATTCAACACACTTTATAACCTAGATTTGATATGTTAATAGTGCCGATTAATGTAATATATAGATTTAATTAGACACCTCGCGCATTTGGGATGTATATATAAGAGTTCGGATTTGATGTACGATCACAAATTGTTCGTTGACACGATCTACAGGTTGGTATGACGTAATCAACCCACTTCCTAGTTTTTGTTAGATTTTATTTTATTTTTGTTGTTTCTTTTTTTTTCTTATTTATTTTTTTATTTTCATATGTTTACAACAGCTTGTTGTCAATGATGTCTGTCTTTAAAGACAGTGATTGAAATTTAAAAGCCCCCCACCCCATAACCCCCCCCCCCCAAAAAAAAAATTAAGAAAATGCTACCTATCGCATAATGTTTAAAAAAGATTATTCAATGTATAATAAAAATGAAATATATTCAGAGAGACAGATTAGCTCATTAACGAAAACACAAGTCGTATATGTATAAAGCAAATTTAATAGGGCTGAAAACCCCCAGAGAAACCAAATTATCGTGCATACAAGGTACAGAGGTCAGGCATATAAAATTATATAACGTGCATGACATTTAATTTTCATCTGAAATGTTCTCAGTTAATTTTGCCACCGTTCCTTTTTTAATATTTACAGATGTCCAAACTTAACCTTCCATCTTTACTAGTTTTTCTGGTAATTCTAAAAGGTAGGTATTTTGACTTCTTCAATTTTCCATTCAACGTTAAGTATATTCGTTTTTCACAAAGATATGTATGTACTTGTATTTTTTAAATTCCATATTAATTTTAGGAGAATTTCTTATTGTTTAAAGTTCTGAATTATCTATTTCAGTTTGTCATAGTTATATGAGAGTATGTTACTACACGAACTGGGCCCAATACCGACCCAATAACGGTAAATATGTCCCGGAAAATCTGGACCCCTACCTCTGTAGTCACTTGATTTTCGCGTTTGCTAAAATGAACGGAAACAGACTAGTGGCGTTCGAATGGAATGACGAATCAACGGACTGGATGCGAGGAATGTAAGATCTTTTGGAATACTTATGAGGATCTGTATAGTAACTTCAAAATGATTTGATTACAGTGTTTAAAAAGTTAAAAAGGTAACAGTCATTCATATCTGTCCAGGTAAATGATACCAAGTATTCTAAGAAACCGTATTCTTGATTAAAATATGAGAAATTCAATCAAATTCTAAATACCGGTTTCCTCATTTTCATAAACAAACTAAAGTTCTAACTAAATTAGTTTTGATATAAAAAAGATTATATAGAAAGAACTAGTTTTAGAATTATAGTTCTTATTGTACTTTTGGAGCCTTTTACTGGTATAAGACTTCATCGGATCTCAACAATAAAATGCACGCCGGATCGCTTTGTCTCTTTAAGTATTTCCTAACATGTGTAATAAAAATGTTTCAGTAAGTGCAAAAACAATATGCTATACTAGGAAGTGAGACAGACTTATTGTGACCACATAATACTGACAGGTACGCCAAATTCAATGACATAAAACTGAAGAACCCAACGGTGAAGACTCTTCTGGCTGTGGGTGGGTGGAACATGGGATCCAAGCCCTTCACACAGATGGTGAAGACCCCCGAAAGCAGAGCAGAGTTCACCAAATCCACTATCCAGTTCTTAAGAGAGAGAAATTTTGATGGCCTCGATTTGGATTGGGAATATCCGGCTAACAGAGGAAGCCCCAAAGAAGACAAAGACAGATTTACCAAGCTTGTTATTGTACGTGTTTGTCTAAAATTAATCTTGTTAAAAATTATATAATCATATTTATCATCATATAAAATGATTATATTCAGTCGGAGTACAGATTATAGATTTAAATTTGAATATTTCAGCAACTCAGATCTGCATTTAATCAAGAAGCAGCAATGACTGGAAAGCCCCCCTTGTTGTTAACTGCCGCGGTGGCTGCTGGAAAAGACAAAGTTGACACAGGCTACGATGTGGCCACCATAGCAAAGTAAGAAGTTTTACTGTAACTTTCGAATTCTTTGGATCATTTACATCGAATTAATTTTTTTAACTCCTAATTTAAATATTTAAAATTAATATTTTTTCAGACATATGGATTTCATCAATGTAATGACATACGACTTGCACGGACCATGGGAGAAAATCACCGGACATAACAGTCCTTTACATTCCAGGAGAGACGAAATGGGGCCAGACACTCAGTTAAACATCGTAAGTGATGCCAGCTTCTTACTGCTTCATCATACACATTTACAGTAATAAGTTAAATTCTTCAGGTCAACCATGTTTCAATACACAGGCATGGGCCGCAGAATACTGGTACAAACTCGGATTACCCAAACAAAAGCTGAATGTGGGTTTGGCCCTCTACGGACGGTCCTTTACGCTAACCGACCCCTACAACAACGGAGTAGGTGCCCCCGCCAAAGGGAAAGGAAACGCAGGGAACTATACCCGAGAGGCAGGCTTCCTGTCCTACTTTGAGGTATATATCTGCTCTTTCTCATTTCTATTCAACGAAGACTTGAATAGTATGGTTGTTTAAACATCAAAGGGAAGCAATAAATGCAACGTTCAATTGAATACTCAAAAGGAAGTCTTCATTATCTATATCAGGTTTGCCAGAAGATCTCCGAGGGAGCCCAAAAACACTACATTCCTGAGCAGGAATCGCCCTACATTACGTACGCTGACCAGTGGGTGGGATACGACGATGCAGACAGCCTCGCATTAAAGGTAAGTGACTGCAGAGGTAACAAAATCAGTAAAAGCGCAGCAGTGAATGCCTAACGAACGCTGCATACTGTTGTGCAAACTCTACCGTTTTAAATTTACAGAATTTACAAATACATGTAAACAGTTGTCAATTGCACCCAGCCAGTAAATTCAAAAATTTCGAAGATCAAAGCCCCCTCCTCTCCAGAACACTGTTGATCGACTGCTTTGCTGACAATGTATTGTTGGTTGTAGGTTGAGTACATCAAGAAGCAAAACTACGGCGGGATCATGGTGTGGGCTCTGGACCTGGACGACTTTAACCTGATCTGTAACGCCACCACCGAGACCTACCCCCTTCTGAGGCGGATCAATCAACAACTCGGCGTCGTTATTCCACAGTAAGTACTAAGTACTTATACCACTGCACTGTCATTGATGATGATATATACTCAGTATTCGATTGAAGTTCTCAGCTTATTAATGTTGCTGTACTTTGTTTTCATAGTAAGCAAATCTCACTCACGATTTTACCGAGGGCGAAGGTTGAAGCATTTTATCTTATTATTTGGTTGTGTTTTTGTTTGGATTTCTATTTGTTGTTTTTGTTGTCGTATTGTGATATTTCATATGAGAATCATCAAGCAGTGAATTTGATTTTAATCTAAAGAAATAAACTTATAATGAATATGTTTATTTCAAGAAAGAAACCGAGAGGTTATTTACAATAGAATACACTTCGCCATTGTGGTCAAATTCAAATCGACGAAATTCCAGTTGATTAAAACGTTTCAATTATTTCAATATATCATTATTAAACGATGTGTATTTTGAAAATTGTCTTTCAACAGTGGAAGTAGTTCTATAAGCCACGCTCCTGTATCCCAGACACAACCGGAAGTAGTTAATATTCAAAGTAGTCAGAGAGCTAGTCAATCTGATTTACTTCGAACAAATAAACCTAAAATGTCGCAGACTAGTAAACCAATATGGTTTAAACGTAATCAAGAAACAGTGAGGTATCTTTACTTTGTGAAATAGGATTTCTTGTGTACCTGAATTGACACTGACTTTTTTATAGCCCTGTAGTCATTAACATGTTTAGCAGAATGTCTTAGCGTGGATTTCGTTCGTGGTTTTTTCATATCTCTCTCTCTCTCTCTCTCTCTCTCTCTCTCTCTCTCTCAAATTATTGTTCAAATGCACGCAATAGATCGTTAATATTTATACTTTGCTAACAGAAACTAACAATATTTTAATCAAAAGATAACATTAACAATGCATTTATTTTGTATTTTTGCGACCGTACGGCAACTTAGAATAATTGCATGATTGATGGATTGGATTTTATTTTCAACTAAACTTGACGAGTGATAGTCTTTGATTATGTTAGTTAGTTGTTAATTATCTATTGACTGGAATTATTTCACATTTCTTTTTCCAAAGCTTAAACAATTAAGTACAAGCCATAGTCGTTCTCCATACTATTACATTTGGTTTGAATATTCACATTCCTATGTTCTAATTGTTCTCAATATTTGTATATTTGATTGGAACTTTTCCATTTTCCTTTCATTGTTGACGATAATTAAAACCCTTTTATGTTGTTACAGAACATCTACTGTTACCCGCCCACCTTCGGGTCACAGTTCTGGGTCAAATTCCGGGTCGTCCCATTCTACACGTAAGTAGTCATGGAATACAGGATTTCAATTCTATATAGCGCTGCACTAGCACGACCTTTGACTCACGTGATAAAATTGTAAACTATTTTTGCAGAGAATTCCAACAAACCTTCGGGAGGAAAAGAATTCAAATGCGAGGTTGGGGGTGATGGGTACTATCCTAGTCCCTATTCCTGCGAGGAATACTACATGTGTAACGATGGCCACGCCCATCACTTTAAATGCGCCGCTGGACTGCTTTTCAACAGTCAGTTTAACTACTGCGGATGGCCAAAGGATGTGGTTTGTGATTTAGATGCTGCGCGTAAAAAGGCAAAAGAAGCCTTGAAGAAGCCTGAACCGCAACAACAAATTTCACAAGAACCCGTCCAGCAGAATCCTCCACCTGTGTCCAAGACCCCTGCTGATAATCATAATGCATTCCAGTTCACACCACAAAAGCCACAGCAACCCGTACAACAGACACAACATGTACAACCGCAGCAAATTCAACCACAGCCAGAGATTCGTAGACAGCCGAATATCGCGCCACAACCACCACAAAGCAATGTAAGACCGCCACAGCAAGCTAGCCAACCAAACAATGTCATGGACTCCGCGGCTTCTAATGACCCATGGAACTGGTTACCTTTCCAGCAGCAACAACAAAATCCAAGAGAGCTTCCGTTTTATTGGAACTGTAAGTATTTATAGGTGTACAAATTTTATGTATTTACGAGATTATTTAAACTACATATTTATTGCTTATAACAATAACATATTTGGCATGCATTTGTGTTTTTAATGGTATACCGTTTTAGCATTATCAATAATATTTAAAGACAGAAAATACAATTTCAAACTGCGACTTTTTGCAAATGAATTGTATATATGTAATCCTCGCACTGAACAAGAAAACATAATAATCATATTTCAGTTCAGATAAGCCACGTGTTATCATATTTCAAAGCTTTGCGAATAACCCAAAGTTAGAAGCCCACTTTATAAGCTACCACAAAGAGGAATATGCGTATTTCAATTTACTTAATAGGTTGAATAATAGTAAAAGTAACTTATACTAAGCGTCTTGGTATAATTCTTCTTACAGATTTCCCTACGGATCTTTCCCAGGATATCTGTACAGGAAGAGCCAACGGTTTGTATCCCGACCCCGACAACTGCCAGGGATTCATTGACTGTGTGCGTGAAATCTCCTTCAAGGGTCTGTGCAGTCCAGGAATGGCCTTTGACACCGCTAGACACATGTGTGACTACATCCAAAATGTGCCAGGATGTAATGATGCAAGTCATATGTAAAAACGAAACAAATCATAGCGTCGGCTAAACACTGCATAATTCAATATCAGTTGTCTTATTTTTCTTGTTCCTGTTTTGTGCCAACCAAGTGTGTACGTCAGGCTCCCTATAGCCATAATAAAGTAAACGTGTGGACTATAAATGCCTTACTCCGTTCAAAGTCATGAATTTAAACAAATAATATTTATACTGCCATGTTAGTTGCGTTTTCCTTTGTATTAAACCAGGGGAATTGCTGAACTTGTCTCTTGCATTCATTCAGTAAAATTACTCAACTTGTCGTTATTTGGATTATCTCGTATAATTATGATATTAATATCATGCTTTAAAATGTGACTTGCTCTTGTGTGTTTTATAATACAAGCCCCTGTTGTATCTGGATCCCAGACTTCAGTATCAATATAATAGATCTAAACCAAGATTTGTCAGCTTGTTTTAATCACAACATTAAGGACCGGGGGAACATACAAAAAAGTCTCCCCACCAAATATTTCAATTCACGTCACATGTAGAGATTGCTTATGCGGCATGTCATCGTCTGAAATTCACGGCAAGTCTCGCGAACACTGACTACATGTACATGTGGACCAACTCATTGACTGACTACATGTACATGTGGACCAACTCATTGACTGACTACATGTGGACCAACTCATTGACTGACTACATGTGGACCAACTCATTGACTGACTACATGTGGACCAACTCATTGACTGACTACATGTGGACCAACTCATTGACTGACTACATGTGGACCAACTCATTGACTGACTACATGTGGACCAACTCATTGACTGACTACATGTGGACCAACTCATTGCACTTTACTAATTTTTATGAAATATTTATAATTTTTAATCCATCTTATAAGCTTTTCAGTTGTTTTCAGAAGCATGTGTAAGCCATAACGCGGATTGTGAGATTTCCGTAACAAAACTGTGAAGGAGGCAATCGGAATAAGGCATAAATTGTTCACGAGAGCGAGAAAAATTTCGCGAGTGTGCCCACGGTCAATAAGCGCATTGCATGTGCGAGGTTGGCCGTGGCCGTAACATACATGTACATGTATATCAAAACAATGAATCTACACGTACATCCACTAAGATTTCCCAGGAAATCAAACTGTTACTGACAGTATTTAAACAGCTTCTGACAAACCGATCTAACCAGTTTGAATTCAGTTTAAAACGTGTATGAATATGTATGCATTCCTTTAACATTTTACAACTGCTTTTTAAAGCATTATTAAGCAGTGCTCGGTGCATTTAGTGATAGCATATATCTTCAAGTACCTATCATGAATTGTTTAAGTTGTTAAATGGTGTCCTATTTTATACGTTTGATTTAAATGTGTGCAGACTTTATAGGTACATTGAATATTGAATACTAGTAGATTGAAAACACGGAATGCACAGATAAACGTCAGGTCTAGAAGTAACTTTTACAATTGGAGGAACCTTCTATGTAAAGTACTAATTGACAATGACTATAGTTTACGTACTTTATTAACTGGTTTGAACATATCTTTTTATTGTTAAGATGGTATATGCTTTATTAACTTTAAAGGAATAATTTGAGAGAGGTCCTAAGAGAGATGTCATTACAAAAAGATAGTGGTCATTGCAGAAAAAAAATTCAAAAATAAGCTGACGCGTATTTTGTCTCTGATGTCCCTTCCTTCATACCGGCATGAACCACCAAAGAAATTATTTTATTGGCGGGTAAGTTATAATGTTTATGACTTATACATGAATGAGATTTATCCGTAAAACAGATTGGAAACTCTAACATCTTTTTTTAAATCATACACGTGTATTTACGAATTTAATTCCATTGATTAACATTTGATTGATAGCCATTTAACCTTTATTTAAAGTAATATCGAACAAATTCACTTTAACCATTTACATATGGGTTTTATATCTTTAGACTGATAATCTTTCAAATTTCATGTGAATTTGTTTTTCACACGAAATTCACGTGGACAGAACACTCGTTGGGGAAAACCACATAAAAATTCAAACAAGGTGGATTTCATATTAATTTTCACGGGAATTACACGTGAGGCGCATTACAAAATTGAGCAGAAAGATGAAGATTAATTACTCAGTACACTTTTAAAAACACGTCAGTCTAGCAATCAATACAGAATAAGTGAATATTCCTTTGTTTTAAAATTTTAATTTCATTTTGTTCTTCTTCAAAAATTGACACACCTGAAACCTTTGTTAAAATTTGTGACTGATTTTATCATTACTCACTTGTAATTTTTATTATACACGTACTTATATAGACAATCTGCAAACTTGTAACGTTATTATGCAAAAGGAATGGAGACAAATTATCGCCATGGTAACCTTCTTTTGATACGAAAAACTACATGTAGTTGTGGAGCGTCGTATATACATGTGTACATCTTCGAATGGCTTTCGATAATTTTTTTAATATGATCTTAGACATTTTTTTTAATGTTTCACAAACAATGTCAGGTAATAAAAGATGGTGTGCTAAAGAGAACTGCAATTATACTTTCTTACAACACATCATCGCTATCAGAGAGTTTTAAACTAGAGGATTATAACGGCTATGGCGATGATTTATACAGAGTTATTATATGATGATTTATAAAATTAATGAGGATACTTATTTTGATTTTTTGAATTATTATCAACAACCAATTGAAACAAATTTGAAGAGAAAATATTTGAAATACAAAGAATTGGATAAATAATTAATTTATTTTAAGCATGAATCTCTCAAATAAAAACTGCCAAACGGATAAAATAAACTCCTGGTTCTACAAAACAAAACTAATGTTTTCGTTATCACATTTCTATTCATACTGTATAATACTCAGTGAAATAATTACAGTAAAAAATAATAAAAAAGAAAAAATCCTGTGTGAAAATAAAACATTTAAATAGATAAAGAGAATATAATAGCACTTTTTTAAAATGTGTTTTAAAAGCATGGACATTAGTAGTTTCAATGCCTCACACGAATTGCACAGTATAAATTAAGTTTGTACGCAAAGAGCATGAACTCTAATATAAAAGTAGCTTAAAGATACGTGCGATTTTCTCGTCACGATGAAAAGTTAAAACTGAATTGTTTGTACAAATGTTCAATTAAATAAAATAACCAGAAAATTTAGACAAAAATGTTAAAGAAAGATTTGGACCCTTCACAGACAAATGGGCTGATATTTTTAAAAGCGGGTGGAGGCGGGAGTAGGGGTCCGAGGAATAATATTGTTTGTCGGGTTGGGAGGAGGTCGATGCTTATTAATTTTTGTAATTAACTCTGTGAGTTTTCCAGGGGTCCGGACCATCCTGACCCCCTTCCCTCTAGTTCCAGCCCACTCTGTTGCTTGTTAAGGCGTTGATTTTAAACATTATTAAGGTCAGACGACACGTTCCTCGATTTTAGATACCCTTTTTATAGGAATTTGTTATTGATTTACTACTTCTTTCATGCGCGGATCTAGAGGGGGAGGGGTGGAGGAGGGGTCCCCCCTAGAAAATGAAAATTTATTAAATTTACATTGTAATATTATCGCAAATATGCCCCGGACACCCCCCCCCCCCCCCCCAGCAAACACAATTATCCTTCGCCCCCCCCCCCCCCCCCCTGGAAAAATTTTCTGGATTTGCTCATGGCTTCTTTGACAAGCTTTCTTGCAAAAAATTAAGGTACCTTACCAGGCATTTGTGCAAGATACTAGAGTATGCAATTCCTATATAATCTTATTGAAAATGCACTTGAATTGCTGATTTAAAAAATTGGCATATACATATGTATTTTTAAATATTTAATTATATTAAAAATGAAAATAAATAATAATATTTTTATTGGGTAAATTATCAGGCCGTTGAAAATTTGAAAAATAATTTTCATTTTTCGAGGAACGTGTCGCCTGACCTTAATTGGCATTGATCAGTTCACTATATACATGTATAAACAATAGCATAACATAAATTATAAAGAAAATATTTAGCATAGAGCAGAGACTAAAGAATTATTAATTACTTGCTTTTAAAAATGATAGCTAAATAAATTGATAATAACAAATTAATTGGGTAAAGAAAATAAAGAAGAAAAGAAAAGATAACAAAAAATAAATATATTTTTAATATTCCGCGAAGCGGTTTATAAAAAAGCGTAAACTGTTCCAAACCATTTTATATCGTATAAAACTAATAAATATTTGAATTCATTGCTTATAATTTAATTTTTTGCTATTAAATGTAGATAAAAACGGTCATTTGACCCTTAAAATGACATCAAATTGTACAAAATTCAAACGTAACGTCATGCGGATTGATACGTTTTTTGACGTTAGTCTTACTATGACGTAGGCAACATTCTTAAGGTAAGGTTTGCGGTTACAGGGAGATAACTCACACATTTTCATTGTGACGTAACACCAACTACCCTTTATTTCAGCTATGACGTCAAAATTTATATGACGTCATAATTGATTTCAAGTTTTTTTTATTTCGCGGGGTTTTGTAGTTTCAATGAAAGAATAACAGGACACAAGTATTTTATCAATTTTCACAATAACGAAGTCCGCATCATATGGTTTTGAATAGTGTTTTAGGAACATCAGATTACACATATTCTAAGATACATTTTTCCTGAAATCGGTGGACCTGAAAAGATTTCAAATAAGATGTTTTCGTTTACATAATAGAAGTCCAAAATTAAGACTTTTGTTGTATTTTATTCTATTTTTAGATAGTTCATTGGAAATTAATAAAAATGAATCATGATATAAATAGTGACATTATTTTCGAACATTTTAAGCATAAATAACCCCCAAAATAGTCACATATAAACTGTACATTGTTTCACTAAATTGTTTACATTTCATCAACATGAAAATTGAAAATCATGAACTTTGACCTTTTGTAGTTATAAAACGGGACGGGCAAAATCATTTGAATTTCATGAGTAAAAAGACTTTAGTGTAGTGAACAAAACGGTATGTAACTTTGGTATAATTCCTAAAAAATGCAAGCCGCAAACCTTACCTTAATACGATATAAAATAATTTTTTTAGCCAATCAGAAAGCGCGTTACAACCAAAATTAAATTATTTATACAGACATGTCTGCATCCATTTTTCTTGGAGTTATTAATTACATGTGTTTTAACATTCGAACCCTTTTAATTTGTAATTGTTTTATCAAAACAACGCCAATCAAGCCAATGTGCGCTCCTTACCAAAAATAACCCCAAAACAAACCCCCCAAAAATAAATAAACAAACAAAAAGATGAATCTATTTATAATTTTCCCCCTTTTGATAATATATGCAAATAAAATTGGTTTGAGATAATTATTTTTGTAAGGAGTGACGCCGTTAATATGTACATCTAATATGTCATTTTCCCCATATTTCAATGTACTAGTATTCTACCAGAAGCCCTGTACTGTTGAGCATGTTGTATGATTATCAGATTCAGGCATCTTCCCCATAAATTAAGGCTGCATATTTTGAGCTACCATATCACTTCTAATGATATTTCATAACCGGCCGTGTTGGCTGTTAATTTAAAATGAAATATCACTAAATAATATCCTTCTGTCTTATCAATACTTTCTCGTAATTTGAACCACTGAAAATATACTTGAATTGAAAAAATAAATATTCACACGTTTTTATATTCAAAATATATTAATACCGTAAACATATGTAAAAAAAAAAATCTACGTTTAATTCAATTTCATTTTAATGTTTTTATTTTTTTTTTTTTATTATTATTATTTTTTGCGTTTTTTTTAATTCGGTTATTATATATGTTTGTTCTTATAGATTTATTGCATAAATAAATTGTTCCTAAATTGTATACATCAGAAAACTGAAGCAAAATGAAATAATATGTACAAAGAAATGATCTTTATAACGCATAGAATGTAAATCTTTGCAGTCGAATAAACATGCCTATATACAGAGTTTCGTTTTTTTATATATTAAATTTTGTAAGGTACAAATCTTCAATCATTAAACTTTCTAGTTCTAATCTATGTATTCATTCTATTGTGTAATTGTATTTCTACAATGAAAATTACTTTTACCATTATTTTTCCATATATATAATATATAATTTATCACAATTATTTTTTGTTTATTCAAAAGATTTTACAATTGAACAAGAGACAATGGATAATTCAGATTATAAATAAATTAAATAAAGATTAATTTAAATCTCTAAAAATATAATCAATGATTTGACAATATGAAATTGATAAGTTTAAGCTTAAAATAATTTTTTTCTTATTAAATTTAAAATAACAGTGAAACATCATTAATATGTAAGTGTTCAGCTTTTAAACACATGATTTTTATACATAACCAGAAGCAAAAAATATTTATGTTTTGCTTTTATTTCTAATCTTCAGCATATACGATATCTTTGCAACCCCGTGAAATATTTCACATCTTGACCTAGCGCCCGTTTAAAATGCTAATGATGTGTGACGTCACACACCGATGTATTATGGGATATCAAACAACAATATCCGCGTTGCAAAGGCCAGGGAATAATTAGAAATGTGCTTATATTTTACGTCGATAGTATGGATGTAAAAGAAATGGGAGAACGTGTATTTGCTGCAGAACGTTTGCTCAAGAAAAGGATTCGAAAGGTAGGCGAATAATGCCAATATTTCTTCTTCCATGCCCTTGCTATTGTTGTGCATTTGCCGATGATCTGCGCCCCGACCGTATCGAATATTTTTGTTCATTGTAGGCGCGTGTTGAATATTTTGTAAAGTGGAAGGGGTGGTCACACAAGTAAGTCGACTTTTTGGTAATCCCGTGCTGTATATTTTCCCAGTATATTTCGGTTTTAGCTGACATAATGTCATCTGCGTGCAATCTGTACATTGCAGGTTCAATACATGGGAACCAGAGGAAAACATTCTCGACCATCGCCTCACCGAGGCGTTCAATTCTGGGTAGGTGGTGAAAAGCCCTCACAATCTACACCACTCTGTAATTAGACAGAAATGTTATGTATAGTTTTGATTTCTAGAAACCTTCAATCATTTACTATTTATAAAACTCTTATTTTTAACAAATGGTGTGCAATTTCTTTTTAATTTCATCATAACGGTATCGGTGATAATATTTATAGACATGAGAATATTTATTTATTCCGTTTTTGTGTAATTTAGGCTAGATAAGGAAACTCTGCCTAAAAAACGGGGACCAAAACCGAAGAAGCGGAAACCAGAGGTGAATATCGACCTGTGAACTATTAATGAAAATGCTGTTATAAAAAAAATAGTTTACTATTGCCAATAAATAATTGCCACATTTTTATAAAAAGAATAATATTTTAAAAATGAAAGCTTTTTGTCACTACAAGATTTCTCTCTCTCTGAATCACTGATGGTGCATGTAAACCCAGATTCCAAATGATTTATGACTGCCTGTTCGAGATAATTCCACAAACCCCAGCTGTTCTTGGAATCACTAATTTCAAATTTAGCCCACTTGGTCAAGTAACGCGCTATTTGTATTGTGTTATTAAATTTTGCTGCAAAATTTTCTTTTCGATTAGAAAAAATCAATATCAGAAATATGATACAAGTTTTGAAATAAAAATTAGGAAATATGAAATTTCAAAAATAATATTTCAGCTTCATTGTTTATGCGAATTTTACCCACATTTCATTTTTTTAAAAAGTGTTAATAACCTGCATTATTTGCAGCTTGGATGTTGAATATGATTAATAATTACTTAAATTAAATGTTATAATAAAATTTTATCATATAGATATTTATAAATTCCTGCTGTAGGGTTGTATTTTTTTTTTAAGGAAAAATATTTCAAATATAAAAATTTAAATTGATTTCGCAGTAACATCAATGATTACGGAATAATCATTGTAAAATACCACTAGAGTTCTTTAGTAATTGATTTGTACCTGCCGATTAAATGTGTGTTATATCATCATAAATATTTATTGTAAAATACCCATTAAGTACTCAGAAATTTAAAATATTTAACGATTAAACTGTTTAATTGTTTATTATATCATTACAAATAGATCAAAAATATAAAGAAGCAAAGAGAAAGAAAAAAATAAAACCCTGTGAAAATTCGTTAGTATAAGTTATCATATTCATATGAAATGGGCCATATAAAACTAATATAAATTTGTTTATTTATTTATTTTTTGACTAAATTTATGCAAGTGTATCTTTAATTAGATTATTTATGTTCTCTCTCTCTTTCTCTCGCTCTCTCTCTCTTTCTCTCTATTTTATAAAAAATACAGTAAAATATATTTAAAGTCGAATTTGATATTGAAAAAGTAAGTTATTTTCATTTTACGCTTCTGCATTTATTTACAAAGGAAACCCAAAAAGACTCCTCAGAGATGGACACAACGACAGATGAGGACGACGACGACGAAGAGACGACCAGTACTGAAAATTCCGACTCCGAGACGGAGGACGAACTGTTTCATTCCCAGAAAGACGAACATTCCAAGAGTATTCTCTCTAAAGACTCGAGTGGTGAGGATAAGTTGAGATCGAAAGGTGGCGAACGCTCCGACAAAAATCATGACATGGATGACGATGAATCGAACAATATTTTTGACACCCCTGGATTGAAACGATCCGACTCGCCGTCACCCCCCGTGTTGACCCCCATTCGACGATCGTACCGACGGAGACCAAGTGGGAGAGGCCCTGGTCGGCCGCCCCTCAACCGGCCCTCTGTATCATCAAATGACGGCAGTGGTCCACCGTCTCTTCGCGTGGTGATCAGAGGTAGAGGTAGAGGAAGAGGTCGTGGCAGGGGGCATGCAGAACCTCGACTTCGGGGTCGTGGGAGAGGAAGAGGTACCGGAAAAGTAGGCCGTCCCCGGGGAAGTGGAAAGGTTGGTCGTCCCAGGGGTCGCGCATCAATACACTCATTCCGGCGCAGGCCTCGACTAAACATTCTGACCGGGCTTCCAGACGATCGTTTCCTTCAGGACAGACTAAAGAAGATCAAACTGAAAGCGCTCGGAATGAGCGCCAAACAAAGTGTGGCCGCCAAAAATAAACAGAAAGACAAAAAGAAATCCCTGATGGGAGTGAATGTGGTTGAAAATCATAAAAGAGATAATATAAAAATGTGTGTGCCAAAGCTGGAAGACGACAAAGAGTACTGGTGTCCGTCTCCCGCGGTTACCAAGAACTTAGATCACGTGATGATCACTGACGTGGCTGCAGACGATAGCATGATAACCATCAGAGAATCAACTTCGGAGGTTGGATTTTTCAAAAATCGGGAGGAAAATGCAGAGATGCCATGAACATAACTGATTTTAAGCATCATGTGCTTTTTACTTTTTAATTAAGTCCAACGCGAAATTGGCTTCAAAAATCTGGCATAGAGTATTAATAAGAGGTGCTATATTTTTAAAGTAATGGATATGCGAAGGATGTACATGTAGACATTTGGACGCACTGTATTGTTTACTTACCATGCATCCAATTTGTAAACCTATGTTGAACAATAAATTGTTATTTGTTTTTATTCAAAACATTTTTGGAGAATATTTCATTAAAACGCGTTTTGATTTTAAAAATGTCTCCAGTTACATGTAATAACGTAATAATGAAGAAAAAATTATCCGGAATTTCTGTTTTGGGATGAAGGCCTTTATTTAATTAGCTCATAAAAATGAATTTAAAAATCAGCAAGTTGACAATGGAAGCCATAATATCAGCTGCTGTGTGTGAAGATAAATTGAAATACATCCAAAATTGTCATAATTAATTTGCAGTATTTTCTACGCCAGTTGATACAAATTCAAGCGAAAACAAGACGCATTCTACTAACAGCCGATTTAATTACCACATGCACGTTTTGAATTTTGGAAAAGAAGAATAATTTTCTTGTACTTTTCGTCTGTTGGACTAGAATTTAAAGTTTGCTAAAATAACTATTATTAGTGTTTTTTAAAAATCGGAAAATCGCATATAAAATTTAAAAAATAAAAAGTATGGGCGTCTTGTCTAAAAAAATAATAAAATATAATAGTGACGAAGATGCCTAAGAGTTTCTAATAACGTTTTAAAGCATCGAAATTCGCCCATTATTTATATATTAGAGTTTCCAGAAAGTCTCTTTTCTCTGGAGTTCGCTCCATAATATATCCCCCCCCCCCTTGCTGACACTTTTTAGATAAATAATTTTTTGAAATATTAGGTAAGTTATGTGAAATAAAAATTATATAAAACTATATTTTTCTTCCACGGTTTTGTTGTTAAACAGTGTAGCACAACAGGTTAAGCGTCAACTTTTAACCTGCAAATGATGAGTTCGAAACCAATTATGGATTTAACATTTTTATTTTATTTTACTAAAATAAGAAAGTTTAAAATGCACTTTTTTGGAAAAAAATTTTTGTTACAATTTTTAAAAATTTTAAAATTGTGATTATATTTTGAGTTATGTAATCTCACCGTATCAAAACTCGGTAAATGGCATTTCTTGGTTCAGGGGAAGGAAAAATTTCTTGTATAAAGAATAAAGTTAAGATATTCTTTCTGCACAATTTTTTGTAAAGATATTGTACATATAAGTGTATGTTTATACTAAGCGCATAATAAATACTAGTTTGACACAGTAATGATACTGTTAAAACAAGTTATTTTAATAAATAACGTTAGGGGTTATGTAAAAAAAAAAAATCTGCACTGATGGCTACTGTGAAATAAAATATACAACATGACTACAAGTTGTCATGTTGTATATTTTATTTGACAAAATGAAATATATCAGAAAGGACACTACCTTCATAACCCGCATGAAGAAAGCATTTTATTGTTTAATTATATTTACATCTTTATTTTAAAACATTAATAAATTGATCGTATAAAAAGTAAGTAAAATTAACGAAATTATTGTTAATGTACATCAATACGTTAGATAAAAAAATAGCCAAATCGTCTTCTTTATGAAGTCCGTCTGGCATCATCATGATTATTTCGTGCAGTCTGTGATTTTTCTCAGGTTGCTGAAGGTTTCGACTAATCGATAAACTGGTTAGAACTGGATCGTGTAGATTTGAGTCCTGTCAGTTTCTATATACTATAGTTATGAATTACAATCAACTTCCGTAAGAAATAGAGGGAATCATATTAAGTGGATGTTAATATATTAAATTGATTAATCCGTTTTCATTTGTCGTCCGTCGGTCGTAAATTTTGAATATTTTCGGCTTCAGAAATACCGGACCAATATTGACCTAACTGTACGTGTAGCATCTGTAGATAAAGCTGAAATTTTAGCGAAATTCTTGATCCACACATCAAAATGCCGTAATGTTTGCCTAACAACGAAAAAAAGATGTAATCCTTAAAAATATCCTCTTCTCCTGAGCATCTTATAGTATACACTATTACTAATAAGGTTTGTTACTGACTGACTACATTTATATATCGGTTTGATCAATCTCATAGACGGCTCGGCAAGTAAAAAAAAAACTGATAAGTGGTTTTTTTTTCCCGAGGACTATCAAGTGACACATTTACTCACAAAAAGCGACGATCTACACAAACCCATGTATTCAAGTTGCCTTAACATCTCCTCCAATTTAACTCATTTAAACTCTTCAAAATTATCAATCTCACCTTTCTCTTTGAAAATCTTCACTTCACTAATGTTAATTAAAATGTTTTGTTGCTATTCAATTTTAAACGTTTCCTCTCTGTTTTTCTTAAACTATTTTTATGAAAATTTAAATCATAAAGCAATTGGCAGCCGACAGGAATGAAAATCTAAACTGAAGTAAGTGAAATTGATTATATGTGGTATAACTTCTTTTTGTTACAGCTGAAAAAATACAAACTTTTTTGCTTTTAACTGTTACTTCTGTATGCTGTTTATTGTTTCAACTGAAATTTAATTTTTTTTTTTTTGCATTATATATTGTATTAAATGTCAAACACCAATCGAAAATACATGCCCAAGGAATTTTATTTCAAAACGGGGAGGGAGACGTAATGCGTCGTATCTCTTTTTTAATTTTTTTTTTAAAATATGTCAAAGTTCACTATCATTTTTAACACTGTCAAAATTAAGTCTTCTATAGGTAGATTTCATATAAAAGTCTGTTTTGAAAACAAAACATGGGGGGAGGTGATTGACCACCCCACCCTCTTCCTTCTGAAGCAACGTCCCCGTTTTGTGTGTACATCATTTTTTCATATAGGCTAGAAATAAACCATTTTACCGAGGGGCCATATGGCACAATATCCTTTGAACGCCCATATAAAACCATTGTTGCTCAGGACTCCACTTTTTTCAGAGATTTGAATATGGTATTTCAAGAAAATATTGTTTTTTGTTCTTTTTTTAGTTCTGTTGTAATGTATATAGCTTCATTCAATATTTTTTAAACACTGTTTAAGGTTGTAAAAACAGATAAGCCAAAATTTTCATATAATTTAATTTTTCTGAATTTAATATTTTTTTATTTGAAAAGAAATCATTCTGTAAATAAAAGATTTTAAAGAAATCTGACGTCACAATTTTGCTCACAGCGCCTCAAACCTACCATTTAACCTCCTTTCAGGAAAGTATATAATGGAAAAGTCATTGTTAGAATTTGTTATTCCAGTAAGTTACTTTCGAAGATATTACATATGTTTATTTGTGCTGCTATTGATATACAGAAGACCTTTCTGACATGCAGATAAAAAATTTTACTTAAAGACTGCATGTCACATTAAATTGTATTCTAACTAGTACATGTAACTTGAAGTAAATTCTTGAAGTAAATTGTAATACAATATAAGAATGAACCCATTATTGAAATAAATTAAAACAGTGAAAATTGACCGTGGGTTTTAGATTAATTAAAATTTGAAAATATTTGACAGAAGTGAAAATTGATAAAAATTCTAGATGACGTCTTCATAGTTGACATTTGACATTTTGATAATGACATTGAAATCTTATATATATGCATAAAGCCCTAACAGGCTTATTCTTGTGTGTCCAAATATCAGGTTCTTGCTTAAAAAAAATCAAAAGTTACTAATTCATTCTTAATTAATTACAAATGTATATAAGGCCAAATTGCACAAAGATCAAATGAATACCATTCAAATGTAGGTTTCGAAATTGTCACCTCGACTCAGTGATTTTTTTTTCTGCTTCGAGTAAATGATGGGTAACGTTATGATTTATATATTTTCTTAAGATAGAAAATATTTTAAATAATTAATTTCACGGGTGTTAATACAGTACTTAACCGTTAAAAGATACAGTATATATAAATGAAATAAAAAAAAAACCCAAACACCCGGCATGATTGTATCACAGGTGCTTGTGGACAGGAATTACCGGGAACATTCTTTATTATTTGTTTATTTATCTATTATTGTTAAAAACCCTTTATATATGTCTCAATTCTAAAAAAAACCCAGAAAAATCACGACTCTGCAGCATTTTATATTCACTCTCGTTTCCCCTCTCTTTATATAAATATAGGGGAGCGAGTGTGAATATAAAATGCTGCCAAGTTGTGATATTTCTGTTATTTTTCGATTTGAGACATACATAAGGGGTTGTTAAGATAACAAATAAAAAAAATATGTAGAAAAAATGGAAAGATGGAAGGGGGGGGGGGGGGGTAGTGCACGACCCTGTCCACAAGCACCTGTGGATTGTACAGTGTGTATATAAATATATACATACATATACCTTAGTCAGAATCAGGGACGTATCTACCACAAACATAAATGTTATTTATGTCTCTGCTATATACGTCCCTTTCAGAATATGATAGAAAAAAATATCTCTACCAGAGACGTTAAAATACTAACTTATATGGGCTTTCACGCTGATTTTATATCATGAACATGAAAATATAATCGGGTTCGATGTACAACATATACCAAATCATCATGCTGTTTGCAAACTTCAACATGTGTTTATCATGTAATATTACTGTTAACTGTATAAAGTAGGCCTATGACATGAATGAACGGCGGTGACAATGTTTCGCGTTTTAAAAAAGTGTAGTAGTAAAATTTTGACAAAATTCCACCGGACGAATTCTTCCTACGCTCGCAAATTGGTATTGGGAAATGATTTTAACTCATCATTTCGAGTTACAGTGATTGGTAGTGGTGGAAGAGGAACTTCCAAAAGTCTTCTCATTATCCCTGAACAAGCAACGCCACTCTACTCGATGTAAGTGAGTTAGATCAAAACACACACGGCACATAGTTATATTGGGTCCCTGGTGACATCATAACCGCTGAGAAACCATATCAAGGACATACATTTTGCAGGTTGGGTCCAATCGCTCAAATGGGATATATAAATAGCTCGTTGGGGATATGGTATCCCAAATGGGATATAAATTTAGAGTGCAAAAAATGAAAAATTTTGATTTGGTAATTTTTTATATAAATCCGCATTAATTAATGTATATTAAATGCAACAACTTTTGGTTAGCAAGTTTTCCTATAAGCCTATAGTTTGACAGATTGATCCCCAAGAAGTTTTGGATATACTGAGGGATCAATCTCTGTAATAGTACGGTTACATTGAAAGTTGTTTACCAATTGTTGTTACATTTTATCTACTCTAATGCAGATCAGAGACATAAATAACAGAGATTGGCAACTCCGCCATTAGCGTGTTTTGTTGTTGAAAAATGTTACGGGACCGACCTTACTTTGAGAACTACTTTTTAGTAAACTGAGATAATGATCTTAAACCATGCAAAAGTATACCATTTTTATGAAAAATAGGCATAGGTTTAAGACATTTTTTAAACAAAATATTAAAAATAAGATTAATGTATTGAAAATATATTGGCCAGCTATAAAACATCGGCGAAATCTCGGATGACGGGTAACCAACTGCCTCCTAAAACTTCTCTTTTAATATAAATGTTTATAAGACATAAACTCATGAAAATATAATATTTTGAATGTTTTGGTAATAGCTAGGTTTAGCTGTTTATAATTCGATATAACTGTTTATTTGAAAGATATAGCTGATTTAAACTGGGAACACTTTACAATAGGGACCGCAAGATTTCGATCAGTTGCCAATCTCTGTTATCTATGTCTCTGTGCAGATTTACCATATTTTTAGCAAAATAAAATATTTTTATTTTTTTGCACTTCAAATTTATATATCCCACTTGGGATATTAGAGCTCGTTTCAAAATACCGTCAATTTTTCCACTTGGTGACAGTCTTGTTTTCGTCAGCAGCTCGCTAAATCCAGACGCCTGTCACTTGCTGGCATCAAAGACATGCCTCCGAAACTCCCACGCAGTACGACCGCATTAGAGCTGGCTGGGTCGCTTTGTCGACATTAAAGAAATGCCACTTTCTTTCTTAAAGATAATTCTACATGTTTAAAGAAGGACTGTTTAGTATTTATTCACATAGATATATATAATGCATGCATGCATAGATACATGCGTTTACTGACAAATGTTGTTTATATATTGATTTCCTGCACACAGATTCTGTCACAGATTATTTACATTTTTGAATTGCATCATTACTCTCTAGCTCTTCTCTCTGATTCAAGTCACGAGCGGTAAATGTCTTAACTCTGCTTACTATGATCTGATTGGACAAGAGTGAGTCAAAAATTTTCATCACCGAAGATATTACAGCATAGCTTACACACAAGTACGTAGTTCACTGAACTGTATGGGGTTCAGGAATAAACCAAGAAAGATGTCGATACCAAGTAATGCATACTAATTAGCACAATCGGCTGCAACTATAATTAACAACATAAAATATTCAGTCTGCTATAAAAAAAGAAACTTTTTTTGAAAATCTTGCTCCACCATCACCAAAATCTTTAAAATCACTTAACTCATTTCCCAACCCAAATACGTTATTTGAGGTCAATACTCAGACTTGAGGCAGAGTGTTGACTTCGGAAAAGTTGGTGACGGTGGGGCCTGATGAAGCCCTATTTCACTTAGCCAGCTTAGTAAGCTCAAGCTCTCTCCTCTCTCTCTCTTGACATATATTTGATTAAAGTCATTCCAAACATAAGAATAATTTCAAATATTTGTATATATAAGGAAAATAAGTTTTTCGATCTGCAATACACTATTTTTAATGCAATTGCACTGGTTCAACCGCATGCGTCGTTGTGGCGGCGGCATGTCTGTGATGCTGACGAAGCGACCAGCCAACTGAGTCTAGCGAGCTGCTGACATAAACTTTAACTCTCACCAAATGGGAAAATTGTCGGTATTTTGAAACAAGCTCTATATCCCGAACAGTCTTTTATATCCCGTTTGGGCAATTGGTCCCAACCTGTTTTGTACACAGGCACCTGGCATTATTTATTTTTTTCTTAATAAAAAAAATATAATGCCACATTCCTAGAAATTACAAGAAATATAAATAATGTCTTGTGCCTCTGATATTGTACGTCACTAATGTTATATGGTTTGAACGACATTGTAGCATCCTTGGTCAAAGCATATAATATGTGTATATATAATTATATATGACTCTGATATATTACATGATAGTATAAGATCATCAAGAAAATGTATTTTTTTTCACAAGTAAAAGCAATTTATAACATCCAAAACATCATTGTCACATGATTGAAATATTGTAAACGTACTACATTTGGCTTTGTATTCTATTTAGCGCTTTTGGCGAAATGCAGCTTCCACTAAATCAAGTACATCGCTAAATGCCATGCATATATGTATAAGAATAGTCACATTCAGGAATACACTATTTCAAATCCGCGCCAACTTGTTCAAAAACTAATTTCCTCCAAATATCATACACGCCAAATATAATACGTTTACAGTTTTCAGTACAGTTTACATTTATCAATGATTAATTTAACAAAATAAAGGATAGTGTTGTACATGTACTTCTTTTCTTTTGGATTTTCTCAGTTTGTTGCCAGATCTGTTCGGTCAGTTCTGTAGCATACTGTATATATAGGGTTATTTTCGCCCCATCTTATTTTTGCCCTTCTTCACTTGCAAACGGCTTCACCCAGATATTCTATTGCATGTAACACCTTTAAATGACTTTAATCAAATTTTTATCAAGTGCATTTATGCTGTACATGTACATTGTTCTAATTTACATTTTAGGAAACCTGAAAGATTCATAATCAATTGTGGTGATACAGCATTAGAGAAGTGGTATACTACCGGATCAGGGTAAATATCAGTTTTGATAATTTTTATGGCTTTAGGCTTTATGGAAAATTTCAGGGTATATAATTGTGATGGTCAGACTGGGGAGATAGGCGGCACGGTATAGCACATTAGCACCTGCCTAGAGATTCAGAGGGCCCAGGTGCTATTCCTGGCCTGGACCATCATTATTTTATTGTTATTTACAGTAATGTTTTCCCTTTCCATTTGTTTCTTATTATCCCGGGATGTCCTTTCATTTTGAAATCTTTTCAGATTAATTTTTTGCTATGCTTGCAGACATTGAGCTTTTTTACAAATGAAGCTGCACATAAATTGACATACTTCTGTGGACCATTATATAAATAGTGCCTGTTTGGGAGGGTACCAGTTGAAATTGACACCCCGAGAAAACCATTGTCAACCGAAGCAAAGGCTTCGGTTGACAATGGTTTTCTCGGGGTGTCAATTTCAACTGGTACCCTCCCAAACAGGCACTATTTATTTTATTATACTGAATGTCTTAATTTTTATAGCAAATTTTACTGCTTTTATATAGAAAAGACGTGAATTCTGCGGCGAACCGTACGCGCATAATTAACGCGCATGTAACAATTCGTTCTATCGGCCCGTTGCTAAGCGTGCGAGGGAGAGAGAACGGATTGTCAACTGCGTCTAAACCAATCAGATTGCAGTATTTAACATGAAAGTATAATAATATCTATAGTTGATGTTGTCGGAGTTAATGTACATATTGTATACATTCTTACTTATAATGTATGTTTTATGGTGTGAATGTTGGAGCGAGCACAGCATAAATTGAATTAAATACACAGGGGTACATAAGTTTCATAATATTTTAAATATATTATGATAATTAAATTAAAGAATGTTTACCAAATAAATGCATCATGATAAAAAAAATGAATAAAAATGAAATATTTTATGCTCCAGTGTACATGTCTAAACATTTTATGTTTTATCGGGTGGTTGTGTGGAGGGAGAAGCCAATAACACAATCACAATTTCACCATCAGATTCATTAGAAACTTGCAGAGTTGGATCAGCCTAGTATATATTTTTTCATTACGCTAAAGATTGTGTGCTTTAAGTCTAGACATTGTGACGTCACATTAGTAGAACAGCTAGACGTTACTTGACTATTTCGTCAAAATAACAATGCTCCTAACAATTTGTCTAGAAAATAGCTTTAAACAACTAGTTACAAACCAATTTTCAGATTCAGCAGAATGTTTTTTTATATTATAAATCCATGACATTCTTAAAATACATTTTTGCCTGTTCTTGCGAGAACATGACATTGGTGGCCATTTGCAATTTACATGGAATTGTGGGTACAAATCTGACGACAAATTTTTCAGTATGTTAAGAGAGCAGTAGTTTGAATTTTCTCTTCACCCAGGCATTGTCGTTAGAGTTCGCAGTATTGCCGGCGCTATGTATGCACCGGCGAGTTGTGCTTGCTATCATTAAAGTCAAAGTCAATTGCATGATTGGATTTGCTATGTCTATGAAATATATTGTGTACAAAGTGTAAAAACTCTTATACATGTATATAATTTTATATTAATACAAATTTTATTCCACCCCCACCCCCTTTCCTAAGAAAATGAATAATTTTTAGCTCACCGAGACGAAGTCGGGGGGAGCTTATGCTATACCCATGGCGTTGGCGTCGGCGTCCGGACCTGGTTAAAGTTTTTGTTGCAGGTCCTGTATCTAAGTTATTACTTGTTCTATCTTCACCAAACTTGTATGGATGATGCAAGGACCTACTTATGGACTTGAAAGACTAAGATGCTGAATCTGGGCCATGAATTTCAGATGCTGGAGGAGGTTAAGGTCTTTGATGCAGGTTAAAGTTGTTGGTGCAGGTGCCCTTTGATAGCAAGTTACTATTTCTAAGTTACTACTGGTCCTAACTTTACCAAACTTGCATAGATGGTGCGTCTTATGATACTGATGCACCAAACAGGCTTGAATGCTGAATTTTAGCCATAGGTTTCGGATGCTGGAGGAGGTTAATGTTTTTAGAGCTGGTTAAAGTTTTTGGAACAGGTGCCCTTTGATGATTATATCTTAATTATTACTGGTCCTAACTTCTCCAAATTTGCATATATGGTGCGTCTTATGATACTGATGCACCTGACAGTCATGAATGCTGAATCTGAGCTAT
This sequence comes from Magallana ariakensis, assembly GCA_020458035.1. Classification (NCBI taxonomy): domain Eukaryota; kingdom Metazoa; phylum Mollusca; class Bivalvia; order Ostreida; family Ostreidae; genus Magallana; species Magallana ariakensis. The sequence continues at coordinate 51,736,531 of CM035817.1, read as the reverse complement.
AGGTTTTCGGATGCTGGAGGAGGTTAATGTTTTAAGAGCTGGTTGAAGTTTTTGGAGCAGGTGCCCTCTGATGATTATATCTTAGTTATTACTGGTCCTAACTTCACCAAACTTGCATGGATGGTGTGTCTTATGATACTGATGCACCTGACAGGCTTGAATGCTGAATCTGAGCCATAGGTTTTCGGATGCTGGATGAGGTTTAGTTTTTTGGAACAGGTCACATGTTTAATAGATAATACATGTAGTACTATAATTTTAATCTTTCATAGTGTATTTAACTATCATATAAATGAATTGCAGAGGTAGATTCAGATGCAGAGCCTGATCTCTATTATCAAGGATGCTAAAAAATATATATCTTAGTTATTGCTGGTCCTGACTTCTCCAAACTTGCATAAATGGTGCATCTTATGATACTGATGCTCCTGACAGGCTTGAATGCTGAATCTGAACATAGGTTTTGGATGCTGGAGGAGGTTTATTTTTTTTAGAACAGGTAACATGTTTTATAGATTATAGCATGCATAGTTGATTTAACAATAATATAAATGAATCGCAGAAGTAGTTACAGATGCAGAGCCTCAGATCTCCATTATCAAGGATGCTAAAAAAAATTTCATACTTCACTCAAACCTGCTTGATAGATGTGTTTGTTGTTATTAATAAATGAAATAACATGATTCCTAAGATATAGTATTGTATGATATGATACACTATTGTTTTATATGATACAATACTATATCATATTATATTGTAAAAACTTATATGAAACAATATGATATTGTATCAATTTCTTTGTATATAATGATATGATATTGTATCATGATATTGTTATGTAAAGAATTGTATATTATAATACAATTTTGCATAATATGATTTTGTATTATTTTATCACATGATATTGTTTCATATGATATTTTATAATATAGAATATTGTATCGTATGATATGATATTTTATAATATAGAATATTGTATCATGATACAATATTGTTTAATATGATATTTATTTATATATTTTTATATTACATGAAATTGTATTGTATGATATTGTAATATATAATATTGTATCATATGATACAATATTGTATACTATGATATTGTATAATATATTGTATTACTATATCACATCACATTATATTGTATCATATGATATGATATAATGATGATACAATATCATAATATGTATCAAATATGATACAGTATCATAATACAATATCATCCTATATTATACAATATTATATCATATGTTTTTATATTGTGATGCATTATTTGATATGATATTGTATTATATAATACTATATTGTATCGTATGTTTATTATATATTAGAATATTGTATTATGTGATCAAATACAATAATGTATAACATGATAAAATGTCATGATATCATTTGTTACAATATCATATTGCATCATTATTTATAACAGTATTATATGATATATATTGTAAGTATCATAGGATGCAATATCATATTATATATGTATTGATAAACATTGTATCTTATAATACCGTATGAAATGAACATATGATTATCATAGAATTATTTAACATATGATCTACGATATTGTGTCAAAACAGTAGCCATGAATGTCCAACATCATTCGCTATGATTTACATATAATATGATAAAGGTGGTCTCATAAAGTTGATGCCTCATAAAAGTGATGCCTCGTCTCGGTGAGCTTTGTAATCTGTGATTACCTATATTTTTTCCATTCTGGAACTACAACTTGACCAATAATGCTGTGTACTCTAAACTGACAATGTTTTGTTTTCGGTCATGAAAGACTAGACATCACGATTTCAAAATGCTTTAATTTGGTGTACTCTTTTTTGTGCCTTTGTCATTTTTAGTAAGAAAGTTTAATTTCGTATGTTCATCATTGGTTAAACAAGACACTTGTACCAGTACTTTGATTATCTCAGTATTTTACTACATTTAGAATAATAAACACAATTTTGACAAGAAAAGCTACTGTAGTTGTGAATTTGTGAGGGTCTAATTTTGTGGATATTCAATTTACATGTTTTTGGATTTACTAAATGCTAAATAATAGGATGTGAATTCTAGGGGACGAGAGCTGCTATATATTCTTGTGATTTCATAATAAATTATCCATTACTTAGAATATAAGTATGCCTTGGGCTTGAACATGTATTGAAGACCTTGGCATTAAAGGGACTTGGACACGATTTGAGATCAAAAATTTTATTTTCATTTTTTATGTATAAAATGGTTTACTGGTGCATTTTAAATGATTGACCAAAATATTGAATGTTAAAGTCAAGTTACAATCAAGATACAGAGGTAAGAATTGATTGTCATGTAAACAAAGCTCAAGTCTTATAGTTGTTTACAAAAAATGTAATGTAGAGAACTGCCATTTCCTAGAGAAAATGACATGTAAAATACACTTTAAACGAATTTGAAATATCTTCATAAATACTATTATCAACAAAAGAAAGATACATTTGATTAAAACTTACACCAATACAACACATATGTAAATATGACAATATTCGAGCTTTGTTTACAAAATAAAGAATTATGAACTCTGTATCTTGCTTATAACTTGATATTTGACTTTCAAATTTTGACATAACATTATAAACTTATATATTTATCATTATAAACATTGAAAATGGAAAAATAAAATTTGAAAATTTTAATAGTCATATCGTGTCTAAGTCCCTTTTTAAGGGTTTATTGTGCATATTTTCTGACAACTGATTCAGTTACAAAGTCAGTTTAAACCTTAATTGAAATCGCTTACCTTTGTAGGGGTTTCCTAGCTAAAAAGCACAGAATTCACATCCTTACAACCAGCAATGCTGTGGAAAATACAGAAGGAATAAGTGGTGAGTATGGACAGATTGAACTCATTTCATGATTAAGTAAATGTTAGAAATATTCCAGGTAACCAGAATATCATTTGAATTATTGCTTTAAAAAAATGAGTTATGTTCCACTTTTGAAGGCCTGTCTTCAGCTGATTGTTTAGAAAAGTGGACTTTTGTCTGTAGTTTAATTATGATTCTTTTGATATATGTTTTCAAGGAATATTTGATAAATGTACCAAATTCTTTAATTATCTCTAAATCTAGAAGAAAGAATGCAAATTTTAGTTGAAATGCTTTTCTTTTTTTCTTTTTTTTTTTTTTTTTTTTTACAGTATTTTCAACATCAGTGGTGAGGTTAGATGAATTTTCTGCAGTAACTGTTTATTCACCCCCAGGATTGGTAAGTAATAAAGTAACATAAATATACATTTCTTGATACTCATTGACAGTACAGGTATCCCCATGGTAAATTAGCAATATAGACAAAAAGGTGACCCTGCTCCTTCTCAATAACAAATATTGATGGAATCCTGTAACTGTTCTCTTTCTGATCTTCTCTCATTTCTTTTAATGACATACTTTATTGCTTTCATAGCATTACAAAATTATGTTAATGTTGAAGCAGCTTTTGTAGATTTCAATAAATGAAAACAAAATAAATTTTATTTTTCAGTGCAATTCCCACATCCAAATATTTTTGCAGATTCTAGTAACATAGTAAATCGGCTTCATGTATCTACAATGTATTAATAACATAATATACAATCAAGTCAGGATTTTCTATATCAAAAAGTAATGGAAAACTTAATTTGCATGTATTTTTTTCTTTATTTACTCAGTTTGTACACATTTATGCACAATACCAGCAATTTTTTTAAGTAAACAAAAAATGTCATTAGTGTATAAATTGGAGGTATGTCCAATGCACAATCAATATTGTTGACATCGCAATGTTGACCAACATAGAATCAACATTGTATCTACATCATGCGCCTTCTTTCTTGTTTACATCGTCGACATCGCAATGTTGATCAACATCAAGTCAACATCTTCCTTTTTTACTCCTGTTTCATAATCAACAATGTCGATGTAACAATATTGACCAACATCAAATGGACATTGTGTCAACATCGTGCACTTTCTTTATTGTTTACATTGTTTATATCACAATACTGACCAACATCAAGTTGACATTGTGTCTACATTGTGGGCCTTCTTCCTTGTTTTCATTGTTGACATTGTCTACATTGCAATGTTCATCGACATTGAGTCGACATCGTGTCTACATCATACTTTTTTATCCTGTTTCATAGACGACTTTGTCGATGTAGCAATACACCGTATTGACCAACATCGAGTCGAAATTGTGTCTACACCGTGCACTTTCTTTATTGTTTACATCGTTGACATCATTGACATCGCAATGTTGATCGACATCAAGTTGACATTGGTCTACATCGTATCTCTTATATCCTGTTTACATCGTCAACATTGTTGATATCGCAAACATTATCAATATGATCGGATATCCCAATGTTGACCAACATCAAGTCGACATTGTGTCTACATTGTGGGCCTGCTTTCTTGTTTACATCATCAACATTGCCATGTTGATCAACATCGAGGTGAAATCAGGTATACATTGTACCTTTTATATTGTCTACAATGTAAACGTTAAAAAAATATCTGCGATGTAAACAATGTAAACTCAATATCAATATCGGTTCAACATCGTATACATTGCTTTGCCGACAATTGTATCAATATTGTATACATTGCAATGTTGATGATATCAAAAAAGAAATATGTTTTGGACATAAATGATAAATTGTCTTTAATCTTTTAATTTCAATTGCACAAATCAATAATGATAGAATCTGCAAAAATATTTGATTATCTACTGACTAGAGAATTATAATGGAGTAAACATACTAGTTGCCAACTTTTCAAATAACCAGTGTAGATGTACTGCTATAAATTGGAAATGAATAGTGTATACAGTATACCATTGATATTGCAGGTAAACTCTTTTAAGAGTAGGCCAGAAATCATGAAAGCCATGTTAAAAGGATACATAAGTGAGTAATTCAACATCTTGTTGTTTGTATTTCTGAAATGTTGAATGCCTTTTTCCTTACTTATATATATTGTATTAGATCATCATGTATACACAAACAACCGACTTGGGAAAGGTTGTTGATTTACCATAATCAATTTGAGATTTTATAATCGATTATTAATCGATTTATTAGACCTATTACTATACCTATCGTTTTCTTCATTATTCTGTATTTAATGACATGAAAACTGTTGCAAACTGGATTTTTTTTTCCAATCTCAAAAGATATGTAACATTTTAATTGATTACAATACAATTATTTTTAAGCTTAAAAAAGTAAGTGCAAATAGCACTTACATATTTTAAATAAAACATATTAGCATAAAATTTAGTGCCCCATTTTAGCGAACTTCATAAATATTTTACAGATTCGATTATTGGCAGATCATCAGTTGATAAGAGACAACCGATTCTGCCGATTAATCGATTATGGTTTTCAACCGATTTGACAACACTAGTCACCACCACCTCTCCAATTGAAATTGACACCCCGAGAAAATTGTTTTCAACCGACGTGAAGCGGAAGTTGGCAATGGTTTTCGAGGGGTGTCAATTTCAACTGTTATCCTCCAAAACAGTCACTATTTATTTTATCATACTGAATGTCTTCGTTTTACTGCTTTTATGTAGAAATGACGTGAATTCTACGGTGAACCGTACACGCATAATTTACGCGCATGTAACAATTCGTTCTGTTACCCGTTGCCAAGTGTGTTGTTAACGCTGAGGGTAATAGAACGGATTATCAACGGATCATCTTTAACAGCATCTAAACTAATCAGATTTCAGTATTTAACATGAAAGTATAATAATAATTATTCAATATGTGGTATAACTATGAAATCATCTAGTTACAAAAGGGGCTCAACATAAGGACATCTGTAGAAAATTTTGAAAATCTTTCAATACAGGATCTATTTTACTCATTCATTGTCCAGATATTTTGGATATGACTCCATAAAGCTGATTTTATTATGTCTAGTGTTGCTCAGGTGAGCGATGTGACCCATGGACCTCTTGTTTGTGTATTATCGATAATAAGAAATGTTTGAGAAAAAAAAGATATAATGTCAGGTGTCTTTGCATGTGTTGTATTTTTAGCTCACCTCAAGTGAGCTTTTCTGATCACATTTTGTCTGTCGTCAGTCTGTCAGTCCATCTGCAGTGTACGAAATTAACGCCTGTCCGATAGTCCGAATCTATCTCATATTGCATCGGGCTACGCCGATCCGAATCGGAACCGACCGAGTTGTCTATCCCAATTTTTGGCGGCCGTGTGAAAAAGAGGTTCAACAAAATAACTTTTCATTTTGTTTTTTATTATTGAATCAAAATAAAAATAAAATTCGAATTAATAATTTCGCAGTTATGTTTTCTAGACAAACTCTGTTCAATATTGTTATTAATTTCAACATTTAAGTGAATTTGAACATCTTTTGTATTGTGTAACTATATTTACCCAAATCTTACTGTTTGTGTACATCCGCCATGTTGAAATATTTAACCGCAGAAAGCGTTGTTAAAAAGCGCAAGAATAAACAATGTAAAGGACAAAATTTGTTGATACTTGTGGGCAAACCCATTTTTACAAGGTCTATCCCAAATCTAAGTGGGATAGTCCTGTGGGCTATTTCATGCATTTTGTTAATTTCGCACACTGCATCTGTCTGTAAACTTTTCACATTTTTTAACATCTTCTCCAGAACTACAGGGCCGATATCAACCAAATACCCTTAGGCAAAGGGGATTTATAGATGTGAAAATTAAGGACCACATTAGGGATTGAAAATTTTGAGAAATTTTCAAAAATCCTCTTCTCAAGAATCATTTGGCTAGGAAAGCTGAAACGTATGTTAAAGCATCGTCATGTAGTGTAGATTCAAAGTTGTGAAAATCATGACCCCCTGGGTAGGATTTGGCTGCAATAGGGGGTTGAATTTTTACATAGAAATATATAGAGAAAAATCTTTAAAAATCTTCTTCTCAGAAACTAATCCATTAAGCTGATTTTATCATACATATTGTCCCTCAGGTGAGTGGTGTGGCCCATGGGCCTCTTGTTTTATATAATAACTTAAAAGATAAAAAAAATTGAAACATTGTTATTGCTATGTTGAAACACAATAAAGTCTAAATTTCATAAGAGTACTGTATATTCAAAATAAAAATGCTAAACCTGTTGACAAGAGATATGTCCTATCTTGTATTGGTAATTTATGCTCTATTTTCTAGAATTTACTAGCTCAGTGAATATAAGATGTTCCATGTTTAATGTTCACAACATAGTGCTGAACAAGAAAGGAGGTATGATTTATGTACATATACTTTTACTGAATGTAAGTTACTCTTCAATCACTAAAACTTGAAACTAGCCAATATAAAATTCTCAATAAAAATCATTTACATGTTCAGAGTTATAATTATGATTGTTTCCAGAATAAATTATATGATTCAAGAAAAATAGAAAATTATACATATGAATAGTTATTCCTGCAAAAACAAGATCTACTGAAATAAATTCCACAGTATATTTTAATATGCATGAAAAAACTTTCTTATGAATATGTTGATGTTGAATGTCTCCAGTGAGTATGATCGGTGATATTGCATTGTGTCCAGTAGGAAGTTGATACCTGTTTTGTTTTGCAGGGGGAGGACATAGCTCCACCAGTGATGTGTATTGCTATGCATTTGAGGTATGCCTGCTCTCCTTGCAGATGTTTATCAAAAGATTTTTACAAATATCACTGAAAATTGTCTTTCTTATGTTAACATTTATTGGTAAAAAATTTTTGGTTTAAATATACACAATGTAAGCAAAAGAGATTGCATACAGAAATCATACAGAAATTTATACCTGTATCTTGTTTAATAGATGCCATGGAAAGGAAATGTTACAGGCCCCCGAAATGTAAGTGAACAAGGCTGATACTATTGTATATCTGGGTGTTTTTGTGTGTCACAAAAGTTGCGAAAATAGGGAAAATGTGTAAAATATTTATTTGCATCAGTCAGTTTCAGCTGTTCTAAAAGTTTCTTAGAGCAAACAATACTAGATATAATTTCTGCGGCGTATTGAATATTTTGCAATATAAAAGTGATCACAAAAAAAGTGAAAATTAGATCATCACAAAAATTAATGGGTATACGGTATCTATTTTGATATTTATAAGTCAAGCCTTGTTGTTGACCTCTTCACATTCACTTCTTTATAAATTCGTTCCAGGTTGAAGAGACAGATGCTATGCTAGGTATGTACCAGCAAATGTCACTCATGTACTATTGTATGTGCATGTATTTATAACATAATGGATAATAGATTATTATTCTCCCTTTGATGAACATTTTAAGGAACAAAGAGTGAAGTTTTAGTGCATTAGCTCACAATGAATCCAAGGGTCTTGGGTAACTTATTTCCTAGAGGAAGAAACTGACAAGTGTTACTGTAAATAACAGTACTTTATCTGTTCTAGTCATAATTTTGTTAGGTCACATAAATTTAGATTCTCATCCTGATTTGCAAAAATTATGGGGCGGGTGGGTGGATTTTTTTTTTTACATCTTTTTCACCATTCATGTTCTAGAAATAACAACTGCTCTATCTTTTTTTAAATTGTTAATGCTAATATGAGTACAAAAACCAATATGTAATCTTTTAATTCCATTTTATTTCAACTTAACTTTAAATGCATGAGATATTAGTATCCTTATAACAAGCATGACTGGAATCAAACGATGATCCTCATGTTAAGCATATTAAAATGTGCTTAATTTTTTGTATACCAACCCAATTTTTTTTCCCGAATTTTTTTTGGCACGTTTTTTTTAAATAAAATAAAATACATCGGGGCGGGCCACTTTCAGAGGGGTGGGCGGGGATGAGAATCTAAAGATTAATTTTATGTTGCCTTATGTCTAGATATTGCCTGTATGCTGTATTATTGGAATAACAGGTTGGTGCTATGTTTAGATGGATATAGCTTCTTTTGGTGGACAGTTTTGAAAAAAGAATTTTGGTAGATAGTGCATTTTTACCGACTTGCATTTCCTGGAAATACTGTATATATCACAATCTGCAAGGACATTAAGTGGTCAGATTGTCTGCAAGGTCATTTAGTCGTCAGATTGTCTGCAAGGTCATTTAGTCGTCAGATTGTCTGCAAGGTCATTTACTGGTCAGATTGTCTGCAAGGTCATTTAGTAGTTAGATTGTCTGCAAGGTCATTTAGTGGTCAGATTGTCTGCAACGTCACTTAGTGGTCAGATTGCCTGCAAGATCATTTACAGGTCAGATTGTCTGCAAGGTCATTTGCTGGTCATATTGTCTGCAAGGTCATTTACTGGTCAGATTGTCTGCAAGGTCATTTACTGGTCATATTGCCTGCAAGGCCATTTAGTGGTCATATTGTCTGCAAGGACATTTAGTGGTCAGATTTTCTGCAAGGTCATTTACTGGTCATATTGCCTTCAAGGCCATTTAGTGATCATATTGTCTGCAAGGACATTTAGTGATCAGATTTTCTGCAAGGTTATTTACTGGTCAGATTGTTTGCAAGGTTATTTACTGGTCAGATTGTTTGCAAGGTCATTTACTGGTCAGATTGTCTGCAAGGTCAGATTGTCTGCAAGGTCATTTCTGGTCAGATTGTCTGCAGGGTCGTTTACTGGTCAGATTGTCTGCAGGGTCGTTTACTGGTCAGATTGTTGTTATACATTGTCTGTCCCTATACTAGGTATATTGTAGTCATTGGTTTGTGATGTACATGAGGAAGGTTGTGCACAAACTCTCTTGAGCAGCAGCAAGGTACTGATTTCAGATGAGTATATCAATAAAAGACTGCATTGACTTTAGATATAAGATATATACCAGTAATAGTGAGTGCAATAAACTGAATATATATATTCAAATAATGGATTATAATAAATAAGCTGTGAAAGTATTTGTTATTCCTTATGTAGACTTTGTGATTTTATTAGTTTCACAATTATTTTGATAAGTTGTCGAGTAGTCAGCATTTCTATATGTTGCTGTAACAGTAGTTTTAACATTGACTGCATTCTGTTGATAGAAACACCAATCACCAAGTACTGGTGTATGAGTAGTTAGATTTTTTGTTTCAGTAATTGATTGTCCTGATGAAGGGTACCTGGACTGTTTGTTAAATCACCCAGAGTTTTTGAAATACCAGGATGATGACAGCTACCGTACCTGCATGGTGGTTCATATGTCTTCCAGTAGCATTCTGTCCAGCCCAGAGTACCGCACCTTTATGAGAAGGTTAAGTTATTTTTTTTAAGTGGGGAGGGGGTGAGGAGATGGGAGGCAGTGGCCTTCTAAGTGACTGTACGTTGTACACAAAAAATGCTCTAGGGTCAGATTATTTAAGAGGATATTCAGTCTGGCAAGATGGGAATGATAACTTAATTTATCAGACCAGCACATTTTGGTTGAGATCAAAAGTATTTATAAAGTATGTTTCTAATTATGCCTTACTGCATTTAAATTACATAATGTATGTTTATAAAGATAAATCTTTTCTGCAAATTACAAATTTGAAGTCAATAGTGTTTCTTGAATAGACTACTTAATAATGTTTGTCATTGCAACTCCTTGGAAAATGCTGAATAGAATTTTATGAAAATAATCAGTAAATAAGGTCATAATTAAGTTTTAGATGTGCATACTTTGTTAATATATATCATATTTACAGAAAAAAGGAATGCCTATATTAATATGAAGACAAATTGGTAAAAACTAGTTAGATCTTGATGTAGGTTTTTTGGCTATATGAAACACAATTTAATTTCTTAAGACATAGGTGATAAAACCCCAGTGGCTTTTAGTTTGATAGATTTATACATATAACTCATATTTTGCTTGATTGATTTTATCTAGATTTGGTAATGAGACACAACATCTGCTTTTACACGAGAACTGTCTAGCTAATGTGAACAAAGTGATGGTCAATTGCAATAAAGTCCTAAACCACTTTAGTAAGGATATTTTTCCTCTCCTGGAAGGGAACCAGACAGGAGATATAGATTTGTCTCGGAAAGTGTTGAATGCTATAAACTACATGGAGTGCATTTATTATCATACCACAAATAATCTTGTTTTACGGTAAGTTTTTAAAATTTTAAATTTAGATTCCTTGTGAGACAAACAAGTCTGAATGAATTTTATAAAAATGGTGTCATTGTACTCATTAAAGCATAAGTTTATGATATGATTTTCCTTTGTTTTTTTAGGATTAATGAAGATACAGACAAGTATGATTTTGCAGATGAACTTTTGAACTCTATACCACATCTTGAGGACAAATTAAGGCATATTAATGTACTATCTAAAGAGGCGGATGTAGGTATGGAAATACATTAGTCCGATATTCTTTATATTATAGTCTGAGGCAAAACAGTTACGTATGAATTACCAGTAGATTGTACAATAGAATTTGTTATAGGATTGATTAATTCCTAGCTCACTGATTAGCCGATATCCAAAATCTAGAAAAAATAAAACATTATATTCACCTGTACGTGATCTAGGAGGTTGTTATAACATTTGATTTTCTCTTCATTGGACTAAAAATAGATTGTCCAAAGAAATATCGCTTTTCTGAATTTGCTCAGCTATGGCTTCAAACTAAAATCTTGGCTTGATAACACTCAGTTTGTTATATCTGTATCAATTTGTCGCTGAATCATATGATAAAACAATTATTGCTGTTTTTTTTCAGTCAATACAATGATTTAGGTACCCTCGAAGTACAAGATTCAACTCACCTTTAGCTTGGTGATTATTGAACTTCTCGGGTAGCTAAATCATCGCACTGACCTAAAAAAAACATGCAATAATTGTATATTATCTGATCAGTGCAGCATAACACAACAAAAATCACATTATAGGCTTTAAATTTTGCATTTATTGAAATAATACTCCCCAATCTCTTACAAAACTTGAATACAAAGGGTACATATGGGTACATAATTGTGACAATTTTATTGATCATGTGACTAACATGGTGGCCAAATATGGTTTTCAAGTAAGATTTTAAATTACGACAGTAGAAAGATTCCTTCACCTGTTTAAATGTTCATTATTTTAATTTGTCAGTGAATCTTTTATTGTTAATTTTTGGACATGGTTTGTTTCGAATGACCAGTAAAATTTGATGATTTCTTACTTCTCAGAAATCTACCACACTTTAAACCAAGTTACTGTATTGTGAATTGTTTAACACTGTTTGTGGTGAATACTTATTTTTTACAATGTGTTATAGTCAATTAGATTATGCATCAACAAGGTATGCCCTGCCCCCATATAGTGAATCGAATCAAACAGTCAATGAATACTCTTCAAATTACCAGTCGTTACTACTCACAGGCACCTGACGTTATATATTTTTCTCATAATAAAAATAAATACCCTTTATCTAAAAATACACAAGGTACCCATCCCCGCCATTTTGGATTTATTTCAAACTGTCACATCGGCTGGAATTTTGCTTGAAACTCATCGGTAAAATTATTTTGCGATCCTCTCCGTCTCCCGATCGGTCATTCAACATCTAAGGTTACAACCAATTCAACCAAAACGGTGCATTACACCTGTCATTAATAAAAACCACCTCTCAATATGCATCTACTGCCTTAGATATGCAACAAAAGGCTACAGGGTGGACGGAAGTTGACATAAATTGCGTCATACTTTGGGTAATCCCTTCCAAATATAGCACTGATACGAATATTCAAAAGGCGTCAAACTTGAATTCGATCAACATACAAGTTAAAACTAAGAAAAGGGATACTATACAGTCAATTATAATTTTTATTACACAAAGTTTATATAAACATGTTTATAAATGCATATATTTTGAAATATTGAAACAAACACACGGTGCAGGGAAATCTCATTTACATATAGGTGACAACTTCCGTCCACCCTTTAGACATTTATCGCATATCTAAGGCAGTAGATGCAGATTGAGGGGTGATTTTTATTAATGACAGGTGTAATGCACTGTTTTGGTTGAATTGGTTGTAACCTTAGATGTTGAATGACCGATCGGGAGACGGAGAGGATCGCAAAATAATTTTACCGATGAGTTTCAAGCAAAACTTCCAGCTGATGTGACAGTTTGAAATAAATCCAAGATGGCGGGGATGGGTACCTTGTGTATTATTAGATATAGGGTATTTGTTTTTATTATGAGAAAAATATATAACGTCAGGTGCCTGTGTTACTACTCTATTATTGATTGTATGCACTCATTGAATACCGGGTATAGTTTTAGTATTGAGGGATTCATCTTCCCGTATCAATTTTTTTTTTTTTTTTGTATACTATCATGAGTCAAAAAGGTTAAGTATTGCCTTCGTTTTGTGTCAGTTTAATTATTGAAACTTTTCAGCTACTTATAAACTACCGTACTAAGCCAATCTTGACCAAATTTAGTTTGTAGCATTTGTAGGGAACAAGAAACATGAATTGTGAAATAAATGTTCCTCACCAGGGACCATAAATTTTCAGTAAAAATTGTGAAATATTGTTGAAATTTTAAAACATCTTCTTTACAGTTACAAGAGGCCCATGGGCCACATCACTCACGTGAGCAACAATAGGCATGATAAAATCAGCTTAATGGAGACATAATACAAAATATCTGGACAATGTAGTATAATACATGTAGATATTCTTATGTTTATAATCAAGTTCCTTTTCTTACAGGATGATTTTATATTCATATCACATGTTGAGCATCGCAGTTCACAACAAGATCCTAGACAATTGTTTATACATGGGATATAAACCTATATCAAACTCTGAACCCCTTGTGAGACCCAAGAATCGTCCAGGGGCAAAAGTCTTAACAATTTTAAAGAATCACAAATTGGCAAAATGTTTGCATATAAGTAAAACCATATATTATAACATTTCAGTTTTTGTGAATTAAAAATGTTTTCCTTTGTAAAATTGGATCCCGAATGTGGCCCCACCCTACTCCTCAAGATTTTTATTTTAACGAATTTGAATGTACACTACCCAAGGTTGCTTTTACTAAAGTTACAGATTTTCTAGACAAATGGTTTTGTAGAAGATTTTTCTCCATATATTCCTATGTCAAAAATTTGTCTCCCTCCCTCTCCCTGTTGTGACCCCATCTTACCCCCCGGGGATCATGATTTGAACAAACTTGAATCTACCTAGTCCTTACCTGAGGATGCTTCCACATAAGTTTCATCTTTCCTAGCTACTAAGTTTTAGATATTTTAAAGATTTACTCTATATATATTCCTATGTCAAAAATTTGTCTCCCTCCCCCTCCCTGTTGTGACCCCATCTTACCCCCCGGGGATCATGATTTGAAATAACTTGAATCTACCTAGTCCTTACCTGAGGATGCTTCCACATAAGTTTCATCTTTCCTAGCTACTAAGTTTTAGATATTTTAAAGATTTACTCTATATATTCCTATGTAAAAATTTGACCCCCATTGTGGCCCCACCCTACCCCAGAGGTCATGATTTTCACAACTTTGAATCTACACTTACTGAGGATGCTTCCTCATTGGTTTCAGCTTTCCTGGCTGATTATTTTCTGAGAAGAAGATTTTTAAAGATTTACTCTATATTTTCCTAAGTAAAAATTCGACCCCCCCATTGTGGCCCCACCCTACCCCTGGGGGTCATGATTTTCACAACTTTGATTCTACACTAGCTGAGGATGCTTCAACATAAGTCTCAGCTTTCCTGGCTGATTAGTTTCTGAGAAGAAGATTTTTAAAGATTTACTCTATATATTCCTTTGTAAAAATTCGACCCCCCCATTGTGGCCCCATCCTACCCCGGGGTCATGATTTTCACAACTTTGATTCTACACTAGCTGAGGATGCTTCCACATAAGTCTCAGCTTTCCTGGCTGATTAGTTTCTGAGAAGAAGATTTTTAAAGATTTACTCTATATATTCCTTTGTAAAAATTCGACCCCCCATTGTGGCCCCATCTTACCCCAGGGGTCATGATTTTCACAACTTTGATTCTACACTAGCTGAGGATGCTTCCACATAAGTTTCAGCTTTCCTGGCTGATTTGCTTTTGAGAAGAAAATTTTTAAAGATTTACTCTATATATTCCTACTAGATGATATCCCGCGCAAGCGCGGGGATTAACAATAATTCACATATTATATTATATTCACATATTATATTATAATACAATGCTTAATATGTTGAACCAGGTTTTTTTGTTCATTTTTCTATGTATTGTGTCCGAAATTTTTCTTAATTGCTTTTCTTAAAATATTCTATAAAATTGAAAATTTAGAGGAGAAGACAGGGATGAAAATCTAAGCTGAAATGGAGTATATACACATGAACATGTACATGGCCTTAATTCTTTTTGTTGCAGCTGACTGGGAAAAAAATAGACTATTAACTTATTTCAAACCAGAGTGTGGGTGTATAGAGCGTGGTATCTCTTTTTAGAACTTTGTTCTCTATGTCAAATTTCACTTATTATTGCCCAAAATAAGAAATTTAGATAAAACACTGTCAACAAATTAATTTATAAGGTTTACTACCAATCTGTCGTGGTATAAAAAATGTATATGTTATTTAAAAACGTGTACGCACTTTTCGCCATAGTGTTAATTAGTTAACCCCATATTTTGGCATCCCGTTCTATAAAGTTCTTTCCATCAAAAATAAAATTGCGTCTATTGGCCCATTTTATTTATTAACTTTTTTGTATTAACCAGATGTCCTATCTGCCCACAAAGCATGGTGACTCATCCTACATTCTCTAACATGACGTTAATTAGCCAAACCGCGTTCTTGGTTACCCGGTTCTGGAAAGTTCTATTCATCAAAACAAAATTCGCTCATTCAAGAAACGAATTGGCTCATTTTATTTATTCAACATTTGTCAAATCTCAATTCTTATGTATACCCGAAATAGGTTCACAGGATATATATTCACTCTTTACATAATCATTCAATATTATTTCATTGTATGTATATTTTTTGATGCAAACTCCCACTGACTTGGATCCGCCAAAGTGTGTCCACCACCTTACTCACATATTTGCTATTTCGGGCTGGTTTATCGAAAATGAAAGTAGGTTTTTAATTTATCTTACAATAATTACTTATCAGGTAAAATTCAATTATAGCTTACGGACATCAACTCACACATGTTGAAATGCCAAAGGTGTGAGCAGTTACTCGTGTGCAGGCATTTCGAAGTTTATTGGCAAAATGCCTTAATTTATAAGTATAGATGTAAAACTTCGACCCCCCATTGTGGCCCCACCCTACCCCCGGATGTCATGATTTTCACAACTTTGATTCTACACTAGCTGAGGATGCTTCCACATCAGTTTCAGCTTTCCTGGCTGATTAATTTTTGAGAAGAAGATTTTTAAAGATTTACTATATATATATTCCTATGTAAAAAATCGTCCCCCATTGTGGCCCCACCTTACCCCCAGGGGTCATGATTTTTACAACTTTGATTTTACACTAGCTGAGGATGCTTCCACATAAGTTTCAGCTTTCCTGGCGAAATGGTTTTTGAGAAGAAGATTTTTGAAAATTTCTTAAAATTTTCCAATAGTTCCAAATTACCTCCCCTTGAAAAAGGGCAAGGTCCCTAATTTTCATAACTTTGAATCCCCTTTGCCTAAGGGTGCTTTGTGCCATGTTTGGTTGAAATTGGCCCAGTGGTTCTGGAGAAGATGTCAAAAATGTGAAAAGTTTATGGACAGACAGATGGACAGATGGACAGACAGACAGAAGGACGACAGATAAAATGTGATCAGAAAAGCTCACTTAAGCTTTCAGCTTAGGTGAGCTAAAAAGGGCACTTAATCTTATTCAAATTATTCAAAAGAGATTCAGGTATAAGGATGCATGGGGACTCTCTTGGTCATATATAGTACAAATGCATTATTTCTTTAGTCAATCTTCTCTTCACCTTGAAATCTAGCAGGCAGATTGAGAGCATAAGTAGGATGATTACAAAGTCAACATGCATAACCAAAATTGTAAAATTCTGAGTCCCTTTTTTTGTTATTTTTAAGTGCTTTTATTATATAATTGTTGAATTGTTTTTCTGTTGGTTCTTCTTAATATTTTTTTATATTTAGTTAACCATTAAGGCAAATTTTTAAACATGAATTTAAGAATGCACTTGGGTAATGAAATTATTTTTGTAAACATCATTTAAGAGACATTTCTTTTGACATAGAAGTGAACATTAAAGAGATTATCACAATATTTTTTGCAAAACCTTTTAAAACTCAGATGTCAGAAATATAGTGTCCCTGTAAAATTGGTTCAAAGACAGGAGCGTGGTTAAATTTTGGATCTACATTGATGTACTGTATGCTTTTAGCATTTGATTGACTGTTCATGTTTTCGCTTATAGATCCCAAGGCTTATCCTCAGTTTGTCTTTCTTGGAACTGGTGGTGCCCTGCCATCTCATACCAGGAATCACTCATGTATCCTAGTCAAAGTAGAGTAAGTAATCTGTGTAAATTACTGGCCCATCTTACCTACAGGGAGAGGTCATAGATCACTGTAAATTACTGGCCCCTCTTACCTACAGGGAGGGATCATAGAGCACTGTAAATTACTAGTCCATCTTACATACAGGTAGGGGTCATAGAGCACTGTAAATTACTGGCCCATCTTACCTACAGGGAGGGGTCATAGAGCACTGTAAATTACTGGCCAATCTTACCTATGGGGAGGGGTCATAGATAGCTGTAAAATACTGGCCCATCTTACCTACAGGGAGGGGTCATAGAGCGCTGTAAATTACTGGCCCATCTTACCTAAAGGGAGGGGTCATAGAGCGTTGTAAATTACTGGCCCATCTTACCTAAAGGGAGGGGTCATAGAGCGTTGTAAATTACTGGCCCATCTTACCTACAGGGAGGGATCATAGAGCGCTGTAAATTACTGGCCCATCTTAACTACAGGGAGGGTCATAGAGTGTTGTAAATTACTGGCCCATCTTACCTACAGGGAGGGATCATAGAGCGTTGTAAATTACTGGCCCATCTTACCTACAGGGAGGGATCATAGAGCGCTGTAAATTACTGGCCCATCTTAACTACAGGGAGGGTCATAGAGTGTTGTAAATTACTGGCCAATCTTACCTATGGGGAGGGGTCATAGAACACTGTAAATTACTGCCCGATCTTACCTACAGGGAGGGATCGTAGAGCACTGTAAATTACTGGCCCATCTTACCTACAGATAGGGGTCATATAGCACTGTAAATTACTGGCCATCTTACCCCTACAGGGAGGGGTCATAGAGCGTTGTAAACTACTGGCCCATCTTACCTACAGGGAGGGGTCACAGAGCGTTGTAAATTACTGGCCAGTCTTACCTACAGGGAGGGTCATAGAGCACTGTAAATTACTGGCCCATCTTACCTACAGGGAGGGGTCATAGAACACACAACAAGTTTGAAATAGAAAAAGTTGAAAAAACCTACTATAGCTAGCATCCATTGATAAATACAGAATCATTTTCCATTTATATTTACAGCATTATTTTTGTCCTTTGTTATTATGGTTTCTTATGAAACCACAGCAAGATTTGAGAAAATGTAGCTTTGATTGCCTTTACTGTTTTTAGTGCGGAGACATCGCTTTTGATGGACTGTGGATGTGGATCTTATGAGCAGATGGTTCGCTTTTTCCATGATAAAGTAGAGACAGAACTTGCCAAAATAAAGACGATATTCATCTCTCATGTCCACTTAGATCATACATTAGTGAGTGACTTATTGATATTTGACATGCAATGTATATTTCTGGACTTGTTTTTACCTCAACTGATTCAGCTTCAAAATGAGTTTTTACCTCAACTGATTCAGCTTCAAAATGATATTCTAAAATATACATAACAAAGAGATGCAAAAACTAACATTAGAACTGTTACATAGTTGAGTGACGTGGCCCATGTTATGGATATTTTTTACTACACTTGTCACCAAGCCAACTTGAGGGAATTGTTGAAATAAACCATCAAGCACTCTTCTAAGGGGAAATTATTAGGTCACTAATAGTGTTGGGTGTATTATTTTTTTTAAAGCAAAACCAAAAGGCTAGAATTGTTAAAAATATTGCATTAGAGAGGGGTCACAACAGGAGGCAGGATTTATATGCAAATATTTTTTGTTAGCATAATTAAGTTATCAGTGCATTGTTCAATTTACAGTAGAACTAAGCTAGCGTAGTGTAGTTTGAGATCTGTTTATACCATTGATCCCACAAGGTCTCAAAGAGGTCACAAAAGAGGTACAAATTTTGTTATTCATATAGAAAGCATGCAATTATTCAGATTATTATTGACACAAGGACCTGTTGTTGATATTGTGAAACTTTAATTAAAATTGAAAATTTTCATATCATATAATTGTAAATTTAACAGAGTTCTGCATGTAGATTTTACAGACTCTGCAAAATTGGGGAAGGGGGGTGGCAAATTGTTGAATTTTAACTATAAATTAAATGGGAAACTTGCCACCAAGATTTAGTGAACAAAATGATAAAATTCTTGCAGAGGATAAGAATTTGCTCTTTTACATGATAAGGTAAATTGAATGTAATGAAATTAAGAAAAAACCTGTATTTACATGTATTTGAATTTGAATTAGCTATATTGAGTTGATAGTATGATTGAAGAAGGCTGTTGAATTACAACTAATATTAGAACAAACGTCAAACAGTTTATCTGTTGCTGCTTCCATCATTTTGTGACAGCTAGTGTTCCACCCATGGGGAATGATAGAGGTTTACACTAATATGCTTTAAAAAGGATCTTATTTTGTAGGGTCTGTCACACATATTAAAGAAGCGTTATGAGGCAAGGAAATCTCTTGGATTAGAATCAAAGCCAGTGTATTTGTTATCAACGAAGAGATTTCCATGGTTCTACCTCAATTCCATACCAGGACTTTTCGACCTGCGTAAAACTTACACGTAAGTACTGATACAAGTACATAAGTATGAATTTCAACCATTTCCAGGTAAAATATAAATTTGAATTTGGGGCCATTTCTGTGTCATTTGTCAGTTTTTCTCTAAATATCAACACACTGCTCTCTTATTGTCATTTGCTAAACTCCTAAACCACTGTGCTAGAATGGTTATTAATTTTATCTTAGATATTTTAAGTACATGAATGTGTATTACATGTAGAACTGTACCATTTTTTCATATTATTTCCTCTGATTGTTATAAAGCCCTGTTGACTTTTACCGACCAGAAAGCTTCACGCCGATAAAGAGAGCTCTGGGGCTAAGAAAGGTATGTATAGTGTTGATGTTTATGTGATACAAGATTGAACTGATTGTTAGCACCAGATAGCTTAATTCAAAGAGCACCTGACTAAAGAGTAGATGTCATGTCTCCTCCCAGAACAAGTAGTCGCCAAACTGATAATCTATCGTAGAATAGAAACATAATTACTATTTAGTGCAATATTTAATGCAATATATACAGTACCGATCAGACCCAACCTAACACAAAGTAAACCCCAACTAAACCCTGGGTTTACTTTCTGGGTTTACTCTGGGTTTACTTTGGGTTTACTAGAGTGGACCCAGAGTAAACCCGAAGTAAACCCAGAGTGGACACAGAGAGTAAACCCAGTCAGAAGTATACCCCTGAAAGCAGACGTTAACTGTGTATTCGGAATATACAAGGGGCAGGAATTACAGTCAGTAGGATAGTAAGATAAAAGACGGGTCTGCTTCACACTTCAGTGCGTACAGTTGAGCTCAAAAGCAATTTAAAAGTAAACCCAAAGTAAACCCAAAGTAAACCCCGAGTGGACCCAAATTTTCAAAAAGTAAACCCAGAGTAAACCCCAAGTAAACCCCAAAAGTAAACCCGGGGTTTAGTTGGGGTTTACTCTGGTGTTAGGTTGGGTCGAATCGGTACTGTAATTAGTGCAAGACCCAGGTCTTGGTAAAATAAACACAGAAACAATTCTTTAATGAAATATATATTGGGGCACTTAAGTTTAAGATAGAGAATGCTTTAGGTAACCTGTTTAATGCATTCAAATTTATTTTTGAACTGCAGCTGAATGTGGATGATGTGGTACATTGTCCTCACTCCTGCGGCTTGTCCGTCAGCCATACCAATGGATGGAGCTTTGCCTACACAGGGGATGTGTACGAGCTGTCCCACTCCTTTATCAAGAACGGTAGGGAGTTTCCATTTAGTCCAGTGGGGGTGTTAGACTTACAGATCCCTAGTGAACCCTCTAAACCACTGTGCTACGCTGTAAGATGAAAATGTTGGGGAAAAAACTACTTATGAAATTATGCTTGATTTTATTGTTTATTTCGATAAATAATATATGAAGAAATTATACTTAATTTTATTGTTTATTTCGATAAATAATACGTCACAACATGGAGGTGTCCCATACCACGTTAAGTTTGATCTGTCCCATGCCTTTATCAAGAATGGGAGGGAGTTCTATTTAGTCCATTGTTAAGTTAAGTTTGGGCCAATGTTTCTAGGATTTCAAAATGTCTGTCATCATGCTTCAGTAATTCCTGTTTTTTTATTGCAGCTATGAATTGTGATATCCTGATTCATGAGGCATCATACGAAGATAGGTATGCCAATAGACGATCTACTAACATGCACAGGTATGCTATCTTCTTCATGTATTGTTCAGGATGTTATGCCCTGTTCACATAGAATATTGATGATATACATGTAGCTTACTGTACTTTAAATTTGCATGGGACCCAAATTAGTTTGATTGATGAATTTCATGCATATCATTTTACTTTATCATTTTTAAATTAAAATTTGTGTAAATGTCATTCTGTGAATGAAAACACCACAAACTATGACATCATAGAAGAATACCCTGAATGTATTGAATTTGGCTGCGTATTATTTTTAGCATTTTTAGCAGTAAGCTGTCTCTGCTAAATCTAGTACATAATGAAATGCACTGCATATACCTGTATGTATAGGCATAGGTACTTTCAAAAATACGCTAATTCGAAAAGGTAGCTTGTTGAACTCGCCAAATATCATATACATAATACGCTTACAATATCTTTTGCCATGTGATGTTTACAATTAACATTCTTGGCATTTTACTGTATTGTGTATGCATTTTTATTCAATTAAACTTGTATTGACTTTGCATTAATTAAAGGCAAAGCAGAATTTTACCTTAGTGGCATGAAATGATAGATGCCACAGGCATATTCTTTGAAACTATTACGATGTTAATACCGGCTGTCAGAAGTGCTGTCTGTTTTATGATGTGTAGCGGTGCATTTCTGTGGAGCTATAATGAACAAGTCTCATTCAACCAGAATCTTTGTCTTATATACACAACACTTTGAAGTTTTGTGCACAAAATCGGAGAGAGAGGGAGAGAGTCTGGTTTAACAAGACTGATTATTAATATTTATCTAAAATAATTGAAAATATGCATTAAATATGTAATCATTTTTTGTGAAATTAAAACAACTCATCCGACATGGCCAATAAAGAATGACTCTCAATGTTAGGTGGCTGTCTGAATAATTGTCTAATAACGTACAAGTAAAAATCTCTGATCGCCTTGTTTAACAGTAGGTCACACCGCCTTGGTTTATCGATAAATATGAAGGTGGCGACATTACAGAAAAAATACATAACCCACGTTACCGTGTTGTGTAATTTCTTTTCTGCAATGATCGCTACCTTCATAACCCGCATGAATCATCAAAGAAAGCATTTTATTGTTTATATTTACACCTTTCTTTCAACAAATTAATAAATTAATTGTAAAAAGTAAGTTAAATTCACTAAATTACTGTTAATGTACATCAGTACGTTAGCTAAAAGAAACAGCCAAATCGTCTCCTATGGGAATTTGAGTATGACATCATCCTGATTATTTCGTGCAGTCCGTGATTTTTCTTAGGTCACTGTAAATTTTGACCAATCGATAAACGGGGCATGTTGATTTCAGTCTGGCTGTTTTTATAGAGCTATGAATTAACTAATTTTCCCTAGGAAATAGAGGGAATCATACTCTGTAGATGTAAATATAAATTTGTACATGTATGTTTCTGAAACTCTTCTTGTTTTAATGAATTATTTACCTGGTACATCTAACATGTACTTCTAAGACACTTCATATAAACAGTTATCACAAACTTGAATCGAGCATCATGTCTGATAATATATAATCATGTATTAATGCACCCAAACATACACACATACATATGTATTAATTCTGCTCACATTCTGTGTATATTGTTAATATAATTATAATCATGTCAGTAATATTGTATACACAGCATTTCCTAAACTGCTTGCATCTGCACATAAAAGGGCATTACTTCAAGTAGTGTTTGTTATTTGTGTAGAATCTTGCTTTCAGAACCACTTTCTTTTATGCCTTCTGGGCCCAAAATTGGAATTATATACATAATTATTATACTCACTTGTTTCTTTACTTTTACAGCTGCCAGAAGGATGCCATTCGAAATGGGAAACAAATAAAGGCTGGCCTTACTGTCCTTACCCACATTGCCTACAATAAGCACCCCTTGGATTTTTTACCTGCTCTATCCGAGGTTTTCAGTAACAAGAATTTTATGGCCCATGATTTCACGAAGGTGATTAGATTTGTAGCTTACCTATATACTTTTGTACATGTACTGCCATTGCAGTGTAACTGTGATTTGATTTTCAGAGCTTTACTTGACCAAATACTTGTTGACCAAACACTCATATTTGCAATATTGAATACTAAAACTGTATATCCGGTGTTTTTGCACACATTCAATTTGCACTTAAAGTTTATTTGATTTTTTATATGATATAGCTTAGTAGCAAGAATAAAGGACAGTTGTATTGTTTGAGAATTTTATGATGACCAATTTACTTTCTCTTGATTTCTGTCGTGTTCCCCAGGCACTGAAGATCGATCACAAAATACCGCAAATGAATGTTTTATTAGGCAAATTCAACTTATGAAATGCCATTAGAAGTCCATATTTCAGTTCAGACTTGTGTTATTACTGTGGAGGGGAAGATAGCTGCAAAATGAAGCAGAGGCATATCCCATTTGTAATGTTTGTTCACCTGCAAAAACTCTTCCTTTCAAAAGGAAACACACAGTTTAAACTAAAAAGAAGAAAACAAATATTAGTTTGACGAATATCTGCTGATGAGTACTATAAGATGGATTAATTGTGAATACCCGCCTGCCTCATCAACATTTCAAAAATTTGAAACTAAGTATTAATTTTGTTTGGCCTAAACAATTAAAGAAGTGAGGAAGCTATATTGGTCAGAACATGTGTTGAGTAGCATGTCATTTGTTATAACATGTGGATATCCTCTGCTTTACTGCAATACCTAGGAGGAATGCAGCTTTACAGATTGTACTTTAAATTAATTTAGACCCAATAACAAATACTTATGCTGACAAAAAATCACTTTTCCCTTTTTTTTTTTTTTTTTTTTGTCTTTGGATAATCAGAATTCATTTCCTTTTTCAGATAAATTTAACTCAACGCCCTGTACTGCATCTATACAATGACTTGATCTGCGAAGCCTTTCATAATATAGGAGGTGGTAGAACTAATATAGAAAGAGAATTGGAACGTTATAGCAAATATAGTCGGAATAAAACAATGTTTGATTATTGACCGGATGAATGTTATATACCGGTATATACTGTTATAATGTGATTAATTGTTCATCAGTGGCTACAGTGGACTTTCAGAACTCTTCTGTATGGACAGTAACCATCAATTTGGTAGGAGTTCATCTGTCTTTTTTGGTACATCAGAATTACGGTATGAAACACTGCTCATTGTCAGCATTTTTACTTAGCATTGCTAAGTTCCGTATGTACACGTACAATGTATATTTCATTTATTTAAGGCAGAACAAAGTAACATTTCTACTCAATGTGATTCAAGAGTATCTATCGTTTTGATTTTTAAATACCAAGTGACAACGAAGGAATAAGTGGTAATTGTTATGTTACCTTTTTATGGAGTATTTGGGATATGACTGTAATTTATTTCAATTTGTTGATAATTACTGTGAAATCGTTTAAATTTGAATGAGGTAATATTTTGTGATTGATTTTTTTTTGCTGGTTTATTAGAGTGTAATTTGCTTGTAGGAATAATGAATAACAATAAATGCAGTTTTAGTTCACCTGAGTTATAGGCTCATGTAAACTTTTTTCTTTAACTTGGCGTCATCGTAAACATTTCACTTTTTCATTTTGTCTCCAGAACCACTGGGCCAATTTCAACTAAACTTGGTACAAATCATCCTTGGGGGAAGAGCTTTCAAGTTTCTTAAGGACAGAGTAAAAATAGGGTTGTGTGTTTTTAAAAAATCTTGTTCTCCAGAACTTTCAACCAAACTTGGCACAAAGCATCCTTGGGGAAAGGGCTTTCAAATTTGTTTAAATGAAGGGCCAGACCCCTTCAAAAGGGGAGATGATTAGGAAAGAGTAAAGATAAGATGGGGAGATTAAAACATTTTCTTAAGAACTGAATACCCTGTAATAACAACACATTTAATAATTCTTTGGCTATGATTTGTGAAAATAGATTAGAGGGAAACTATAATACCAAATTCTGATTTATGTATTGCTGTTGCCTCTGTGGGTCAGAATGGGGGGGGGGGATTATAGGATTATCATAATACATAGATGAAATTCTTCTGAAGCAAATAGCTATTAGCTTTTCATATGTAATATTATAAGTTAAAGCAAATATTTATATGTTTTTAAAATATCTACTTTACCACTAGGGTTAGAGAGTGCAGCCTTATTCTTAAGGGGATGGGGGATGAAACAAAGCTTAAGATTGTAAATTAGGTTTGTAATGATGAATTTCCATTGTTATTACTAGCATCTATTTCAAGTAAATAAGTTTTAAAAATGCACCTTTTTTAATACTGAAGTCAAATTAAGTTTGAGATCAAAATCTTCATATGCATATTAAAACAATAGACTGGTTCACTGTCATTGATTGCAAGTGCCTCTGTAATCAGTGACATCGAAGCAGTCTTTTATTTCTTTATGCTGCGGGACTCATTATCATTCTTTCTGCTAGATGCACAAACTAATTAAACTGAATTCAATTTAAATGAGTAAATACTGTAAGCTGGCATAACTTTGTTAAGAAGTTGATGATGGCCTGTAATCAGCTGAAATAGATAGATTGACACTGTGCACTGAGATTCCATTGTTTGTATGAGACTGGATAGCCTGTCCTTGGTTGCAAACGCTGCTGATAGCTGATTATAGTTATGGCCAATGTTACTCAGGTGAGCGATGTGGCCCCTGGGCCTTGTTTTAATTCATTCATGGGTAAAGGCTCCCCACAAAATCATAGCCACCTCAAATTCAATCGATTCCACAGTTATTCACATGACAGTTTTTACCATTCATCGTTTTATTTATTGACTCATCATTTGATTAATAAAGAGAATGATTGTGCCAAATTGTTTTTTTGTCTTAAATATTACTGGTAAAAATTGTTTATCAGTCTAACTTAACAGAGCTAAGGGACTGATATAACCATTTATAAGTAAGAAAGATGAATTTAATTATAATTTATTGATCTTGACTTAGAATGGCATTACCTACAGTAAGAGGGCCATGGGCCTTAATGATCACCTGGTTATGATGCAACCCTGATTCATAGAATGACAATTTTTATACCCCACGCAACAAAGTTGCGAGAAGTAAAATGTTTTTGACTAGTCCGTCAGTCAGTCCGTCAATCAGTTTGTCAGTCCTGTTTTTTTGTAAGCGCAACTCCTCTTAACTGCTGCACAGAATTTAGTAAAACTTTGTAAGTGTTTAGGACATGAAAAAGTTGAGATAATTTAGAATTCTGGAAATTAATTAATTACCCCAAAATGAAATCATTCTAACTTTGATATTAATAATACCTTCCAAGTTCACCGTACACCATAAAGTTTGTTGTTGAGGAACTCAAATTTAATATACATGTAATTATGTTTGCAGAACTTAAGATGAATTTCTCAATAAGCTTTGTTATTTGAAAACTTATACTTCACAGCCGTATAAAAATATTGGCTGAATAATTTTGTTAAACATGTCTAATTTACAGTCAATTGCTAAATTATGCTTTCTACATTTTCCAATACAACTATACATTGCTTTAATTAAGACCGCAAAACATAAACGGCAAGATTGGAAATATACAGCTTTCGTCAATTTCACCAGTTACAGTAAAAACATTTGAAATGGGTGGGAACAAATTGACGCGGACGTCTAGGAAAACATTGGATTGAAACTGTAGCTAGTGACGACTGATTCTCTGAAGTCATCGGACAGTGCTTTGCCTTGCGTATAATCTCTCCCGAATTGGGATCTTCTCATATTTGCTGATTTAGTATATACTTTTTGATGAAATAAAATGTTTTTCAATCGCTTTGCCGATACTAAATAAGATGTTTCGATCGCATAACTTATATAGCAAGTTAGAAACGCTAAGGTGGACTGAAAATGCACTTCCTATAACTACAGTTTCAATCCAACGTTTTCTCAGCAGACGTCCGCGTCAATTTCAATTTGTTCCCGTCCATATCCAATGTTTTGACTTTAACAGGTGAAATTGACGTAAGCTGTATATTTCCAATCTTGCCAGTTAATGTTACGCGGTCTAATAGCCTTTCCATGTAAATCATTTATATTTAAATTGAATGAATTATTTTTACAGAATGTAACACCTGAATACTTATATAAAATTGTTTACTACATGTATTTCCAAATGAGAGCCTTCAAAAGTAAAATGGTTACTGTTTTTACCTCTACCGAATATGACAACTGTGGGTGGTTTTTTTTACTATTGACTTTAAGGCACCATGCATGCAGTTTTTACAGTACATTGTATCTAGAAAAAGTATTCAAAACATCCAGAAGAAATGTGACCCCTGTAGAATAATGACTCCCTTATAAATCTAAGTTTTTCAGTATCATTTCTTGTTATATTTAAAATAGTATCTACAATATTGTCTTGTTATTGCAGTAAACAGTAAGTAACAGAAATTATAATCCCTATTTAAATAAACTTAAAGTTTCACTTAAAAAATACATTAAATTCACATAAAATAAATTAAAGCCGATATTAGTCTCTGTTTTGTGGAATCATATTTCAAAAAAGATTCTTTATCGATCCATCAAATGAAATTCTTCAGTCCGTTCCTACACGGTGATCACAGGTGCACCGTATCAACTTTTATATAAAATTGCAATTGAAACATTGTATTCGTAAAGAATAAAATCGTATAATGTGAACTATATGTACATGGAATGCTATTTTTTTTTTTACCTTTTCAACTCTTTTAGATATGATCTTTTTTTCGATATTCGATCAGTGCTTACTATCTATTTAAGATACATTGCTATACAGTGGCGTCGAAAGCAAATTGAAAGTGGGGGGAGGGGGGGGGGGGGGCTAGACTTATAAAAAATCTCGACAAGCAAAAAAAAAAGGTCTTTGGTATGTATAAATTTGCAAAAAAGTCCCCCCCCCCTCCCCCGGTTCCGACGCCTATGCTCTAGTCAGGTACTCTTTACACAATGCTCTGAAACAAATACAGTTCTATTCATAATAAGCAAATACAACATTACAACAAATATGTGTATATGTAATACGTGGAAGAAAATAAAATAACGTAAAAAGATTTTTTTTTTTAATCACTTTTCCCCAGAAATGTAAATAAGAATTAAGTATTCATATTCCTATGCTAGCTGCCACATCAATTTTTTTTTCACGAAAATACAGGCCATTCTTCGATTGACAATTTTTCCATCAATGAATATTTCTTATATTATTACAACAATTATATTACTTTCATTATTATTGTTCGTTAATTATTACACTACCTCCTCTGAGAGAGAATGTTAATTATTCAATGTGTATAAATGTTTGGGTTTTTTTGTTACTTTTTTAAATTACGAAATGGTTATGCAACACCATAGATTTCTGATCACACTCGTGTAGACCTGGGCTATTTGTTGCGAACGCAAATGTAAAGTCGCGACAAAATATAGTTAAGCAGGCTGTTCATAAATTTTGTAATTCAAATTAATATCGTTTTTAAATAATAAAGCTACATAAAAAGTTGTTAAGTATTATTCTTAGTAAAATAACAAGTACAGTTCAGCAGATTTCGACGCTAGTACAGGGTCATTTTCCCGCCATATATCGACGAGAGACCTGACTTGTGTCAATGTAAGTGCGTTTGCCACGGATATGAAATACTGTATACAGCAATTTCTTAACAAGGACAGCGTTTTTAACTTCAAAATGAGCAGAGTGAAAATTAAAAAAAAATAATAATAAAAATTTAATTAATACTATTATCTTGGATATGGGGTAACCCACATCTATTCTTGTTTACGGCGGGGATAATTTTTCTACGGTGGATCATTTTTCTTCATGTGTAACATGTGTTTTACGGGGGTCATTATTCTTCTTTACACAGGCCACGTTTCCGCGTATGCATTTTTTTCTTCTACCTTTTAACATCAAGTAAAGGAATATTTCAAAATGGAGCGTATATTATAATTAGATAAATGGAAAATCTTCAATACTTTTTATATTTAAATGGCTGAATTAAATTGAATAATTTGCAGAGAGCTTATATAACTTTAATAGCTTGATGAAAAAGCAAAAAAAAATTATTTCATTAAAAACATTTACAATAAACAACCTAGCGTTTTCAAGTTTCTAACTGTGGCTTCTCCATGATCTCCAACGATTACATAATAACTCAACTTGAATATAATTTGTTCTATATATGTGCATTGTTTCCATGTTGATATGTGTTCCAATAGTTGCCCCCGTCTATGAAATGTATGGGGTAAGGTTTGTTAAGGTAGATAACATTACGGTAACAAGATGCGCTACTAAAAACAACTATGACTATTCGGTACTACCTTTTGTATTTCCTCTCTTCACGTTTATATCTGTTTTGTTCAATATTGTTGCTATATTGATATTTCAAATTAAGATATGGAATTCTCTCGTGCAAAAACAAAGTCGAAAATGAGGATGAAAAGTTTGAAAACACGCCAACATTTAAATTTCATATGTTACAACATGTATCTTGCTTCTATGTTTAAATTCACAAATTAATTAGCCTCATTTTTTTCTAGCAATTTACTTTTTTAATGGAAACTTTACTTCAAAGTTTTGTTTCTACTTCGCTATTGTGTGGTCAGAAAAATTTTCAAAATGTTCATGTCCGTTTGTTTAAGATTTTTTTTTTCAAACTCAATCATTTTAATAAAATGATTAACCCATAAACAATATTCATACAGCTTTGCACAGATGTTTTAACGACAGTAAATAGTGCTTACTTGAAAAAAAAGAGGCCCATTGGGACACATCACTTATCTGAGCAACACTATCCATTTTAAAATCAGTTTTATAGAGTCATATACAAATTATCTGAAAAATAAAGTAGAATAGATCCTGTATAAAAAGATGTTTAAATTTGTCTTCAGATTTTCTTTGAAAAGGTAAACATTAAGCCCCTTTTGTAACAAGATGGTTCCATAGCCATATTACTTATTGAGCATTGTAGTTCTCAAGATCTTTAACAATTGCTCAGACATATATTTTTACATCTTCAAGAGTCTTTTTCTGTGATAACACTACAAATAAAATTTGAAACCTATAGTCCAATATATTTCAACAATGACGCAAATGACGAAGTGTTGGGGCGCAAGCGGGGTTTGAATAATTATATAAAATTAAAATTACGTAATAATGTCAACATATTAATAATTAACATTACAATTTGCTGAAAATTATAATTAAATAATCTGAAATTATTCTTTGAATATTATGAGGTGATAATTATGGTTGGATGGGATTAAATCTATCATAAAGCCCTATGGGCTTTTTTTTTTTTTGGATTTTATCACATCCCGGCCAAAATTTTCACCTCATAATACTTAAAGAATGATTTCTTATTTCTTAAAAAACACTAAAACAAACTTTGAATCCCTTGCTGGGGCCAAGAATTGTCCCAGTCAACAGTCTAAACAATTGATAATAACAAAATATGTTCAGAAGCTTGCATATTATTATTATTACCATATATTATAACATTTGAATTTTCGTAAAGTAATAATTAAATCCCCCCATTTCTATGTAGAAATTCGACCCCATCCCATCGTGGTCTCACCCTACACTAAACAAATAAAATGTTGCAATTTTGTGTATGTAAACCAGTTAATCTGTCAAACGTATTGCGTTTAAACGATTGTCAATTCTGCACTCGACTGCCATCTCTAATATATTCTTTATGGACACCCAGTGCTCACAGTTGTGCTCTCTTTCAGGGGTCATGGTATGACTCACTTAAAAATTCTATATATCTTCAGTAGATTGCTTCTCTGTGTTAATTAAAATCAAAGCCTTCATTTTTGAATATGTATTCTATAATATATTCAAAATGGGACGCTGCTCAAAATGCACCCTCAGACCCCCACGGGTATGACTGAATGTAAACATTTTGTGAGAAAGCTTGCTTTTTATCAATTTCACAAGTCATAGCCTTCAGTTTTCTTCAGATGGATTCATTTCTAAATTAAAATTTGATTTCAACCCCTCAGGTTGTGGTGACCACATGTTAGCTTCCTTTCATATTAAGTTACACTAATTCAAATGTAATATTTGCTTCTAAACAACTTTTCTCCATATAATCCAATGTAAAATTGGAACCCCCCCCCCCATTGTGTGAGATTAAGATAGGACATGGCTGCAGGTCTGTAGCTCGTCCATCCGAATTTTTTCAGACCGGAAACTACAGACCTGCGGCTACATATGACAAAACTGTGTATACTTCACATGTAATTTATGCTTATAATAAATATTACTTTTACAAATCATACCATTTACATTCTCCTCAAAAGAATGTTTCCTATATTTTCTATGCAAAATTTGGACACCCCACCTGGAATTAGGCAACACTCAATGACCCCTCGTTTTAGCACGATTAGATTGAAAACACCCTTATACTAACTTCAATTTATTATAACTCAACACATAAAAGATATCTTTTTGCTTCTTTAGAATTTTTTCTATATATTATATTAAAATCCCCCCACTATCTGACCCACTGGGCTAACAGCATGCCTAACCTATAAAATTCTGTAGGCTGGCCTCCTTCTACATGTATATTACATTATTGAATGTTGTTTTCTATTTCTCTAATAAAATATGAACCCCCTCTTATGACCCTTCCTGTCCCCTGGGACTTAAATCAACCATATATCAGGCCAGGAAGCTTAAGTTAAAGTTTCCAGGCTTTTAAATTTTAAAACACACCACCCTATTTTCGCTCTCTCATAATTATCTAAATTTTAAAGGGTCCTTTATTTGAACAAACTTGAAAGCCTTTCATTTAAGGATGCTTTGTGCCAAGTTTGGTTGAAATTGGCCCAGTGGTTCTTGAGAAGATGCAAAAATGTAAAAAGTTTACACACACACTGGACAAAAGGTAGTCAGCAAAGCTCAGGTGAGCTAATAAAAGGAAAAAAGAAAACAACATCTTCATTATTGACAAACTTTCATTTGTCATATATTTTAATAATTTTTTTGAAAAATTTTTCCATCGTCATTTTTAGCAACATAGAATACAGGATTAAAACAGACAATCTCTCCATTCAGGTTTAACCTTCACTTCAAACGATTATCCCTGGACAGAGAAGAAAACAACTGGCTTTTTTAGTCTTGCATTCTAAACACGTTTACTGTACAAAAATATGACATGTAAACTGAGTGTTCATGTGCACACAAGTAAAATCAGTATCTTCAATGACATCAGCTTGCACAGCCTACTACAATAATTCTCAATCACATGATAAATGACATGAAATCAGTTTCCCTGATTGGTCAGATTCTACAGACAACGGATATAACATAAACACTTGAATCACTGTTCTCGTAACTCCATCTTGAACAGGTCACAGAATGCTGGTGCAGAGAGAAATCTGAAAGGAACTTTTGGACATTTCTAGTACTGCAACAGAGGGTCCAACACCTGTACTTCTCACCCCCACCCACCTACCCCAAATTTTCTTTAATTATCATTTTAAAAAGAAAATAGTTCTTTAAGCACTTATGTTTAACATTTTTAAAATAACAGTGAAAAAAAAGCATATATACATGTAGAAAAACTAAATAAAACTTTTAAAAATGATTCAACTTTGTACAGGAACAATACTTAAAAATAACTAATCAATTGCACTTTTACAAAATACAAGTAAACAATACAAACCGATAACATAATGCTTTGTGTGCCTGCAAGTTTCAGTGATTTTAAAGGAAGTATTTCTTTTAATTGGCTTGGTCAATATGAAAGAATTATACAAAATCATACCTAGAAAAATGAGATTCAATTGGTTGAACTTCAAGACCACATTCTGAGCACACTGTGAGACAGAGAACACCTGTATGCCAGGAAAGTTCCCAGGTCAAGTGATACATGTACAGTATATGCCTTTGACCAAAGAAGTAAGAGAAATAATTCTTGTATCACCACAAACTTGTTAATTAGTTGTAATGACTCAGACAAAACAATTGCCCTCTCATACATAACATATATTGCGAGATCAAACACAACCTAGGACCCTGCCTTGGCATTTTTATCACAATGTGCTGCGAAACAAAACATTGGCTTTGAATATTGTCCCTGCATATAAAATTTCGCAATGTTCAAAAGCTCTTCAACAATGGTGAGCACCCTGTCCATTGGTAATGGTTTGTCAGTGAAATGTCATCAAAAGAAGACAATTGATAATGATAACAATGATCAAACATCCCTCCATTTCTCTTCCACTCTCATACAGGCAGATTGGCAGTTACAGCAGATCCAAGGAATCCATCGTCTTGTACTGTGGACCGTAAGGACACCTTTTTCCTTATTGTTCAGCTTTAATTCAAGTCTCTGTCCTCCAGATACCGGTATTCAAATGTAAAACCTTCCTTTTTCCTTTGGCACCACTTCTCATAGTCAAAATAAATGTATGTGCCCTAATGAAAAAAAAGGTCATAGCTGTGTTTAGCGGGATAATCCATTCAGTGCATATTTTTTTTTCAAGCTATGAGCAGATAGTAAAATTGTGAAAGATTTAATATACAAATGTACACTGAAAGTTTTATCACAAATCTTACATGCAAGTACACTCTACAAACGATGTAGTATTGCGTTGAGTGATGACACTTTCTAATTGGTATGTATTTCAATTGCGATTCACAATAAAGATTCTGATTGGCGCATTTATATAGACCCGCCCATTTATCAAATGCATGTTGAGAACATATGCTAACACGTGGAAAGATATGTCGGAGAAAGAAAACTTCTCATAAAGTTGTACTAGCAAGTTAAAAAATTAAATATAGAGTTATTTGATAACAAACGGGGCGATGTTTACGTACATGTGTAAATAATGTTAATGGGAAGAAAAAAGAAAAAGAAAAGTTCCCTAAAAGCAGGGATCGGCGCATATAGATTATCAAAGTCATAGATTGTACTTCGCTTATCGAATAATGATATTCAGTTCATTGTGAAGAAATACGTCAGAAACTGTTAAGTGAACAAATATTTTTTACGTTACCGTTTATATTGTACCAAATATATGGAAAATAGCATGAATTGAACAGTTTTTCCTCACAAAAAAACTTGTTGCAAAATGTAGATCCACGGGAAAATTCGTGTTGATACGCCGTGAAATCCATTGTATACGTTTTACAGCATATGTCTTCACTTTTTTGTTTACAATAAATCTGTACTGAAAATCTTTGACACATTGTGACCAGCTCCATAAAATGAAGAAGTGTGGTTTGTTTATATACATGAAAAACTGTAAAATGGCGACTCGATCTGCACGTGAATTTTACAATCCGAGGTGGATTAGCGTGTTTGAGAGAAAGTCAGCAGCAAGTAAAGTGTCAACATCAGTAGTAAATGTTGTCTGATGAATATCAAGGAACATATAATAAAATGAATGTTTCTACAGACTAACTGAGTTACAAAATCATTTATTTAATGTTAATCACGGATCAGTCCAAAATTGAACACGTTTACATGCCGTAAATTTCAAATGTTGTATATGTTTGAAAACACATGCACACTTGTAGTTCTAAGTGTGTCATATTAATCAGTCAAAGTTCAATAAAATGCAATATATGTAACATATATTGTTAGTATCTGTTGTGAATTCTTTGGAATAAGCTACAACAAAATAAATACTGCCTCATCTTAAATTGATGCGTTAAAATGATTTGAATTTATCGATGAAGTATGTATTATACTGAAAAATGAATTGGGGATTGAACCTGTTTAAACAGCGTGTTTTTGACAATTGTTTACACAAAAAAAGAGGAAGCGATTATTGTGAGAATTCTTAGTCAATTATTGCAGTGATTTAGTTTTTGCAGTTCAGATACAGAGTTAAACGAAACATCTTGCAGTTGGTGCATAAATTATCAATACCACGTTAACAGGTAAGAGTGGGCGGGTACTAAAACGGCCAATGAAAATGCTTGTTTTATAACTGCAAAACGCGATCCCAATAGTGTTGTCACTCAACGCATCAGTCCATTGCTCGCAGCGTGTATACCCAAGTGAGATTGGCGAAAACATCATTCAATTTAACTAAAGAAACCTTTCTTCTATCAAGAATAAGATCTGTATTCAGAATGCTGACTTACCTGTTCATAATCCTCTGTTATTGTCTTTGGCTCTTCATGCCGCTGAAACCACATCATATACCTTGTATGAAATCGCCAGGATTGCTTTTTTAAAGCCTTTGCTGCCAAATATTGAGCTTTTGTACCCTGAAAAAAAAAACCCATTATAAATATTATATTTTACATTCAACTGAATAATTTTAAATACACATTATCAGAGCATTTTTACATCTTTTGTAAAATTATTAATTCTTGGACCAGAATACTTCTTATGTACGTACCTCCATATAATAAAATATAAAGAAGAGTGTTTCTGTGGATAGTCGTTGAAAAAACTCAACAGAGTCTGCACTGGGTGGGGGCAGTTGTGGGTAGTAGGAGGGTGTTGGACAAGGGTTTCGGGGAAGGAAGGACCTGGAAAAAACCCATCAACAATCAAATATCTCAAACAGTTATACACTGTACACGTACAATTGGAATGATTTTAGAACTACTGTATACGGGGAAATATTCGCACCCATTTTATTTTCGCCCCATTTGCCCTCGTTATTAGCGGGCGAATTAAAGACTGAGCGAATTCCGATGTCTCAAATTATCTCTTTTTAAACAAAATTGTGTCTGCGCGAATTCAAGATGGGACGAAACTTTTCAAGTGTAGTGGAACGAAAATTACACGGGGCGAAAATAACCCTGTATACAGTAATAGAGCAACAAGTTTTCACAATTAGCTCACCTCTGCCTTTCTGAATCTGAGGGGTGTGGTAAGTGGTGATATGCAGCTTCTAACATTTGTAATTGGTAAAAGTTTTCCCTGCTGAGCGGTACTGGACCAAGAGGCGCCACACCTAAAAGAGGGTTGAGGTGAATAGTGGTGGTTTGCGGTTGTTGCGACGTCTGATCACTGGGTGATAATGACGTACTTTGTGACACCACTTGTGACGAAGTTGGTATTGTCGTTGGCAACGACGTGGAACTACTAAATTGCACTGCAAAAGAAAAAACACCATTAACAACATCAACATTACTAAATATATTCAATTTATGTCATACTAAATGCACATCTATTTATTAAAAAATCCATTTTCCATTGTGTATGTAAACAAGAGGCCCATGGCCACATATCGCTCACCTGAACAACAGTTCTGTATCATTATATTCTGAAAGGGTTTATTATGAATTGAACTCTCAAAAATATTGTAAAACTCTAATATATTTCAAGATTTTGCCATACAATAAACAATACATAAAAAGAAGCCTGCTTTTTTGGGACATCATATAAGATCTAATTAAGATGCTTCAACTGACCAATCTTAATATCCTAGGCATCAAATTATTATAAAGATATAAAAATTCTGAAATGCACTTTAAAAATTATAAAAAGTGAAAGAAGGTCACTGTGACCCTCAAACGGGGATATGAAGATATGAGGATGCTTTCAAAGTAAAATAATTAAGGGTAGCATTGTATTTCTTGAAAACAATTTTTTAAGAAACATTTTCTCTGTACCTTTTTATATGAACTTTTGGTATTCTTGTAAAGTTTCAATAAAGAAAACTTTTAATTGGTATCACCTTTTTTTCAATCAGGATCGGTTCAAATTTGATAAACTGCTATATTTCTAAAATTTTGCATTTTCACTTATTTTAAAAATTCTTTTTAAAATATCATTGTTGATTAGTGCTTTATGTGACTATTTGTTATTCTTTGGATTTTACTCATAGCTTTAAAGCTGCATGGTCCGATTTTTTAACTATAACAGTATCAAATAATTTTCCATACAAACCAATTATCTTAGAAAGTTATAAACTTTCCCCTATTTACACCAGCAGAATCGGTCTCCTTTCAAAGTTAGAAATATTCAATGTAAAATAAAAATAATTTCTTTATGGGCATACAAAAAAACCAAACCAAAATGCATCATGGGAAGGTTTGGGAAAGGGAGCAGTTTAGTTCTGTCCCCCAAATATTTGGATTTATTCAACCTGCATGTTACCATAAAGTCGTGTGAATAACATGCACTTTTTTTCAGCCAAAATTTGATCAAAAGTTGGGGGTGCGTATTGTACATAGAACCAAAATTTTACCCCGTTTTTTCAAGCCGTGATTCTTGATACCACGGGAGTAGTGACTGCGTGTTATGCAAGTTGTATGAGTGTATACTAAATTTACTGCATCAGAAATACCTTATTCTTAGTTTAATTTCTATTTATCCTCTCTAAACACTATTCCTTGCATCAAACGAGTTTCAATATCGCCAGTGTATTCCCCTTTACGTAAGCAGCCACCTGTTGACTCGGCGCGTGGTCAATGTTTAACAATTTCCGGTGTCAGAAGCATGCACCTGTCTTGTGTCAGACTTCACAGGGTGTTTTCAAGTGCATGAAGATTAGCAATTATAATCATTTTATTTAACTTGATTACTTTGTGTCCAGTTATGCAGTTAAATATTATTGCTTTACATAGACACTGCTAAAAATACATCAATCATTCGTATGACTTGATAATGACGATATACGACATACATACGTTTCTTCACAATGTTTATTTAACAACAATCAAAGAGTTTGACGATAATTACCGGGTAATCAATTAAATAATTTTTCTTGATGTTGTTTTGGTTTATATCTGCAAACATTACTACTTTTATGCACTGAGCTCGGTTGCTGTCCTTCTCTACATAAGCTGATCTTCAACTTCTCCGCTGCTGTACAAGAAACTGTTTCTTTACGAAGTGTCAAATGATATTTGATACCACCCATGTAAATCATACCGTCCTTTTTAAGTAAAATTTTAAGAACTTTGACTCTTATATCGCTTGGGCCATGTCCCGATCACGAAATTACAGTAATTGCGCTTGGGTTATAAAATTATCATTAAACATTGATAATTATTAGGAAAAATGGCGACCATCTATTTTCATTGTCTGAGCTATGTTCCGATCACAAAATTACAGAAATTGCGAATAGATTATAAAATTTATCATGAAGCATTGATAGTTTCGGGGGAAATGGCGGCCGTTGATTTTGCCATTTTTTGGGTGCGTTTTTTACATAGGACCTGCTGTTTTTTCGCGATTTTTTTGTCAACTTTGGGGGTGCGTATTATACACGAGTACGTATTATACACGATACTTTACGGTATACATCGATTGTAAATGACACAAACTTCAGAAATAATAGTGAACAAAATGTACAAAAGGTTTATTTTTAATTTTCAAAATAATATTCATATTGAGACTCCATTTAAAGCGATGTCAAAGTTGTTATACAATCATCCCTGCTCCGACGTCAGGGGAGAATTTCAATTTGAGGCGAAATAACTCGATACCATTTTTAAGTTGTTTTGTAAAAACAATTTGTACATCATTTTTTTATTGAAATGTGGCTTAGTTGACTGTGATAACTATTGCAATGTCTATTACAGAGGGTTCCACTTAATCTGATAGCGGTTAATCTGATAATTCGGTTAATCTGATATAATATCAAAACACCAAACCATTTCTTATATATCCCTTTATATTTTTTCCTAATAATCTGATAGAAAAAAATGTCATTTTCGGTTAATCTGATAGGATTGTGACCGTGTAATATTGATTCCCAACCCTTTTACACCTGTATACACCTATGTTTTATTGGTTGACACCCCTCTTGTGTACACAGTAACTCTTTACAGGGCATTAGTTACACTTTAACACACACAAGGGGCTCCTTTCTTCGCAAGATGAAAGCTACCGACATCGATAATTGTTTCGGATGACTGCACACAGGACTGACCTTACCTGTGTACAATTTTAATTGTTTGTTTACTTACCAATCGCATGTGTTAATTTTATGCTGGGCTTGCACCATTATCGCAAATCTTACATGAAAGTATTCGCTACGACCGATGTAGCATTGCGTTGAGTGATGACACTTTCTATTCGGTGTGTATTTCAATTGTGATTCGAAATAAAGATTCTGATTGGCGCATTTATATAGACCCGCCCATTTATCAAATGCATGTTGAGAACATGATGCTAACACGTGGAAAGATATGTCAGAGAAAGAAAACATCTCATGAAGTTGTACTAGCAAGTTAAAAAATTACAGAGTTATTTGATATTAAACAAACGGGGCGATGTTCACGTACATGTGTAAATAATATTAATGAAAAGAAAAAGACAAGTTCCCTAAAAGCAGGGATCGGCGCATATAGATTATCAGTCACAGATTGTACTTCGCTTATCGAATTATGTTATTCAGTTCATTGTGAAAAAAAAAATCGCCAGAAACTGTTTAGTGAACAAAAAAATTTTACGTTACCGTTCATAATGTACCATTTACTGGATATATGGAAAATCGCGAGTTTGAACAGTTTTTCCTCACAAAAAACTTGTTGCAAAATGTAGATCCACGGGAAAATTCGGGTTGACACGCCGTGAAATCCATTAGACGTTTTACAGCATATGTCTTCACTGTTTTGTTTACAATAAATCTGTACTGAAAATCTTTGAAACATCGTCAACAGCTCCGCAAAATGAAGAAGTGTGGTTTGTTTATATACTTGGAAAACTGTAAAATTGCGACTCGATCTGCACGTGAATTTTACAATCCGAGGTCGATTAGCGTGTTTGAGAGAAAGTCAGTGTCAACGTCAGTAGTAAATATTGTGTGATGAATATCGAAGAACATATAATAAAATGAATGTTTCTACAGACTAAGTGAGTTACAAAATAACGTTTATCACAGATCAGTCCAAAATTGAACACGTTTACATGCCGTAAATTTCAAATTTTTGGTACGATTGAAAACACATGCACACTTGTAGGCTAGTTTTAAGTGTGTCATATTAATCGGTCAAAGTTCAATAAAATGCAATATAGGCTATGTAATATTTATTGTCAATATCTGTTGTGAATTCTTTGGAATAAGCTACAGCAAAATAAATACTACCTCATCTTAAATTGATGCGTTAAACAGTTAAAATGATTTGAATTTATCGATGAAGTATGTATTATATTGAAAAATGAATTGGGGATTGAACCTGTTTAAACAGCGTGTTTTTGACAATTGTTTACACAAAAAAGAAGATGCGATTATTGTGAGAACTCTTAGTCAATTCTTGCAGTGATTTAGTGTTTGCAGTTCAGATACAGAGTTAACGACACGTCTGGCAGTTGGTGCATAAATTATCAATACCACGTTAGCAGGTAAGAGTGGGCGGGTACTAAAACGGCCAATGAAAATGCTTCTTTTATAACTGCAACTCGCGATCCCAATAGTGTCGTCACTCAACGCATCAGTTTATCGCTCGCAGCGAATACACCCAAGTAAGATTTGCGATAAGAATTATTTAAACGTTATTTCTGAATCAAAAATGACAGGCTTTGGAACATGTGACATCGAGGAAATTCTGACTACTTTCAATATTACATCGTGGTAGAAAACTTATAAATAAAAATCAAATATTTTTTTATCCTACATAATTAATTATTTAAGAGCATTTTATAACAGAAAAAGAATTAAAATAAATAGTTCAATTGAAAAGAGGTACTGTTCAGACAGCCATTTCCTCTTATTACTTCCTTTCAAAATGGCGGCCACATTAAAACCATCGTAATGAAGAGAAACATTTTCTTTTGGGCATTTACAAACAAAATAAAGACTTTCATGCTATTTCATTGCTATTGCAAGGTAAATTATTTCATTTCAAACCCTTGACATACAAATTATATCCTTTTATTGATAAATTATGTCTTGAAACAATTTATATTTAATTCTATACCAAAATCAAAGACCACAAAAACGCTAAATCGGTTATTCTGATTTTCGGTTAATCTGATAATTTTTCCCTGACAAATTATCAGATTAAGCGGAACCCTCTGTATTATACACATACTTAGCATAACCATTGTTTAAAAGCGTACACAAAATTTAATATAAAATCGGACCAAGCAGCTTTAGAATATAAAAGAATATTAACAATATAAATTTTAGAAATATTTTTTACATAAAAGATTAAAGACTTGAACAGAGCATCTTTGGCATGTTTGTATTCATAATTATATTATGTATAGGTAATTTTAAAACCTTTGCCAAGAAAATGAACGGAAACTATTGGTGGACCGACTGA
Organism: Magallana ariakensis; assembly: GCA_020458035.1. Taxonomy (NCBI): domain Eukaryota; kingdom Metazoa; phylum Mollusca; class Bivalvia; order Ostreida; family Ostreidae; genus Magallana; species Magallana ariakensis. The sequence goes on along the minus strand of CM035817.1, from coordinate 51,694,691 downwards.
CCGACAGACGGACAGCAGCAAAGCAATATGCCCTCCCTTCTTCAAAAGGGGGTAATAAATTAAGAACATACTATGTGGGTGTAAATATACATGTACATGTGCAATGAGAGTGTTTTATCTTGTTTCAAGAACACTCAAGAGACCTAACCAACACTCACATCTCGATTCTGTTGACATGGGAGGAGGCGTTGGTATCTGATTCTCTAGACCCGCATTCACCACTGCTTGCTGTGCTATAGACTTTAATGAAGACATGGACTCTGAGTTCTGTAATTAAAAGCAACAATGTGACAAATAGTGAAAATCAAAGATCCACATTGACAATCATACTGAGAATTCTTACTTTAAACTTAAATAAATGTTTTTGAAACACATATGCCCCCCCCCCAAAATGTCTGAATAGTAAAAAAGAAATATGGGTTACTCAGGAGGAAACAAAATACAAAATTGATCCACTACAAAAAAAAAAGTTCTTTAGATAATGGAGTCTCTGGCAAAGCTGTATCATATATACAGTACTCGCTTGGAAGTACTGTTCAACTATAATCAGTTGCATTTTTTCAACTTGATTTCAAAGGTTTTGCTGCTGACCAACTGATACCGGTAAGTTAGGAGTAAAGCTAAAAATATCTTTTTTTAAACTCATTATAGCCTCAATATATCAATGTGATTTCTACTTGATAGCATGTCTATATCTTGCTTGTAAGCCCAAACCACCTGATTAATAAAACCCATAAGATTAACGTGTGCTAGTTTTGGACTGATTAACCTTATTTATACGCAAATTCTGTGAAAACAATTAGTACCAATAAATTCTTCATGCAAGTTACTACTGATATCATCTCATTACTTGCCTTAGACTTTCTCCAAAACATGCAACCGACCATGGAAAATTAAGTATGTAAATTTACATCGAGATCTCGAGTCGCCATTTTTACATGTAAACAAACTGCACCACTTCAATTTACGGACCTGGTGATGGTGTTTAAAAGACTATACAAGGCAAGTAAAGAGACGATATCAGTAGTAAATTGCATGAAGAATTCGTTGGTACTAATTGTTTTCACAGAATTTGCGTATAAATAAGGTTAATAAGTCCAAAACTTGCGCATGTTTTTCTGCACAATAAATATACAATTTTTTCAATGGGTGGCACTGTACATGTAGCTTCCAGGTCGTCCATCTGAATATTTTTAGACCGGGAGCTACAGACCTGCAGCTACCCATTTACCTGACAATACTACACATAATGAATGGCAGGGATTGCATGATAAACACAAAATAATTTGATTTTAAAAGGGGCATAACTCCCAAAACATCATCAAATCAACACTTCCTGCTAGTAAGCACATCTATACTATATACATGTACTTGTTACATACATGTTATTCAACAACAAAATTCTAAATTCAAAAGTGCCAATATTCGCAGCAAAGTAATTGAATCTAAATTTTATGATTATATGCACATTTTAAACATTATGTCCTTTATACCTACATACATGTAGTTTCACAAAATTCTTTGCAACAGTTTAAGAGGAGTTGCACGTTTAAACTGTGCATTACTATATTCAATAAATGGCCAAAGTTATATTAAGTAAAATTCAGCAATTAAGAAGGTAGCAGAGGGAGCACAGCTCTTGAGAAATGCTAAAATTTTCTTTATTTGTATAAATAGTGATTCATATACTATGGAAAAAAGACATTGTTGCCCAGGAAGCTATGTGGCCCAAGGGCCAAAAATGTAAAAAGTTTACAGAAGGACAAACAAGTTGACAAAAAACAAAAAGTGATCAGAAAAGCTCACTTGAGCTCTTAACACTAGTGAGATAATAGTTATGCTCAGATTGTTTATAAAAAGATTTTATGTTGGATATTTCTTCCTCATTTAGTCATAAGAGAGTAAACAATCTTTTCACATGATTTTTAACTCCCTTCAAATCGGACAATCGGTCAACAAATCTCTGAGTTTTCAGATACCTAGTCACTTACACTGTCATCCATGCTACTGATCCCCTTTAATCCTGGTGCCCCTGCACTCAAAGGTCCATTCATAACTACCTCAGTTGAGGGTGGAAGTGAGTTGGGTCCATTTGTTGTTGTCTGACTTGTGTGTGAGTTGCTTGTTGGTACACTGTTTGATACAACCATTGGCATTGAATTTGAATAGGGCACTGTTGTTCCATTATTTGTAAACAATGGTGATGGGGCTGGCACTAAAGAGGGATTTCCTACAGAAGTCACTGAGACAGAGTTTGAATTTGAGTGTGTCACGGATGACATACTGCTGTTCACTGTCAAATTACTGTTTAAAGCCGAGTGGTCCATTGCATTCACTTGATTTTTTGTATCTGAAATAAAGCATGGAAAAATTACAATTTTGAAGTCAATAAACTTATTATCAAAATAGCCAGTTCTACCTAAAATTACAAAATGATGCTTATGTTCATACATATAAATTTCTCACTGAAAAGTTAGCATTACATGAAACTAGTGCAAAATTTGTGTGATGATTTAAAGCAACATTGATTTTTCCCCTCCAAAGATAATCAAAATGAATAGTTTAACCCCTCAAATGCCAGTGAAATTGCCAAATGCATTCCTTTCTCATGCAAAGCCTGCCATAGCACCATAGTTGCATGAACAAACTATAGAAAATAATTCTTTCGTGATGAGCACTGCAAACATCTAGCAAATTTTATAATTCATACTACACATATCTGTTAGGTGAATAAACTCTCCTTTTGCTGTGTTGAAAGTGCAAAATGCAGCATTAATAACACTTCTAAAACTTCAATATGAATTAAAACTATTTCTTTGTATCTTGGGAGAAACACTTGTGAACAAGCAAGTTTGACATGGTTTGAGTACGGACAATTTTTTTAAAACTGAATAATATAATGAACCTCCCCCAACATGCAACAATAAGAGACTGAACTCAAACATATAGAAGTCCTGGACTCCATGTACAACAGCGATACCAGACCAACCCTGTCTCATCAACAAGCAGGACAACAAAGTGTTACTGATCTAGACCAGCAAGTGACAAGGGGGTTAGGACAGTGACCATCCATCTTACCCCTTTTAACAAAACGGTCAGTTAAGTAAGAAAGCTTCATAGGGGAACTATCCCCCTGCCATACTGTTGAACTGACAGGTAACCTTGGAATGGTTATACCTAAAATGGACAAATCAATATTTTCATTTCCAAGTATCCAACATATTCTCTCACAATTTTCAAATTCTTTGTGTATTCTAATAATTCATGCATGTATCTACAAGATTCAGAGGTCCTAAATGCATCACACACCTAGCATGATGGATCTATAGAGATCATGCTATCATTCGGCATGTATTCATTTCCTGCCCCTGCTCGAGACCAGAAATCTGGCCCAAGGATCATGATGTGCAAGTCAAAATTCTATCATTAATAAATTGCCTTTTTATCTGGATTTGACAAGAAAACTTTGAAATTAATAACTTGCCAGAAAGATTTTGATAGATTACATTTCAAATTCTGTTTGCTATCATAAAACTTTTTTAAGGCAATGTATTAATAAAAATATAAGACTGCTTCCTGATCCTGTTGCCTGCCATCAGACAGCCTTGTCTGTGTAATGAACCGTAGTTCGACTACTGACCTGTATTGTTGTTTTGTTGAGAACTGGCTGCTACTGAGGAGAATCCTGTCAGGGGTGGCGGTGTGGAATCTGGACGATGATTGCTATTTGAACTTTCTATTGTTGAGGAATTCCTGTCAATTTAAACAAATTATACTATAATCAAGTAAATTTACATGCATTATCATCATATATCATTAAAGGGTAATTGCAATGATTTTCTACACTTTGATATTTGTGATCAACACCTGTATCAGTATGGAATTTGTCTTACAGGTTAATGTGCAATACAGCGTCAAGCTGATTTAAAGAAAAAAGTTTTTACAGTTATCATTTAAATAAATGATGTTACCAGAAGTTACATTCATTTGTAAATGTTTTTTTAACCATATGTAATGTATCAACCAATAATACATAATTCCTACCCTTGGAATAACTTTGTAGGCGTTGATGGAACTTTGATATTGAGAGGAACTGATGATGAAGATGAATTTGTTGAGGATGGAGAAGAAATCACAGGTATTGACTTCTGCAAAGTAATACATGTATATTTCAGTTCCTTGTATAGAAGATAATCAACACTGATCATTGTGGCAGTGAATTTTAACAAATACTTAAAAATACAAAGTAACTTCAATCTGCATTAATGATATCAGTGATTCATTTTGAAAAAGGTTTTTATGGGTCCAGAGTACCCCTCTTAATCATAACTATAAGTCCCAAGCCGAAAACAATGAGTTAATATTTCATTCCACAAAGAACATGAACATAAAACTAGCTACATTTTTTTAAACTCAAATTCTAAATGACCAAACTAAGAGAGTGGCTTAGTGCTGTCACTGGGACCCTTCTGAGTTTTCCTCCGTTTCTTTATCGCCACTGTCATTTATTTCACGTTCTGGATCAGTGTCCCTTTCAGCATGAACCTCTTTGTTGTTTTTAGTGTCAGATTAACTGCCACTTATCTACTTTTTCATAAACTTTGGCTAATTTACACTGATTTGGGTGTAAATCTAGCTTTTTTACCCTATGGCATCATGATCATCATCAATTAATGTCCTGTATGATAGAATCTCATTGGTTAATGCACTAAGTGTTGACCAATGAGGTTTCAGTTTTTGAAGTGTTTTTTTTTTTTTATTCAGAACATTTCGGATGTCTATTTAGTAAGTTATGAAAGAAACGATGTCTGGAATTTCTTAGCGAGAAAATGTGTATGTGTATTTATAAATTTATTGCATCCTTTGTGATGCACATATAATGAAATCATTCATCCCGAGCAAAATTTGTGCGTATTTTATGCAGGACGCTTGTCAAAATGAATCACTGATGATATAAACGTAAATTACTAGACTATAAATTACTTACTTCATCGTTTTGTGATTTGTGTCTTTTCCTCTCATCTTCTAGCTTCTCCTGTAAATACATGAAGTTTTTCCACAATGCAGTCATGACTACTTACGTAAATCACACAAATTCATCAAAGAAATGAGAATTAAACTTACTTTGGAATGATTCAAACTCAGACTAGGACTGGGAGAGGGTGAACTTGAATTTGTTGAAGTTGGAGTACTTGATAATGTCTCCATGTTGAAATCATCATTCGGTGGTGAAGATGCAAGCAATTGTGCACCTACTAACAGATTCAATCATATGTTTTCTTTTTTAAAAAGAAATTTGATTATCATGCAACAAGGCAGGATCCTAAAATTTATTCAAAATTAAATAGATTTAATAATAATGCATTTTTCCCCTACAATTAATTAAATATGGGGTCTTTCTTCTCATAACTATATAAATAACTCATGAATAATTAGTTTATTGTGTTTTCTTTTAATAGTGAAAATGTAATATGATCAATACATGTATTTTCTTGGAACAAGCTTGATTATCAAAAACATATTCAGTGTTAAAATTCAGATTGAACCTCCAAAAAATATTGAATAAAAACATCATACAGGTATTACTGGAGATTGCCTTCCATGTTTCTCCTCTTAACTACTGTCTTACCTAGGTCCTCCAGATCCAAGTCGTCATAGAGAAATTCATTTTCTTCAAAATCTGGTTCCTGGTTAAAATCCACATAATACTCAACATCGTCTTTGATCTTCTTAATCTAAAAGAGCAAATTTCATAAAAACATAAAAAAAGATGGGTAAACTTTCAAATCTGTAAACCACTTAAATTCAAAGACTGGTTAAAAGGTTGTTTCTAAATTGACCTTTTGATAGCTAACCTGATCCAGAGGAATAGCATCATTATCTACCATTCGAAGAATGGTTTCTAATTGCTTCAGATGGTATTTATGCTTTTCCATATGCCCTTTAAGTTCATCGAGTCGATCTTGTTTCTACAAAATTGAATACAATTTAAATAGAACTAGTCATGATTACATCTACGTGACTTCAGTTCCAATATTATTTTATATACATACTTCTTTGTCCATCTTTTTCTTCTTTGATGTTAACTTTTCCACATGACTTTCAAACTGATCTAACTGAATATTCAAATTGTCAATGGTTTGCTGGAAATAAAATAAATTATAAATCATAAATGTGGTTATAAAGATTCTGTAGAGGATGCCTAAGATATACAGAGACTGTCCCAGTCATGACCTACCGAGAGCCAGTTGGTGACCTCTGACTTCTCCTTAGCTGCAGGGTTTAGTTTTGCAGCAGCCCCAAGTCCCTCCTTAGAGTATGCCTTAGTTTTGGTTTCTCTTTCAACCACTTTGAATCTTTCCATTTGCTACCAAAAAACAAACAAAATATGCTGACCATAATAACTCACAAATTTTGAATAAAGGATTTGCTTTGAATATCATAACTTTTCCCACTACTAGTTTAATTTCAAGTAAAATTATTTTGTACATGACAGTGTTTTTCCCATGCTGTTTTTGCATAGCGGTACCACCATGCATTGAAGATCTCTCGCCATGCAACACACAGTGCCGCCATGCTTAAAGCAAAAATTCTTTTTCCTTTTAGTTCACATCAAACCACAATTAGTAGATATAAAATGTTCAAACTTCAATAAAACGCTTGCACCTGCTGATTGTGACTCACTTCAACATCGATCTCAGCACGGGGGCACACGTTGTGAACAGTTAGGACTTAGCTTATATGATTGAGATATATTAAAACTGAGTTTATTAATCGGTAACATAGGTATAAATAGAGATGTGATCACTTTTTGTTTTAATATAAAGCGCTTTTTTCGACATCAACGCCATCATCGAATGTTGTGGATTTTGCATGATCTAAAAATTGCACAATGTTTATTTGATGGTGTTAGCTTGGTTGTGATATGTTTGAACTGTTTAATCACCATAATGATATTGGAAACTTGAGAAAAAGTATTCAATAAAGAAAATATATTACACATTGTAACATGATTAGAGACACTGTATAGCATGCCTCTGAAAATGATTGACTGTGTACATATGTAAAGAAATGGGGATTGACTGCAAAGCTATAGTACTGCATCTGACAAAAGTAATTTAAAAATTTGGTGTCAACATATCACAGAAACTTTCATATAAACTCCCCAATTTAAACAAAAAATATAAATTGTCCAAAATAAGTTAAATCAAGTTTACTGTAATTGCATAAACTTGTTCTGCCTGTTTCTTGTTCAAAAAGGCAAAAAAAAAAAACCCCAAAAAACCCAAAAAACAAAAGTAACCTCCTCTATATTTAGGAAAAAGAATGGGACAGAAGGTGTTGAACTGCCTTGCGATTCGATATTTCTTGCAAAGGTCAGCCTCTTGAAAAATTTGATTTTGAGAAAAATGCTATTAGTTTTGCTAGAAAAAAACCCCCATAAAAATTATGACTAAATCTAATAATAAATTACAAATAAAATGAAATATTACTTGTTGATGTAGATTTCATGAGGATGCATCAATTATAGTACATAACATGTAGTACATTTCATCAAATTGTTATACTATTATTACATGCAGCAATTTCGTCCTGGCTGGGGCTCTTTTGTCTATGCATCAAAAATTTTCTGAAGAAAACACTGCATGAAACTTGAATGTTTCAAATACAAGAATGCAGATGAATTAACGATCACATGACCAAAAAGATCTTCAGCCATACCGTCTCAATGAGTTTTCTGTTTTCCACCAGACATCTTTTGTCTTTGATGTCACTGCTTGCACACCACGTTTTGATCTGGTCACGCAGACGCTACAGATATAACATGTACAAAATGTAAAACCACAAGCCTCTCCAAATGAAAACAAATTAAGGTTAAAATTGTAGTTATGTAAAAATTGTTTGTAACTTTGTCTTAACGATTATAAATACTTTAAAAACATGTCATTTATTTTCTTTGGGATAAACTTTATAAGCAAATCATAGAAAATATACATATTAACTAGTTGGGTCTTGCATACCTGCAGTTTTTTAATCTCTCTTTTGAGATCTGCTTCATATTTTTCTTTTTGATTTGTGTTTGCTGCATTATGCACCTGCGAATCATCAATACAGATTTCTTTTACAAAGTAAATCCCATTAAAATATTCTGCACTTAAAAGGTAGAATAACAAAGCTATTCGCTGTGAAGTTTGAGTTACAGATCATTTTATATAAAATAAATTTTCAAAAGCTTTATGTCTACACAAAATTTTGACAAAGATACAAAAAATCATGGAGCAAGGCAGAAAGAATAAAATTATTGGCATTTCTGAAAATTCTTACAGCAAATCGATATTTCATTACACTTCACAATATAAAGAAAGAACTATATTTGATAAGGTCCCAATTTCTATCCCCTTCTTTTATAAATTTTAAAGTTATTATATCAATCAGCTCTTTTGATAAAATGTCCAAAAAACCCCCCCAAAAAACCACAATGTTAGACACAACAATCTAGATTTTCCTAGAGCTTCAGTGATGTCACTAAAATGGACTTTTACCCATCGTTTCTCAAACCATGAAAAAATAATCAAATTTTCTTCTTATTCAACAGTAGGAAATAAAGAGTACAAGGTTGCTCCAGGACCATTTTTACATGTAATTGTTTATTTTGTTTTGAATAATGTATGGTGTTAGACAGTTGGAGCAAACATGGGCTCAATGTTTCTTTTTTTATTAAATGATAGGAAATACCCAGTTTTTGTGCTTGAATACGTAACGTTTGTGAAATTTGATCATCAAAATATTATATCTTTAAGATGACAGCAATCAGACATTTTATCTTTATATTTTCTTAACTTAAATTAAATGATTTAATTGCACTTTAATCAAATTTCTAAAGCTTTATGCCAAACTTTGATTTGATTTTTGGAGCTTAAGAACTTAAATATTTCACAGTTTTTTATATAAAAGTTTGTAACCAATATAAATTTGTCCATTAACCATAATAAACAATACATAAAACAATATATATAATTTTTTTTTATTTACCTTTTGCCAGATGTCTTCAAAGGATTCTACTCCCTCTGTTACTTTTTTAAGGCATCTGTCAATTTCACCTGAAGAAATAAAAGTTGTTAAGATTACATGTACATCCATGCTATTTGTAAGTTTATTCTTTTATCTTTGTGAATTCTACAACCTTATGCCTCATCCAAAGCATGGAGATGATAATTAGGGTATAGTATACATTTTTTCTGAAACTAGCATATTCATGTATTCAGCACAGAGATCTTGCAACTTTGATATTCAGCTATGCTTATTAGAAACTTAACTATTTAATAGAAATTAAACACCCAGAATATAAAAAAAAATCACTATTGATATTTTTTAAAAAATTTCCATAAGCTCTAATTCTAACAAAATTTTGGCATGGGATACTTTAGGACAATTGATTTTTAATAAACCAAACATAGTCCATCAAGTGTACTGGCATATGACCAATTTTCGACAAGGATCATTCTCTCCAGTGCACTGTTACGTCTTTTTATCCACACAAAAAATTGTATACTAAAAATGACCCAACAATTTACTGGCGAGAAATGGCACTTGGCAAGAATTGGTCGCATGCCAGGATACATCTTCTTAAAGTAATTAATTTGTACACACTCTGGATTACGCTTTCTTCTTTTCAAACAAATGTGATGAAATGCTGGCAAGGGTTATTTCTTAAGGTGCATTTAAGATGCCATGCATTTTCAGAATAATTTAATTACTTGATTATGAATAGTATTGTAACTTCTTAGGATAAATTGATGTTAAGAATATTCTTTGAACACATACCATTTCAATAGGAATCAACTGTTATAACAGTAATGTACTTGAATTGACATACAGACTTTGCATAATAACAAAGCCATCAGAACATTATTAAAGTATTTATACTTCTAATTCAATGCCCTTCTTTGCATTTGAATCCAAAACACAATGTTAGCGTGCAATAATTTCATTATTAAATCTTTGGTCAATATAGACATCTCGGTTTACAAATTCTTTGTTAAACAAACTTTAAGCTTAATTATACAAATTTTAACATGTTGTGAGTAAGATGTCAGCAAGAAACAAGCAATAATATGAACATTGTTCATAATTTGCAATCAGCTGATCTTAATAATTAAATGCATACACCTGTGTTCTGACCACTTATTTAATGCACACCGATTCCTAATCCGCTCTAAATTTCAACAATGATCATGACGTGTGTTGGATATTGCATATTCTTCTTAACACACAGTGCATATTAGCATCCACAGATTGTGGATACCATTGAAACACTCTGCATCAAAAGATGCTTCTTAACAAAAGATAATGAGGAAAACTGCGAAAATCAAAGAAGGGCATTTTTTGAGTCGCATGTTTCCTCACCTTGTAGCTTCCGCCTATCAGCCATAGCTATAAATATTCGTAGAAAGATGATAGAAGCATGCTACGATTATGACCTGGTACCAAATCAATGCTTTGAGGTACCAAAGTGATCTACGAACTTATACTTAAAAATTCACTGAATATTCCAAAATGGCCTCTATCTCGAAAACCGTATTACAACTACTCCATTTGAAACTAAAGCCTAAAAAATAGTTCGCCGTGATAATTGATTAAATATTTTACAAAATACGTGAATACTTGAGTAAATATATTTTTATCACTGGTGATATTTTTAGTTATGAATTATTTCACAAAAATTATATAAAACTTCATTTCCAGTTTTATTTATTTTTCAAACCTTGCTCAATAATATATACGAACTATTTTTGGAAGTACTAGAGAGAATTGTGGGACAGTTTGTTTACGCATGTGTTAGAAACATGCCGATTTCCGATTCGTTTGACAAGTCAAAGTTGGCTTATATCATGCATACAAAGTTCCACAGAACTTCATAAAAGTGAGTCGGACTCAAAATTACGTTGAATAACATAAATATTTCATAATGTTTGTCAGCAAGCATTATTCTGTTCTCTACCATTTTCTGCTAATCGTGAGACTGATTGTTTACATTCTGCAATTTTGTCTCATTTTTGGCAAGACAGTGGTTTCTTCTCGGGTCCAACCCCTCATATATATACGTGCATTCTTTATTTAACAGAATTTACTTCTTTGAAACTAGATTTCATCATGTGGAATTTATACCCAACCAATTATGTAAGACTACATGCATTGCTTCATTTCTAAACGGGGCTTCAATATAACTCATCATGACTTGCTCAATCAAAGACGCTTTTTAGCTCAACTGAGCTTAAAGCTCAAGTGAGCTTTTCTGATCACTTTTTGTCCAGCATCTGTCTGTCCGTCCGTCTGTAAACTTTTTACATTTTCGACTTCTTCTCCAGAACCACTGGGCCAATTTCAACCAAACTTGGCATAAAGCACCCTTAGGTGAAGGGAATTCAAGTTTGTTAAAATGAAGGGCTGCGTCCTCGTTTAAAAGGAGATAATTAAGAATTATTATAAAATTGTTAGTATCTTTAAAAATCTTCTTCTCAAAAAAGCAATGGGTCAGAAAAGCTGTAACTTAATGTGTGGAAGCATCCTCATGTAGTGTAGATTCAAGTTAATTCAAATCATGATCCCCAGGGGTAGGCTGGGGCCCCCATGGGGGGGGTCAGATTTTTACATAGGAATGTAGAGAAATATATTCTTTTTGAAAATCTATTAGCAGAAAAGCTGTAACTTGTGTGGAAGCATCCTCAGGTAGTGTAATATATATATATATATATATATATATATATATATATATATATATATATATATATATATATATATATATAAAGGATGAGACCACAATGGAGGGGGGGGGGGCGAATTTTTCACCAAGGAAATAAATTTGATCATTCTCAAAAATATGTAGTACAGAGGACCCCGCTTAATATGATACCCGTTTAATATAATAGTTCAGTTAATATAATAGTTTTTCAAAACACAAAACCATTTATTAATAAATCATTGTATTTTACATTGGTTATTATCATAGGTTAAAAAGTGCACCCCGCATAATATAATAGAGAAATCACGCCTGTCATGAGTTTCACACCTTTTTCACGAGCTAGCCCCTATGAGTAGCTTGTATAAACACTCTGACTTCCCAAATCACTTTGAAATTTACCAACAGTGCTGGCCAGACGATTAGTCACGCCTCACCGCACATGGCTTGGGTACTTTACCTATGCACCTGTCAAGTGACATCGCTGTATATTGAAGTTCTTTACAGTTTGAATAAGTGAATGCCTCTAATTTTTGTAAAATAATTTATAAAAAATGGGATATTTTTAATGGCTTAACATTGTACATGATGTTCCATTTGACGATTTGTACTACAGTTGATTAAGTAGTGACATCTATTTTAAATATGCCTTAACTTTATATGAAGAAAGGGCTAAATAAATCAAAGAATTTCAAAATAAGAAAATTCTGCAGAGCTTTGTGGTTTATTTGATTTTTAATAAAAGAAGTTATTAAAAACGAATTGTCTCATGAATGCCTTATTAGATTATGTCAAAACCGGAAGTACAGGAAGAAAACAAAATGAAAGCATGTCAACCCATCGGAAGCACATTGGTGGATCTTGCACTTTTCCCAGCTTGTAATAGTTAACTTTATCCATGAAATTAACTTTTTTGAAGCATTAAAAGTAAAGTTTTAGAAGAAATCATCAATTATTGTGGAACTTACATTGTCTAGAAATAGATAATAATAAAACATGACGTGAATAGGTACATATCATACTTGTACACATTGAATTTAGCTGGGTTCAGTTATTATTATAGTCCGGTTAATATAATAATTTTTCCTGACAAAATAACTATTATATTAAGCAGGGTCCAATGTATATAGTATTATAAATATGCAAGCATATTGACATTTGTTGATTCTCAGTTGTTTAGATTGTGACCCTGGATAATTCTTAGGCCACACAAGGGGTTCAATGTTTGATGTTAGTAGGTTTATATTTATATGAACAGTTGTTTAAGATCTTTTTGAGAATGGCTGTGCTCAATATGTGATATAACTGTGAAATCATCCAGTTACAAAAAGGGATCGACATAAGAACAGTTGTAGAAAATGTTGAAAATCTGTTAATACAGAATCTATTCTACTCATTCATTGTCCCATTGTTTTGGATATGACTTCATAAAGCTGATTTTATTATGTCCATTATTGCTCAGGTGAGTGATGTGGCCCCAGGGCCTCTTGCTTAAAATTATTTCCAGTAGTTTGTTTTTTATGAAACTTGAAGTGACTTATTCTGGTCATTGACATGATGAAGAAGCTCTGTAAATAAATGCCTAAAAATATGCACAGTATTTTCATATTAGCATTGAGATTTCATGATTTCAAGTAGATTACGGTACTTGTGAATTACTAATTTATAGCATGTTCTGCATATTTCTTGATCCTCAAATTTTATTAGAATTAAAAGCATCCCCCTCCCATGACCTTTTAACTAAGATTCTGAAGCAGTGTTGATCCAGAGAGTTTGCGCTGATTCAATATATTATATTATAATGCCCCTCACTTTACTTTCAGGAATACATGAATACTTTTTTCATCAATTTGGACTAAAGTCGACCTTTTCTTTCTTAACTCAAATATATACATGTGTGTGTGTGTGTGTGTATATATATATATATATGTATATATGTGTGTGTGTGTGTGTGTGTGTGTGTGTGTGTGTGTGTGTGTGTGTGTGTATATATATATATATATATATATATATATATATATACACACTAGCAGAAAAAAGAAACTGTGCATTATTAAATTTAGTATAATTTTTCTATATCGTTTGTATTTATAAAATTTAAAACAATCGATAATGGTATTGTTTTTGACAATATCGGATGGTAACCATCCGGGTGCATGGACTTTTTCATGGTTAGTGAGCACCTGTTGTTTATTGAAGAATTTGTACGCACGAGTTTTACGGGCCAATACTGTTTGGAATAAGAACTGTAAAGGATTTGTTTAAACTTTTTTTGTTAAGGAAATCACTTTAGTTTCAACAAAATTTACCCCTATGTCATGCCACAACTCAACGAAAACCAACGTAATCGTGCTGTTGGGATGCTGCAAGCTGGAATGGCACAAAATACTGAAGCAAGACACTTTGGAGTTCATCGGAACACCATCCAGTTATTATGGAGACGTTTTCAACAATCTGGCAACACCCAGGATTGACCCAGTCTGGGCGACCTCGTGTGACGTCACGTCAACAGAACAACCACATTAGACTTGTGCATCTGAGAAATTGTTTCCAGACAGCAAGTTTGACTGCCCGTAGCATTTCAGGGCTTCGACCAATTAGTCCAAGAACTGTGCGTAATCGTCTGCGCGAGCAAAACATCAGACCAAGACGTCCAGCCGTGCGCCCAGTACTGCTTCAACGTCATCCTATCGCCAGACTAGCGTGGTGCACACGACATCTGCAATTCAGAATACAGGACTGGGCCAATATTTTGTTCACTGATGAATCCAGATTTCATTTGGATAGCAGTGACGGCCGTTGTAGGGTGTATCGTCGCTTTGGAGAGCTTTACTAGGACACTTGTGTTGTGCAACGTCGACAATTTGGTGGAGGGAGCGTTATGGTGTGGGGTGGAATATCAGCACGTGGAAGGACCCCTCTACAAATTGTCAATGGAAATCTCACCGGCGTACGCTATCGAGATGAAATTATTCAGCGTCATGTGATACCCTTCATACAGAGACATCAAAATCACATCACTCTGCAGCAAGACAAAGCAAGGCCACACGTTGCACTTGTGGTCAGGGACTTTTTTGTTCAACAGAATGTCGATGTCTTGCCTTGACCAGCTGTTTCCCCTGATTTGTCGCCGATCGAGCACGTCTGGGATGAAATGGAAAGATGTTTACGCCGTTTACCAAATGAGCCAGTGACATTGGCTGATTTAGGTCAGGCTTTAACCAACATCTGGAACAACATTCCTTTAGCATTTCTGAATGCTTTAGTGGCATCAATGAGGTGACGCTGTCAAGCATGCGTGAACGCAAATGGTGGTAACACGCGTTATTAATTTTGTTAATTCAATTTCAAATAACAGTGACTTTCGAGTGTGCTGAAATTGCGTTATTCGATGTTGACATTAATGTGTTATGAGATGTTGTTACGAATACATGTGTTAACAGTATTACAAAAAATAAAATTTGTTCATTGTAATTTTTAAATGTTTTTTAATGCACAGTTTCTTTTTTCTGCTAGTATATATATACATGTATATCTACTGTCTTTTTTTAAAGATATTCTACTAAATGATGGGTAATAATCAGTAGGCTTAGCATTCTACAAAGCAATTTAATTATTAAGAGTAATGGGATTTGGTTTAATGTTTGTTGCAGTATGTCTGCCAGAAGTCATGGAGATGATTTGAGCCTTACTGGCTCTCAGATATCAACAAGATCATCTCTAAAAAAGTCGTCATCTGCAAGACAGCTGAATCGCCCTAGTTCTGCTGCAAGTTCCAAACCATCACAAGGAGTAAGTCAATTCATAATCACATTTATATCTCTAATTCCAAAATGCTCTATTTTGCTTTGAGATTTGACCAAAAAGAAAGATGGTGATAAGATTAATGTGATGTATTATTATTGTTGTTGCTTTTCAATTTTATTGTACAGTTGTCAGATATGAAAAACATTCCAGGAAATATTTTGTTAAATGATTATCTTGAATCTATTATTTTAGGATGGAGCCAAATCCAGCAGTGTTAAAAGGAATTCTTTTCAAGGTAACTCAAGTCTATATGATGCATTTAAAACAAGAATAAGTGCCATTATTTTGGTGATGATTTTTTTCAACAAGAAATTTTAAGCTTACAAAATGATAAAGAATATTCTTATGTATTTGGTAGATTTAAACTGATATTATCAATCTAATTTTATCGTGTCTTCTGTAGGTCAGGGAAATATAAGCCAGAGAAGTGACCTATCGATATCCAGTAAAAAAGGCATCCCAAAAGGAAAATCACCTGGGTAAATATGACCGCTGTTCATGTTTGTCATAGTGTATTGCCCTTATTCCCAGAAATTCTTGTAATGGTTTTATACTCACGAAATAATTATTAGATAGTAATTATGTTAAGGAGTTTGAATAAAATTTTCAGTTATAAAAACCTTCTTTTAAAAATGGTTTTGGATTTAGCACAATATGAAGATAAGTATCATGCTGGTTTACAATAAACCTGTGGTTTGTAAAGAAAGTAAAGGATATGAAAATGAAATCTACAATGTATTATCTGGAGATACCTTAAATGATAAATAACAAATTTAAACTAGTACCGGTATGCCTAGTCTCTGTCTCTGATAGTGAACATCTTTGTTTCAAGCCTTTGACATTTGTATTTAAACTGCTAATGTACATGTAATTTGATATCACTTGTTTATTATTTTTTTGTACCATAGGGATGATTTCTTAGCTTTGTTTGAGAGCTCAATTCAGCCCAAGATAAAAACACCAGCAACGAAATCCAAAAAGCCTGGACCCAATGCTGTCAAAGTCCTATGGCAGCAACCCGTAAGTTCAATTTTCAGAACATGATTGATGTCAAACCAGAATAATCAATTATCAGTTGTATTGATCAAATAAATGTCATTTGAGATTAAAAGCAGAAGTCTTTATTTTTAAATCCCTAAAAAAGAACTCCATAAATCATATTTTTTTTTCAGCCTAAGAAGTCTCCCTCAGATAGTGGCATAAATGGTGAGGGTAGTGTACCTCCTAGTCCTGCACAAAATGTATTCCAGCCTCGATCATATCGCAGCACGGATGATGAATCTGATGAGGATATTTTATCATCAAGCTACAGTAAAATTCAAGCAATACAACAGCTTCATGCTCAGAAGCAAAAATCTCCCTCTCCAAATGACATTTTAGGAAATCTTGATGCGTTGGTGAGAATTAAGACTCCAACAGGGAAAAAGGACTTTAGTGATGATGTGACCGATCTTCACAATAAAAAAGTTACCAGTTCTAAATCAGACACAGTTACAAGGACTGCAAATGGTGCTAATAATTTTGTGCAGTCATCTACTGGAATTGCAAATAACATGGTGATGAAAGGTAAATCCCCTAGAACTTCATTTACATCAATAGAAAATTCTTACCAGAACATTAAACATAAAATGCCTGTTAACCAAGTGAATGATAGACAAATAAACAGTGGTGCCAACAATTCACATAGCTCAGTAGGCAGGAACATTGCCGAGGACTACATACAGACTCTGAATTCTGCTGCCACCAAAATCCAGCGATGGTTTCGCAAACATAGACAAGACAGTAGTCCTGGCTCTGAGAATAGCGCCAGGCAGAGGGCTGGTGCAGCTGCACTCAAACGCTTGATGCACCAGAAGAGACAGGAGGTGCAGGAGAGTCACAACAAGTTAGACTTATCATTGCTCTCGGAGGAGGAAGCAGCCAAGATAAAGGCTGAAGACAGGAAAAAATCACGAGAGGAGAAGGCCAGGCAAGCAAGGCTGCAAGCCATCCAGGTATGTGATGAGATAATAGAAAGTGTTATTGTATTATAATTTATTATATACCCATCAATTTTCCCTTCTTAATACTGTCAATTT
The DNA here is from genome assembly GCA_020458035.1 of Magallana ariakensis. Lineage (NCBI taxonomy): Eukaryota > Metazoa > Mollusca > Bivalvia > Ostreida > Ostreidae > Magallana > Magallana ariakensis. Next base: position 51,677,066 of record CM035817.1, on the reverse strand, counting down.
TACAGAGCGTGATCCGATTTTTCTGATTCCCACACTGGGTTTCCGATTCCATATCACCACTCTCTGATTAAATACTGTCTGTATTTTAGTTTTGTAATTTAAACTTTTAAATGGACAAGGGTATATATATAGGATCTCTCATGATTTGCGATGGTATATGATTTTTATCCAACGAGTTGTGTGTTTTCTATCCCCGAGCCTTGAGTTGGATAAAAATCATATACCATCGCAAATCATGAGAGATTCTTTTGATCACATGTTTTACCACAAGTTAAACCTCAATTTTTTGTTAAACCTCAATCTTTCTGTAAACATTATAATTGTGAGCCACACAACACATACAAGACGTCAACAACTTTACGCATGGAAAAAAGTTCCCTTGAAGAATAACAAACAAGAATTTCATTTTCTGGTATATTTTTATCAATTTATAAAAATATTGAAATAGCATTAAATGCTGCACATTTATAACTCTACGCTTTTCAACTGAATTTTTTTGCTTATTTACTTTTTCATTCTAAGTCAATAATCTGCCTAAAGCTACGTAATGTTTAATTATGACGTCACGTGGTGTAAGAACACGCAGTGAAATATCAAAAATTTATCCCATGAGTGATATCCACCGTATATTGAGGTAAACATTTGATAAAATAAATTTATCATTGTAACAGTAACTTGATCGAAAGAGCTGAATCAAATCTTGTGGCCAGGTGTTGACCATCAGATCAAACTTGACGCTTTGTGTCTTGTTTGATATGAAGATTCGTGCCTGGCAACTCAACGTGATCAGACCCTTTAGATCAAGTTACTGTTATAGTATTATATACAGGTATGTATTTACCAAATTTTTTCAAGCATGAGATACATGTACAAGTTATTTCCTACATGGAGCCCACAGTACATAATATTACATGTATTTCTTACTTAGAACCTACATGTACATACAAACACTTGTGAAAACTTGCAATATTTTTCATGCAAAACATCTCTCTTACATTGTTTTTATATATTGCACATCTTTATTTTCAGGATTTGCACAAAAAGCGAGAAGAGAGAAGAGATGAGGTAAAACGCAAGGCTGAGGAAGAAGTGGCCTACTTACAGGCCAGTGGTAAGATCACCAAGACCCCTTACAAAACAAACCTAGGCAAAAAGAAAGCAGACAGAAACAAAAAAGTCAGTAACAAGGAGAAAGATGATGCAGTCTCCGAACCTCCCTCAACCTCACGCTCCATACCCCAGAGTTCTCAGTCAGCTCAGTCGAGTGCCAGATCAGTGAGCACGCTCAAAGGCGACCAGACAGACTCAGAATTTGAGGTGAGATGATCTGATCAATCTGTGAGATTTTATGGAAACTTAATCATGGTTTCTGGTAAATTGATAAAGAACAATGTTTTGTTTGATGCTGTTTTAGTCTGTCAGCAATGTTCAGCAGTTGGACAGCAGACGAGAACCAGTTCCTGGCAGTGAAGCTGGGACAAAGTCAACCCTCAATGACTTACTGGAAACCCTGAAAAAGTTGGAGGAAGATGAACACTTGGAGACTCCAAAACCAGAGAAGAAAAATGCCTGGTGTAAGAATTAATTTCCACAGTATGAATATACAAATCAGTACTACATGTATGTATGACAATGCATATCACATGTTTATGACAATGACTTGTCTTATTTGAACACATTTACGCAACACACCATGCCCATGTCAGACATCCATGTATACATGTACTGTACTTGTTTTGTACGTCTACATGCAAATTATTTACAATTACAGGATATACATGTAGTATTTGAATGTAATATTTGAACAAAAATATTTCTGGGATTAGTCCAAGAAGTGTTACAGTATTATTTATAAGTATTTGAATTAGATCAATATCTGTATATCTATCATGAGTTTAAAAAACCATCAGATGCTATTGATTTCATTGATAAAAAAGAATTCTGTGTCATTTGATATGAGCAGTGGATGAGATAGACAAAGAGTTGGAGAATAGCAATCAGCTGACAGCAGATAGGCTGCAGGAACTTGGTCGGTCCAGGGAGGGGCGGGGCCAGAAGGAGAACTTGCTGTCCGATGACAAGCTCCGCAGCATCATGTCTTTCCTGGATGAAGTTCAGGTGTCAGATAGACTGAGTGCTGTAGATCAGGTACTTGTACTTAACATTAAGATATGTTTCACCAATGATTGTGTTTTTTGTTTTTCTTCACATTTTAATCCTGATATTTACAAAACTTTGTAGATTTGATTGCTTGATAAGGCTTATTTTAATTGTATGCATGATCCTGAAAACTTTATTTTTAATTTTCAAAATATTTGAGGATATTGTTAATAAAACTTTAAGGTAATCAAACACATGAATTATTCAATATAATACTTAGTGAAAGCAGAAAACAGAATATTCTTGCAAACCAGTTAACCAATTCAGTTGAGGTAACATTCTTTTTATGTAGGAATTAAGCAAGGCATCTCAGGATTACGAGATCCCCCCTCCCCTGGTCCCGTCCGTGGATGAGTTGGCAGAGCTGGAGAACGCCCAGGCCACGGCCAATGAGGTGACAAGTACCGTCCTGTCTCAGAGGCTGGAGCTGGAGGAGAAGAGGAGGACCATCACCATGCTGCAGAAGGCACTGGTCAGTATCTACCACTGCCAGTCCCCAACCACTGTCAGTATCTACCACTGTCAGTACCCAACCACTGTTGTTACCCAACCACTGTTGGTACCCAACCACTGGTCAGTACCCAACCACTGTCAGTACCCAATTACAGTCAGTACCCAACCACTGTCAGAACCCAATCACTGTCAGTACCCAATCACTGTCAGTACCCCAACCACTGTCAGAACCCAACCACTGTCAGTACCCAATCACTGTCAGTACCCAACCACTGTCATTATCCAACCACTGTCAATTAAATCAGTTGCCACTGCCATTGACAATTACCATTAGTACAGTGACAACATAACATTTGCCCACATTGATGTCGGACTTATTTTTGTAAAACTCTTGCTCAATGCTGTACTTTAAGTTATCATTGCGACAATCATAGTTTATGGAATTTACCAACAGAAGCTAAAGAAAATATTACATGTATTACAGTGTAATGTATTATAAAAACACCATTTATTGCATGTAGGAAAATTTTGCGAAAATCTTGTCCAGAATATTTCTTTCCACAATCCAGTACTTTAGGGTTTCCTTCAGGGTCTCTTGGGTTTGTCTATGATTATCTAAATAAGCTCAGTTGAGATCAGTAATCACCAACTAATCAGGTTATCATTACGGAAGTAAATTGTGAAATCATATTTTTGAAATTTATGCAAATCAAAAATTTAAAATGTGAAATTTATAGAAATACAGGTAATCCAACATCAACAAAACTAGTTTATTCTGATTTTAACAAATAGAATATGATTTACCGGTAGATTGAACCTGATTTTGGAGGTACATGTATGTTGACTCTATTTGTAGAATCAGCAAAGAGAATTAACTGTAAGGCATGCGAGAGAAACTGAAAAAGAAATGAAGAAACGTCTTGATGTACAAAAAGATGAATATGAGGAAACGATCAAAAGGCATTTATCATTTATAGATCAGGTAAACGCAGTTCTTTATAAATCTCTCCATTTCATTAATCTCTATTACATAGACAATTATTGTTGATATGTCTTCATAAGTAGTAAAAGCTATTTTTGAAAATGGTTTTAAACAAGTTTTGTTTGATTTGGTAAATTTCTAGTTGATCGATGACAAGAAGAACCTGAGTGAAAAATGTGAAATGTTGGTCAAGGAACTGAAGACAGTGGATAAGAAATACCAAGATAAGATAAAGACTATGGATGAAAAGTGAGAACCCATAGCATATTTTGATTTTAAGGAGGCTGGATTGTTAACAAATCAACAATCAGATCTGCCTTAAGCTTTTAAATATGATACATGTATTTCTGGCCATAAAATATTATTTAATGAAGAAAAAATCCAAATATTTCAGCTTTCAATTTTAAGTATTTCCTGTATCTTGATACAGAGCTCTCCATTTAAAGGAGGTTAATATGGATTAAGATGGTCACGACCATCTAGCCCTTTTATAAATTTCTAGTGATTGTATCATGCATAAAGAAAGACATGTACATAGTATAAGAATTATCTCCCTTAGACATGCAATAGACATTCAGAAGATTAAAGATATGCATGAAGCAGCAGAGAAGTTGAGGCGAGAAAGATGGATCCAGGATAAAACCAAAAAGATCAAGGTGATACTTTATTTAGTACTTACATGTACTTGCACATGCTTGGATATTTCTGTGAATTTCATTAATTCTTAAAACATTAGATTAAACTGGTTTTATACTATATATACCATTAATGTAATACTGTATACAGGGTTATTTTCACCTTGTGTAATTTTCGCCTTTCTAAACTTGCAAACTTTGAATTGGCCCTGTCTTAAATTCGCTGATAACGAGTGCGAAAATAAAACGGGGTCGAAAATTTCCCTGTATACAATAATTTTTTTAATAATGTTCTAGTATCCTAGTACATGTATAGGCAGTTATTATGATTATTCATAATGCAAATTGAATTTTGCATAAAAAGTAGTTCTTTATTTACAGGAAATGACAGTGCAGGGTTTAGAACCAGAAATACAAAGGTTGATAGCAAAGCATAAAAATGAAATCAAGAAGATTAAGCAGATCCATGAAGCAGAGATTCTGGAATCAGATGAGAGGGCGGCCCAGCGATATGTCAGAATGACAGAGGAGCTTCGTGACCAGCTTGCCAAGGAAAAGGAGGCTGCTTGTGCTCGAGAGAGAGAACTAGCAAAGCAGAGGTACATAGAAAGGAGTGAAATGTGATGTCAAGATTAAAGAATGTTTAGGCACATAATAGGAGAAAAAGCACTTTTCAACTATCAATGAGATATTCATCTATAAAAAGTTTCATTGATATTTACCGGTATTTCTACAAGTTAGAGAAGAAAATTGTTTCAAATGGCTATGCAAATCAATTTTACTGATATGCTTGTCTGATATAAATTCAAATGATTTTAAATACATGTACATGTATTTCTTTCATAATCATTATGCATTATTCTGTTCCTACAGTTTATTTGAATAACCATAGGAATGTTTTTCCCCTGTATTTGTTTATATACTTTCATAAAGGAAATGTAAATTTCATTATTTATATATACATTTTACTTATTGCCTGTGGTATTTGACAGATATGAGAAGGAGTTACAGAACGAGGAGGAGGCGTACCAGCAGCAGAGGCGTCGTTTGTACCAGGAGGTCCAAGAAGAGAAAGAGCGCGTGGCTCAGCAAGCGTCGCGGCAGCGGACAGAGCTCGATAAGCTCCAGAGACAGCTTGAGGACAGCCATGCCCTGGCCCTTGCAGCCATGAAATCTGAATTCGAGAAAGCCCGAGAAGAGCAGGAAAACAGACATAATGTACACGATTTCTTCCATATATTTTACAATGTATCCATATTCTTGATTAACTTTTGTTAAAAATAATGATGTCAGTTGATGAAACAATAGGTCTCTAAAATAGTTATTTGCTGACGGTATGTTGAATTACATGTACCGGGTACAGTTTTTATTTTCAAATTTTATTCATTATGTATGATTTAAATTTCAGATTGAGATTCGAGAGTTAAAAGATAGACTGGCTGTTGAGAAAGCATCATGGGAAGAGAACTATATGAAGAAGCAGGAGACTTGGATGTTACAGAAAGAGAGGGAGCTGAAGGACCAGGTGCGTCGAGATCGAGACAAGGAGATTGAGCTAGTGATCTTGAGACTAGAGGAGGATGCCACTGCTAGTCGTGAGGAAACTGAAAAGGCAGCAGAGCACAAAATTAGGTTTGTTTTATGTGTAAGCTTTCATATGAATTATTATGCAATGGGTGTTCCATAAAACATTGAAGAAGTCCAAATAACAATAAAGTACATAATTTCAATATCAGTTGGCATGTGGTACTTTATGACTCCTTTGTTGCTAGTTACAGTAATTACTTACATGTGTATTCAAGATTGATATTAAATCTACAGTAAACACACGTGTTTCTTTTCTTTCATTCATGTAGTAATATATTTACATACTGATATCCTATCTTAAAAATTTCACATAATAGGAGAATACGAGAAAAGTATGAGATGGAGATGAGAGACCTAGAAAGATCAGAGCAGCAAGCACTAGAGAAGTACAACGAAATGAAGGTAAGGAGCTTTATAATCATATTTAAACAAATGGTTATAATTTTCCTTAAAATATTGATAATAACCATTATGTTTTTGATCTGTAGGCAAGGCTTACTGAAGTTAGTGGTGAAAATGAGTGTCTGTTAGTCAAGCTGAATCAAAAAGACCAAGAGATTGACAACCTCCAGGAGGTAAGTGGTACACTAACTCTTTGTTCTGTACATTTAGGGCAGCCATTTATAGAATCAAGTCTATTGTTTAACCTATATATTACAGCTCACAGACAAAATGCATCGTGAGAGGGACAGAGTGTCCGATATCATACGCCAAGAATTTGCTGACCGACTGGTGACAACAGACGAGGAAAATAAGCGAGTGAAAAATGAGATGTCTGAAATGAAGGCAAGACATCGGATTGAGCTGGATAGATGCAAAGAGCAAATGGAGGATGTAAGAAAACAGAAAGACGAGGAGATGGAGGAAGTCCACAAAAGGTGAGGACCATCAGAAGCTGTGCACATCATTACTGTATACAGGGAAATATTCGCCCCCGTTTTATTTTCGCCCCTTTAGCCCTTGTTGTCAGTGGGCAAATTTAAGACAGAGCGAATTTCAGTGTCTCATATTATCTCTCTTTAAACACAACTATGTCTGGGCGATTTCAAGACGGGGTGAAACTGCAAGTGTAGAAGGGCGAAAATTACTCGGTGCAAAATAACCCTGTATACCGTATCTTATTCCTCACAAGATGTCTGAATTTAAGGATAAAAACTTCTTTTCATAAACATTAGGGAGAGTCATTATGTGTGCTTATTAATGACAATCTACATGTTTGTTGAAAACACTCTTAATGTGTATTTTTGTTAACTTTTTCCAAGATAAAACAAGCTATTGTATTTTCTACTACCTTTTTCCAGGGTTAAACAAGCTATTGTTAAGAAAGAGGAAGTGGTCACTCAATTACGAGAGCAGTATAATGCTGCTCAGAAGAGGGCGGATCACTTGGAGGGCCTTCTACAACAACAGAGGAAGCAACTGCTGGGCAAAAAATGACTTCTTGGAACTATTCAGAATATTGATACATATATACTTGGGCATTAGATTTTAGAATATTTATTGATACATGATTATCAATAAGTACACACTGCTTGGTAAGACATACAGAACATTTATGACAAAGAACTGTGCATCTTAATATTTTATGATATTTATTGCTAAAAATCTTCAGTATTCTGTCTTATGAATATACATGTATTCAGCTGCAGATCACCCTTTGGTATCAATTTCTCAATAATCGTCATGGACTAGCTGCTATTTTTAACAGTTTATAGAAAGAATGGGTGGTTGAAACTTAGATATTACACTATAGGTAGTAACCCTAGATGTGGAAACTCATGTACCAGTACTTCTAACCACATGAAGTGTATCTCTCTTGATGGTAAAGTGCTGTTATTTGTTGTATTTTTTAATATAAGGAATGAAACAAGACTTAGTTTGAAGCATGCTTATATTTACAATTGTTCTGTATGAAATACAGGGGCAGTCTCAGATTTTATTTATTTTCCATACTCTGTATTGTCTCATTACTTTGAAATGTCATACTGAATATTCCATCCTATGTTGAGTCTGTGATACATTGCTTTATTGTACCGTAATCGTCGGAGAATTTGATGGTTATTATCTTTATTATCAAACTAAACACATCAAATTTTTGTTTATCTTCTTAGATTTTTTAAGATTATATTGAAGCTGTAGAATTTTGTTTTTAGAGTAACATGAATAATGATCTTTAAGTAGAATCTCTGGGGTAATCTTTTAATTACTACCGGTATACCATATATAAGTAGAATCTGTGGGGTAATCTATTAATTACTACCGGTATACCATATATAGTTTTATACAGTTTATATGGTTGTTTAGAATTTTTAATGGATTAGATTAATAGCATAATGAAGCATTTTGTATTTTTACTGGTATTAAATTGTTGTTAGTATATCGAGTACATTTGTTGTCGATTCAGAACTGAAAATCTGGAAAATCATAATAATTGTATAATAACATAAATATTCGAAAAAGAATACTTTGGGGAAAATAATCCCTAATATACTTGTACATGTTGTGGAGGAGATTCTAGTTCTTACAACAACCTAGATCAAATTAATATGAGATTTTTAATAAAAGAGTTCTCTTGAAATCGCTATTCAAAATTCACTATAAGTGGTTCCTGAAACAATTTGGTTCAAATTTCACGAGTCTCCAATCACTTGTACATGTACATGTAAAGAACACACTGTTTCTCTTTTAATGCATTTGTTGTAACTTAAATTATCATATATTGACTCGTGATAACGAACATTACCAGTAATAATTGAACTCTCAAATTCTTTAAACCAAAAAATTAAGGGAAGTTAAAGTAAGAAAATAATTATATTCAACTGTTTATTGTCTTTAATATATTGATTTTTTTTTTTTATTATTCTGAGCTCTATCAGAGACGTACATGTATATGCATGTACGTCCCTGGTTTTATCAAAATAACAAATAACCAGTATTTGCATGCAAATAAATAAATGTACAAATAAAAAGATCAGTTCAACTTTATTTTATCTAAACTTTCTTGGTCAAGTAATATCAGAATTATTTCCCTTTGCTTAACTGTGGCATTTTACTTCATAGTTACTTACAAGAGAAACCAGTTCCCTTACAAGACTCAGTAATCCAGCCAAAAAGAATTGTTTTCATTCTAACATCCATCCCACCTACTATATCATGCATTAATATTATACCTCTGTGTATTTTTTCTACATAAAATTACAACGAATACACATGCTATCCTATCTAACCGTGAAATAGTTTCCAAGCTATCTGCCTATGGTAAATAGTCGACGAAATATTCACCGGTGGCATTCAATTTCCCTCATTTTCAAACTTGGAAAACCTCTGGTGTAATCCGAGTTGCTACTTTAAATTTAAAGTCTGATAACTCGTTTACCATCAAGAAAATCTGCATCGTTGACAAAGTTCTTTTCAGTATAATAAAATACATGCACCTTTTTACTGACTATTCAGATGAAAGCAAGTTCATTGTCCCCCTTTGACTTTGCCTCGGGAAATAGTTGCTGTCTCAGTAAACAATAAGCTTGATATTGTCCTCATAGCCAGGAAATAGATATATAATATCAAACTCGATGGGGTTTTTAGTGATTCTGTAGTGAAAATGTTCAACAATCTGAAAAATTCTTAAGGAAAATCTATATTTGAAGATTTTGTTACAGTAAATCAACATTGTAATTATGAATTGGCCGTTGAATTCTTTTGATTGTTGGTGCATTCAGTGTGCGCTGCAGGTATCTTCCTCCTACTGTGTGGAAGACTTCAGAGGAGGAAGTTCTCTTGATAGCAGTCTAGATACAATCCAGTCCATCACCGTCTCTGGTAGGATGGAGTTCAGCCTGGCCAGCCACTGAAACAATAAATACAGGGGAAAACATGGTATGTTTTCTTTTCACATAGCTCCATAGAACAACATTTAAACACAGAGTTATTGTTCAAACACAAAATTTGTCACTTAGTGGTTTACATAGATACAAACAATTGTGCAATGTTCACATTGTATTTTGCAGCAGATATTCAGTTGAGACCAAACATAATTCTATTTAAAATTTGTTTACACCCAATATCAGACGGAAGCCACATGCAAGCATAACAAATACTCTTTATGTACAAGAATTAGTTATACCCTGTACCTTGGTATAAGAGAACAGCAATACATTTGAGACATTTTTTTTCAATGTACTGAATATTAATGTAACTTTTCTACCCTTTCAAAGTTAAAAACTAATAGATTCACTCAACTTACTTTATTTCTAATTATCTCTGATTGAGAAAAATTCATTTCATGTGAAATGTCTTAGACAGATCCCCCCAATTTACTGTTTTTCCTTTCACCTTGATTTTTGATGGAAAAATTCATGCATAATGTACATGAATGTTAAACGCCTTTGAAGTCTAAAAATCTAAAGCTTACACAGAACTCATCAAAGAGGCCACTCCCTCCATCCACCAGGTATCGTATCCGTGGGGTTTGGTTGACCACTGCATCCTCCAAGGCGTCTAGAACAGGGGCCAGGGTCGGGTAGGAGCTGGCTGAGGTCCCTTTGGCTCCCTCAAACAGGCGATCCAGGTACTCCTTACCATACATCTCTCTCACCTCTTCTCCCGCCTCTGCCCACATTGTGTCAAAGTCTCGCCTCATGATGGCTAACTATAGAAATAATGCCTTTATTGAATAGTCATTGCATTTATCATCATTTTGGTAATACATACATGAACAAAGAATCGGGTCGCTTTACTGTCGACAAATTCAATACTTTTATTGTCACACTTTATTTACATGAAAATTACCATAAATACTAACAAAAGGGATAATATACATTATCTTATATGTTTTATTTCCATTTAATGAAAAAAAGTTTGTAGCCCTAAAACATTAAACTTCAGAAAGTGTAGTGAGCCAATTTCACAAATTATAATCACACTCACAGATTTTTCATTTAACATTCCAGTAGCTCCTCCAAAGTTTCCCGGCTCCACTACCACAACTTTTACCCCAAACTTCCTCATCTCCAGCCTCAGACCATCAGAGAAGGCTTCCCCTGCATACTTGGCCATTGTATACGCTGAAGCCACAGGAAACACACAGCGACCTCTGACACTGGTCACGTTTACTACTCGCCCTTTTTTGAAAAGATAAGTATCAGTATTTCATATGTTGTAAAAGGCAACAAATGCATTATCTCAAGAAAATTTTATATGGACTTTGATTGATTACAGATCTGTTAAAAACTTCTACTGAGAAGTTCAGACTTGCCTTTGCTTTTTCTTAAGAGTGGTAGGAAAGCTTTTGTGGTTCTGACCATTCCAAATAAATTGACATTCATGATTCTGTGGTACATATCCATTGTACAAAAGTCGATGTCGCCAAGAAAATTGACTCCTGCATTGTTGACCAATGCCCAGAGACCTATCAGTGGAAAAAGGAGAAAAGTAGAAAAAATGACTGAGACACCAAAGAATAAAAGTAAATAAAATTCATATTCCTTTTTAAATTCCAGAGAAAAAAATCAAGCATTGTTAATTCTTATAGAAAAAAAAAAACAAGGCTAATTTCCCTTAACTACAAAAGACTAAATTTTTGTTAAAATTACCACAGCCTGAAGACTTATGTGTTTCATTTACATAATCCAGGACTGACTTAACATCAGCATCACTGTTGATATCCATTTTCAGAATATGGATCTGTCCAGATGCTTCTTCCTTCAGCCTCTTGGCTCCCTCACTCTCAGGGTTCAAGCAGCCTGCAAATACTGTAAACCCCATCGCATCCAGTCTCATGGCAAAGGCATTTCCGAATCCTGTAGACATAGACAGAACAGGATGATCAATCTATGGCTTATTCTGAGACTTTCTTAGCTATATGCAAAACTTTGTCACATTTACTAGTGACATGATCATGATCAGAAATCATCACCACAAGCAGACCCTGACTACTAATGTAGACCAATCTTCAAATTTTTCAACAAATTTGTCTACAAAATTTGTCTACAAATTTGTCAAATTCTCAAATTTCTGAAAGCAAGAAAAAAAAACTGTTTAGCAGAGTGGGCAATTTCTAAAATTTGTGTAAGAGAAGTACAGAATTAGGCAAGTGCTTGCAAGTGCCTGCTCTGCCAAACAAGACTCAGGCCATTTGATATGATCACTGCCAGTACAATATCTGACATTTCCTGAGATTCAAGCTCAATACTGACCTGTATCACAGCCGGTGATGAGCACTCCTTGTCCCTTTATGTCTACTGGCTTGTAAAATAATTTTCTCAACAACGTCGATATTGCCAAGGAAATTAGAATTAACAAGACAATTGTTCCTATGTATTTCTGTGCAACTACTATTGGGATGCAGAACAGCACAAATAGGTAGGCTGACTCAAAAGCCTGTAACCTGATGAACTCTGCAACCTTCATTCTGAAAAAAAAAACATAAAAAAAACTGTTTATCTTATATGTAAAATGCAAATTGTGGTCAAATATAGACTATCGACTGTTTGAAAAATGTTTCAAGTATATTACATGTAGTTTGTTATGTAATTTTGTAGAATTTTCATATAGTTTAAATCTCCACAGGATAATGTACATTATATATCTTATCAGATATGATTATATTTTAAATTTACAATTCCATCAAACTGAAACAAAATTATAATTTTATTTTTATGCTCCTTTTTGGGGAAAGAAGCAGCTGAGTTTTAAAGCGTTCATTTTACAATTAGTGTTGGGATAAAAACTGCTTTTAAAAATGACAGGAAAATCAGGAGATTGTTTAAAAGCTACATTACTACATTTATTATGCTTACTGCTTATAGAGCAACCAAACGAACTTGGTCAAATATGAAGCATCACTCATACAAATGACTCTTTCATTATATATACATTTTTTTTCAATCGAAATACTTTAATTACGTCAGTTTTCACTTACTTCGGAGGCTCGACACAACCGGTTTACTTTCACTTACGCGGCATTCGATGTTTTCTGTTTTTACCCATTTAATTAAATAATGACGCGATTCTGTTTAACGCCCACCGGTAATGATTACTCGGAAGCTCTCGGCGTCTTCCTTATAAACTGAAAGTAGAATTGGCTGTAAACATATCATAAATAGGCTATAGAATAATTAATAATGAGGAAGAATTGGCGTTGGAATTTTTGCACGTGGTGAGAGTCTTAAAAGGTTAGTGAGTTCCATATTATAATGAAACTGTAATCCCGACTCCATCTCCTTATCTTACATACGGCGAATATTGTCGTACGTCCCTAATATTGGACAAATTATGAAAATCATCTGATCATGTGAAGTACGATTTCGAACATTAAGCCACTAAAATTTGAAAGCAGTTTAATTAATACAAAAACAAAACTTATTGCATGCAGTAGGGATGTATTACGTTAAACAAATTTGCGATTATATATATAACGTTATAATCATCCATTTAACATGCATCTTGTTACAGTTGGGGTTTTTACTATGAAAAAATAATTTCTTTCGTTTTCCTCTTTCAAGTCTAGTGCTATGGCCTTATTTACTTTCCATAGAGTTCCAATAGACCCCTTCACAGTAACTGCTCTTTTGCAGGACAAATTGACATAGTCCTAGATGGGTGAAATATTTAAAGCAATATATATGATTTGCAATTATCATGTTGAAAATTTTTTTTACGAAATTGTTATTATACCCCCGCAAACGAAGTTTGGGGGGTATATAGCAATCACCTTGTCCGTCTGTCCGTCTGTGCAAAATTCGTGTCTGGTCCATATCTTTCTTATGGAGAGACATTGGAAGTTCTTACTTCACACAAAGATTGCTTATGACCTGAGGGTGTGTCATGACCTTGACCCAAGGTCAAGGTCACTGGCAGAAAAAGTGCAAAATTCGTGTCCGGTCCATATCTTTCCTATGGAGAGACATTGGAAGTTCTTACTTCACGCAAAGATTGCTTATGACCTGAGGGTGTGCCATGACCTTGACCCAAGGTCATTCGGGCAAGGTCAAGGTCACTGGCAGAAAAAGTGCAAAATTTGTGTCCGGTCCATATCTTTCCTATGGAGAGACATCGGAAGTTCTTACTTCACACAAAGATTGCTTATGACCTGAGGGTGTGTCATGACCGTGACCCAAGGTCATTTGGGCAAGGTCAAGGTCACTAGCAGGAAAGGTGCAAAATTCGTGTCCGGTCCATTCCTTTCTTTTGGAGAAACATAGGAAGTTCTTACTTCACACAAAGATTGCCTATGACCTGAAGGTATGTCATGACCTTGACCCAAGGTCATTTGGGCAAGTTCATAGTCATTGTTTAAAAAATGCTTTATTCTTATATGTGTCATGTTTTGTATGAATGGAAATTATTAGAAGGTTAAATTTTACACAAAGCTTGCTTGTGTAAGGCAAAATAAAAACAATTGTAAGATCTTCATTGCTGCCCGGCCCTCTGAAAATGGCCTGCCTCAATATATATTTTATATTTTTTCAAAAAATAATTGTGTTGAAAAATTTTTCAGTAAAAACATCAGGCTCGGTATACCAAAAATTCAAAACATTTATTGGCTGCTTGACATGTGGATTATCGTTTGATTCCAGTCATGTTTGTTATCATAAGGATACAAATGTTTTCATGCATTAACAGTTAAGTTGAAATAAAATGGAATTTAAAGAATAGAAATTGGTTTGTGTACTCATATTAGCATAATCAATTTCAAAAAAATAGAGCAGTTGTTATTGATAGAAAATGGATTGTTAAATAGATAGCATCCATCATTTTCTATAATAGCAAACTACTTGAGTTATGATTTTTTTCTTAGCGGGGGTATCAATTGTGAGCTTGCTCACAGTACCTCTAGTTTTCTACTAAAATGACAAATAATATCATGGTTTTTAAATTTCTGTTAGCCATATTTTTGTGGAAAAGGCCGTTAAGAAGCCTTAATAAATTGGAGCGAAATTGAATTATTGTCGTCCTGTACAAAAATTGATCTGCTATATATTCCTTAGAAGAGAAATCTTTCCTTTGACAAAATTAATGATTTTTTCAAATCTTATTTATCATAAAAGTTTAAGATACATGCAGACTTATCATACTAGCAGGTTTTTGCAGCAAAATAAAATTCTAAAAAATTCAGCTCATATTGCTTTAAGCATTGAATCATTATATTTTGAAAGATATAGTCTCATAACTGCAGTGGTGTGTGCTAACGCGCGTTATGAAAATTTGTATGCACACCTGCTGCAGTTATTAGATTATATCTTTCAAAAAATAATGATTTAATGCTTATATTTACGATTTTTTAACTTCTTGTCTGCAAATGTGATTAATTTATCCGTCAAAATATCTGTTATATCCTAGTAAGGGTAAGTTCAAATTAATGGAAAAGCCACTGTAACAGCCACAAGCATGAACTTTGATTCTCGCTTGTGACGTTGCATTTTACAGCGTTCAAGGTTTATGACGTCATAATAAAACTCGTCATTTTAACCTTTGAGTAGGTGGCCTGTGTGTGTTACGGTCTTATAACTGCAGTATATTTCCACACACTTTACATGCAAAAAATATTTGGAAAGTAAATATGATGTAATATATTGGCTAGTGTTTCATATACATGGTTCATCATTAATTATTTACCTGTACCTACTATAACTTTGCCAAAATACCAGCATCCATCAATTTGCCCTGCAGTAGAGCTGAGTACAAATGCAGTTACTGTGAAAAGGTCTATTGTTATTTGGGGTTATCACATGGTTATATTTAGCACTCAGTGGATTTTCGCATCCATCTTTTTTGTGTTTGAGTTAAAATTATTTAATTCATTCATAAGCTATATAATTTTACCGTCAGATGTTTTAATATTTTAAAAAATAATGTAAGGTTGCTGGTTCAAATCTTAATAATTATATAGGCACTTGGTGTTGTGTTTTTTAAACTTGAACATCTTACTAAATGATTTAGTTTGTTTCATTATTGTTTCATATATATATTCTAGGTTACAATTTTTATCATTGACAATAATTTATTTTTTAAGCCATTAAATTTTAAGTTTTATTTTACTGGCATAACCTTAGTACACACATGTATAAAAATTAACTAGAAATGAACTACCCGGTAGTTTAAGTCAAATTACTGTACTAAGTGGAACCATGGTTCATGCATGCACACATTGATTTTAGTACATATGACAAAATTTAACTATGATTATTCATCACTATCACCAGTTGTTGAGCTATTTAATATTGTCCATGATGGTTATGCTTAATGAACCATACAGAGGGCATACATACTTAGTATTGAAGAGAAAGAAGATAACATAAAGAAAAATTAACTTATTTAAATTTTAGTACATGTACATGTATATTATTCTTGAAAGTATTGAACTATTTGTGGTGCTGTGTACTCATGGTATTTTGGAATATTTTCTATTTTTGACCATTTTTCTATCCAATATATGACACCTTTTGAAGAGTATATTTAGTTATATACCTAGGCAATTAAGGAGTCAGGTCAATTTCTAAAACTTAAAACACTGTTATAATAATGATAATAATTTTGAAATACATTGAATGCATGATGTAAATAAAATTTGAACACATGCTTTATGCATATCTGTTCAGTAAGTATTTTTAATTTTTTTAAATGCAATTGTTCTTTAAGTGGATTAATCTGAGGCTATTATATACACCAGTGAATCACTAATGACAAGCCCAGAAAACACCAATGTAATGTCCAGACCCTGAGCAACTTGGCCCCACATCGAGTACGGTTTATCGCACTGACTTACAGCACATCATTTGTATAGGTGATCCCTATTGTATGTGGGACAGGACAATGCTTTTAGATTTTAATAAAACATGGATGAGATCTTTATCATTTATTATTTTATGACCAAGACATTTGTTTACATTGAAGGGGGAGAAGGGGGTGGGGCACCACCTTTGACATAACAAATGTACTGGCTAGTGCTATATTATACAGAAACTATATCATGCCAGAAATAATAACATTATTTCATGACGGATTGAATTGATCTCTTTTCCTCAGAGGATCATGATTAGAATATAAAAATGAGTTCTCCCCTTCAAGTTTATGAGTCATCAACTCATAGTAGTAAGCATGGCTGAATGGAGACAGTTACTGCATGTATACCAGTAGTCATTATATAGCAGGAGGGGGGTGGGGGGGCGGATGTATGATAGATCTCAATTTGCTTGTCAGTAACACCATGAAATGTAGGATAGAATTTTCAAACATGTGATTATGGAATCTTTTCACTAGACCCAAATGGTGTATAATTATACTCTAAGGTTAGAAGTGTGTGCTTTCATATAATGAAGTTCATAATGTCTAAAAATTGCCAGAGAGATTCCCAGTATTCCCTTGATAAGGAACATAATGATATTCCACTTAGATGACATTTGTGTATTATTGATACACAAGATAAGAATTCATGAATAGATCAATTCTGACTTGTGAATCCCAGATCAAAATCTTTATTACTTATTGACCTTCAGTTTATGATTGACAGCTATAGAACCACCATGGTCACTTTATGTACAATTTTCAGATTTCGATGGGAGACTTCACTGGAGAGGAGTTGATCCAGGCAGCGATATTTAACGATGCAGAGTTGATGAAATGTCTGTTGGAGGGGGAGTGTGTGAACTTTATCAACTTCCAGGACCGGCGAGGGAGGACAGCGGTCTATACGTCTGTGTCAAACAACAGCTCCAGATGTCTCCGCATTCTGCTGGAACACGGAGGTAACAATGTCAGCTCTCAGCATTTCCTATCTTGTATAAATGTTCCACTACTAGTTTTTTATTAAAGGAGGCAATTGGTGCTAAAAAATTTGGGTGAATAAAATAGAGAAAATGCCTATTGGTTAGAAACCGTTAGATCATAAAATAAAAGTTCAAAATTATAAAAATTATATTTTTGTTGCTTCATTAGCATTTAAAAAGCCTAAACTGCACAAATGAAAAATCTCATGTTACATTCAATATAAATATTCAGAAGTTAAACAAAACAAAATCATCAAAAGTATACTGTACTATGTCTTGCAGTTCAAAGTATTGAATGCCAATTTATTAAAAAAAAATCTTTATTCTTTTTCACTCAGTATTTTCCATAAGGCTTTATTAGCCAGAGATACAATAATCAAAGGTTATTCCTAATACTATACAGTGTTTTATGATCAATGGTTTTATGGATCATGTTTTATTTTATCATTTAAAATTATATTAATGTTATGTTACAAAACAACACACCAATATTCCTGATGCACAGTGGATGATCACCACTCTAAGATTTTTTTTTTGTATAATTTGCACTCAAATATACCGGTGCATTAAAAAAAGAAATACTGGTAGGACCAAGACCCTCCAGAGATGGTGCAATTTAAGGCCATGAAAATGTCATTTTTTGTATTCCAGCAACAGTTTAAATCAATCTGTTTTAAATATGAAAAAATGTATTAATTTGCTGAAAATTTTTTTTAATGGGTACTTAAACATACAAAAGGAGATCGTTCATATCTTCAAAGTTTAAAACTGTATATCTAATTCATGTATGAACATAGGTGAAAAATGGTCATTGACAGTGCCCAAGGATTTGACTGGAGTGATGATCCAATTTAATTAGACTAGTGATACTTTAAAAGGTTAAATACTGTATGTCTGTTGAGTTTTTAGGTCTTATATTTTATTTCTGTCTTCTTTTGTTTTTCAGCTGATCCCAATATAGAGGCATCGAAAACCTTCAACTTTATGGTGGGTACAACCTATAAATGTATACTTATCATAGAGATTAATTAAACATTCATATGATTATGCACTGTAAAATAACAGCGTTTGAAATCAGATTATGTTGTCAATAATCTTATCTTTGATACAATACTTAAAAAACTCATGAGGATTTTTTGTGTCAGATGAGTTTATTATACTTCCCTCTAGTAATCTAGCTATATGATAACATGGTGTGTACTTGTGTACATGCATGTACAGTGTACACCACAAAATGTAAAGTGATCAAGCTTTGTGTGTTTATTAAGTATGGTGAGACTGCATGTATGGCTGAATTTTAAGAGTGCTCAGTCAACAGTTTCAAAAGTACTTGGTTGTGTAAACTTGTGTTCACAGATTATTTGGTTAAAATAACCTGAAAATAAATAAACTATTTTAATATAAATAATTACTAACTTAATATCAAATTCTCATAAAAAATGCTTTCACACCAACTTTAAACCAATACCATGTCTTTTTTTTGATAAAAGAAGCAGGAATAAGATTTATGGGTGTGGGAGTTATTATATTGCCAACAGTGAAGCAATCAATGAAAATAGTGTAAATGCATGACTTTGAATTAAATTTGAATTTAAAATAGAATTCATTTAGTCATTAGGATTCCCATTCGCATACTGAATTGGTTGTAGGATATCTATAAATTTCAAGGCATATTGATGATCACTTTAAATAAATGAAATACACAACTCAAGATTATCTCAAAAGAAGGAAGTTCAGTTAATTTTTCCTTTTCTGTTGCATTTGAATAATTACATGTTATCAGTGTTGATCATTTTAAGATATGTGCAGGCCTTTTATTTCATGCACTTCTAAGACAATGTCATCATGGATGTTGTTGCTATATATTGGTAGACCCCTCTCCACTGTGCCATTATTGACCTGAAGCTTGACATCTTTAAACTGCTGCTGTCCTATGGAGCAGACTTCACTAAACCTGATGGATCGGGCCTTAGTCCTATGGCTCTCGCTGAGAACATGGAGCTAAACGAATACTTGCAGGAGATGGAGGAGGAACAAGGTACAAGGGGGGGGGGTGTGATAGACTGAAAGGGAAGGAAGCAAGCTAAAAGAGGAAAGGGGCTGAAAAAGTACAAAGGGGCTGAAAAAGTACAAAGGGTGTTGAAAAAGTGCAAAGAGAATGGAAAGGAGATGGAAAAATGAAGAAGGAATTGAGTTCGCTTAAAGAGGAGGGGGGGGGGGCTGAATTGGGTGGGACACTGATGAAGAAAAGAATCAAATTCAATGAGGAATGGGTGGCTAAAGGGAATGGAAAAACAAAGTACAAAGAGGGTTGGAAGGGAGGTGGAGAAGTAAGGAACCTGGCTAAAATAGGAAGGGGGAGAAGGCAGAAAGGAGTGGACAAACAAGGTACCCAGGAGTAAGGTAGAGGGGCATATGGGCTGAAAAGGGAAGGTGGGTTTTTTTTAGTGATCAGTGGGGCTTGATCTTTATGTAAAAGAGTGTGTAGAATGTTATCATGTCACATACTCGTTTCATTTGTACTTTAGTTAAACTTGTTGATTAATTGTCCAAAAATAAGACTATTTCTAGATCAAAGTAAATTGAAGCTAGAGGCTTTGTTTTTGTCTGATAACAGAAGGAAATATTTCCTCAGCTTTACAGTAATAATCGACCACAAAACATTGATAAATATAACAGGTAAACTGAACAATGTTAATAATTGTTTAACATTTTCTTTCAGAGAGAAGAGAGAAAGTGTATGATTCTGTTTTATCAGGTAATATTATAATTATGATATTGAAATAAGTAAGAATCCCAGAAGAGAGACAACTACACTGTACTGTAGTATATTAAGTAGCATCATCTTGACAATATTCAACATTCTTGCCATGATTGTTTGTAATTGCAGCATTTGCAGAAGCCTGTAGGACTGAGGATACATCCAAGATGGCGACCATCTTAGAGACGAACACATCACCAACGATGCATGCCAAACTGGTCCTCAATACAGTGACAGAAGATGGATTAACCCCCATTTGTTGGTATGGTCAATTTTTGAATTAACTATTGATTAAATCCATTCTCTGAAAAGTTTGAAAACAAGTGTTCTTATGGAAACTGTAAAGAAGCTACATTAGGGACTTTTAAACAAATCACCAGTGTCATGGTTCTTTGTGACAAATAAATTTTCATGGTTGAAGTATCATGATATTTATGTACCAGTAATATGTTTCTAGTATTTAACGTTCTTTGGGCAATATCAAATATTTGCAACAGTGAGGTGCAGTGTATGCACATGCAGTTGTCAAATATTTCTCGTACAAAAATACTGGTAAGTGTGGGTTTATAGTTCAAAAATAATCCTGAATATGCTGAAAACTAAATTTTATTTGGTATGTGAAATTTTTTGCTTCATCAGGAAAATAACTCACTTTGAACCATGTTTTCACTGGTAAATCGCTAGATAGATTTGTTGTGCATAAAAGTTGGTTTACTGCACAGTTCTATAAGCAAAGAACTAAATGAAGTATGTGAATGAGGATTGCCTGTGTCTGTAGGGCCTGTAAGTGTGGCAATGTTGACATGGTTGACCTACTTCTGCGGCACCAAGCCTCCACCATCTCATGTACCTCCCAGGAAATGACCCCCATCCATATTGCCTGCCATTTTGAAAACACAGACTGTGTCAAACTTCTCCTTCAGGTAAGAAGTATTATATTAAAACATACTTTCATGTTAAATACTGAAATCTGATTGGTTTAGACGCAGTTGAAAATCAGTTCTGTTACCCTCAGCGTTAGCAACACACTAGGCAACAGGTAATACAACTAATTGTAACATGTGCATTTCGCCGTAGAATTCACATCATTTCTATATTAAAGCAGTAAAATTTCTCTAAATTAAGACATTCAGTATAATAAAATAAATTGAAATTGACACCCCTCAAAAACCATTGTCAACCTCCGCTTTGCATTGGTTGACAATGGTTTTTTTGGGGGAGTCAATTTCAACTGTTACCCTCCAAAACGGGCACTATTGATATACATGTAATAGTGTTGCAACAAAAAATTCAGTTAAAATCTTCCCAGTTGTCACAGTTCAATGATTTATAACTAAATATTTGATAATAGACATTAAACCCCATATAAATTTTGTTGATGTAATTAATTAGGCTTTTTTAAAATATCAATTTAGCAGGCATGCTGTGCATATGCCTATATGTTTGAAATATTTTCAAGATGAAATGAAGTTTGTATCTTTTTTCAGTAATTATCTATCTTTACTTGCAACAGATTGATAATTAATGGGTTGCTTGTTTACTAACATGATCAAAGTGTGTACATATCTACCTTGCAACCATCATTTTTTTCACAGCTTATATATGTTTTCCTATTGGAATTATTTATAAATAAAGGACCTTCATTTTCATCTCCAAATTAAAAAAAAATAAAATTCACATGTAAATAAAGTCTCAAATAATGTTTAATCGACCAGTCAGTTTTTGCATGATGCTTTAATTGTGTCAAAGGTGTTATATGAATATTATTTTATGCTTAGATGTTTTTTGAAAATAAAATATCTAATGATATTCAAATGTTATTATTGAATATAAATTTATACAACATTTATCACTTATGATGCATTTTATGTATTTATTTTCACAAATGGGTTGAAAAGCAACATAACTCCTTTATCCAATGCCTGGTTATTATAAAATCTCAGTAAACCAGCACCCCCTGTAAGTCGGCCATTTGGTCTGGTTCGACAGCCTGCTAGTTTAGAGAACTTTCACTGTACATGTTTTATGATTTGTAAGTCTAATTTATAAACCCATATAGGCGGGTTGTGTATTTTCTGATGATCAAGCACTAAAGACAGCATTTTATTGTTTATATTTACATTTACCGTTGAATCATTTAATCATCCATGAAAAGTAAGTGAAAGGATGTAAATTATTATTGTCAATTAAAACGTTGCACAGAAGGAAAAGCCAAATTTTCCAAATAGAAAGGTGGCCATGGTAACTACAGTCTACATGAAAGTCTGAGGTCAGTCCATTCAAGTCCTTGACTTGGTGCTTTCAATGTAATGATGTTTTATTTGATCAAGAAAAAAATCTAAGCAAAATAAACAGCGAAAGTATAAATAAAGCATCAATGAACAATGTAAAAATGATCAATTTTTATCAATTTTAGCTAGTGGAATTGTATATAAATGACAATCAATTTCTGTAGGGAATAGAGGGAAACAAACTCAGTGGAAGTAAATATCTCATAGACTCCTTTACATTTTTAAGGTGGAATAACACATCATCACAAAATGGCCGACCTCAGATCGAAACGACATTTCATGTTTTATTAAAAGGATTTTATTGATAGTAACATGTTACTTTCTCCATAGCCGAGTGGATAAAGTGTCGGGCTTGTGATCCGTACATCCCGAGTTCAAATCCCGCGGGGTCTTTTGTTGTTACTTACTGAATTGAATTTTTTAGATATTCATTTTTTTATCCCCAAACTGCAAATTTTTTGTTTATTAATTGACATATGTACAGTTTATTTATGATCATTATATCTTTCATTATCAAATATTTACTTATAATTTGAGTGACTTTTTCCAAGTGTGTTATTCCACCTAATAAACAAAAACCCAATGTATCATTCATTCAAATATATAATGCACAAGTAAATGCTTAAAAGCAGTGAGTTGCAGAAGGATATCTTTGTAAAAACTCAGTGGATGTAAATATATCGGTCACAGATTCCTTTACATTTAACCCCCCCCCCAAAAAAAAAAAACCAATATATCATTGATTCAAATATATAATGCACAAGTCAATGCTTAAAAGCAGTGAATGGCAGAAGGATATTGTTGTTGCTTTTTATTTTTAAGATTTACAGTCACTGGGAATCCCGGCAGAAAAACCAGTTTATTACTCCTTAGAGTTTGGGAATTTTGTTTTTGAATATCAAATTGTAATGCTGAGCAAGGTGTGTTATCAATATTGCATGCTGTCTCACACCTGCTAAGGTTATTAATGTCAGACCTCCATCAAAGAGTTTTTTTATGTCTGCTAGTCAGTGAGAAATACAATTGATACATTGTACTCTATGAGTCATGCACACTTGAACTGTACTTGGCCTTGTTAAATCTTAGAAAATCTTGAATTCTTCTCTATATTCTCATATGTATTTGAGAAAAACTAAATGCATGATTATGATTTCCATGAAGCCCTCTACCTTGTTTATGAAACTCATGGCCCCTGGTCCTAAGGCGGGTCTAAAATGGCCATATAGTGAAAATGTATTAAATCTTAGAAAATCTTCTTCTCAATTACTTCTACAGTAGTAAGAGATTAACTGAATGCATGCTAATGATGTTCATGAAGCCCTCTACCAAAGTTGTGAAATTCATGGCCCCTGGGTCAGGGGTTCAGGCCCTTGGGCGGTGCCAATATGGCTATATAGTGAAAATGTATTTACCGGTAATCTTAGAAAAACTTTGTCTCTACTACCTCAGAAAGAAAGATTCAATTTTTGAAGTGATATTTGACTTAAAAACAGATTTAATATAATCATTTCATATATTTTTTTTTTCCATTGAGTAGCATTGTCCAGATGTTGTGCAAAGAAAAATGTCCAATGAAAGTCTCGCGCTGCACTTGGCGATTGAAGCTGGGAACTCATCTTTGGTGCAGCTGTTGCTATACCACGATTACCCCGAGTATGCACTGGAGGACTGTAGAGAGGAAGCCCTGGGCATTAGTTACAAGCTTCCATTTGATGTCAACACCAAGGACTCCATTGGAAGAAGCCCTCTGTTTCTGGCTGCTGAGAAGAACCAAGTGGAAATAGTGCGATGTCTTCTTGATTTCTGTGTTCAGTGTGAAAGGAAACAGCCACCCAAAAAATATGAAGGTCGAAGCAGACAAACTAGCAATGTCAACTTTGAACCTGAGTTGAGAAGAGAGCAGTTAAAAGCTAGTGGCTCTCACAGTGGGGTTTTTGCCTCCAATATTTATCACCCTGTGGACATTAATCTCCAAGGTCGTAATGGATTCACCCCTCTACATGTGGCAGTTAGCAGTAGCTTCTATGAGGTTACAGATGTTCTCCTTAAACACAAGGCCGATGTCAACATTTTGGCAAATGATAATGGCAGACTTATATCAACCCTCATGATGGCTTGTAAAAAAGGAGACAGTATTATACTAGATAAACTTTTTAAGTATGGGGCTGATGATTTAGACAAACAGGTGTTTGAGTATGCTGTAGAAAAGAGACCAAGAATGGTTTTCACACTTCTAAAGTATCGAACTTCTAAAGACTTGGAAAATGAGTACAAAATTAACAAGATGGACATGAGACTTTTGTACAGGCAGATGTCCGATCTAGAAGACAGTTATGATGGCTTAAATTCCCTGAACTTGGATTTCAAGAAAAAGTTTCCTGTGAATTCAGTGCACATTAAATGGCAAGATCTTCAGCATATTGATGCTCTGAAGGAAGATACCCTTGTGGATATTAGCTGTCACCACAATCCTGAGCTGCAGGCAACATCCCTTAGTAACCCTTTTGCACTATTTGCAATCACTAAGATTGACATCTCT
Organism: Magallana ariakensis; assembly: GCA_020458035.1. NCBI lineage: Eukaryota > Metazoa > Mollusca > Bivalvia > Ostreida > Ostreidae > Magallana > Magallana ariakensis. The sequence goes on along the minus strand of CM035817.1, from coordinate 51,651,893 downwards.
GGAAATAAGATAGGTCCCATGTTTCCTGCAGTGTTTTTCAAACTGCCATCTTTGCACTACCTAAATTTGTCAAAAAACCAGATCAAACTGTTTCCTGATGTGTCTGATAATGACCATATCTTTGTGTGCTTAGAGGAACTGTTGCTGGACAAAAACAAAATTGAGGTGTTACCAGATTATTTATTTAAAGTGTCTACACTTCGATTTCTTTCAGTGTCATACAACAGTGTAAAAGACATTCCCTGTGACATTTGGGACCTTCAGTGCTTGGCCTATTTGAATCTGTCCAACAACATGATTGCCTCTCTTCCCCAGCCCCGATCCAGACATTTTCGCCCCCCTTCTCAAGGAAATCCCTCATATGTCCCCAATTATTTTGAAGATGATTCTATCCAAAATCAGGCCCCCACACCCAAATCAGACATAGAGGAAACTGAAGTAAAGCATGCCTTGATCTGGATGTCAGGGTCTGTTCATGTATCAGACAATGATTTTGATATTGGCTCAGGACCAAGAAATCTTGGACTTCAAGATTTAAATCTTTCTAAAAACAGACTCAAAGAGATTCCTTTCTGGCTGTGTTGTACTTCTCCATTCATGGAAAATTTAAATTTGTCCTCAAATCAAATTAGCTTGGTAGGGAGGTTATTTCAATTGCCACAGCATCTGAAGACATTGGACCTTAGTGGCAACAATCTGGCAGACACAGTGAATTGGCAGTGCTTTGAAGACAATGATGGACTATGTCACAGCACTCGAAGGTAACTGCATGAATAGATGATGGTTGAACCACATATACATGTAATCAGGTTTATTTTGCTTGTTACAAATTTTGAGTAATCTGTTATTGTTTTAGTAATTTTTTGTGATTTAAATGTTTTTAATACTGTAGCACAAAATACCTGATACTATTTCTGCATACTTTTTTGCCATATATTAGTAATTATATACTAATGGTTGCATTAATAACAAAATACTGATCATTGGGGAAAAAATATACTGTATTGAATTTTCTTAAATTCATACAGCTGAATTACACAGCCAATTGTGCCTCACGTGAAATTCACGTGAAAAGAGCTTCACGTGAATTTCACGTTAAGCTTCACATGAAATTCACATGAAATTCACGTGAAATTCGTGTGAAGTGAAAATCACGTGAATTATTTCATGTGAATTTCACGTGAAACATCTTCACGTGAAATTCATGTGAAAATTCACATGACTTTCACACAATTTTAACGTGAATTCCCTTTCACGTGAAATTCATGTGAATTAATTCATGTGAATTTCACGTGAAATTTCAAACAATTTTTAAACAACCCTGATTATTTTTTTCAAGATGTGTATTTTACTTCAGGACTGGCTGAGAGTTGTTGAACTCAATTTCTAATACTTTCGATTACACCAAAGTGATATATAACCAGATAACAGTAATGCACAACAACAAAAACCCTTTTGCAATTTAACGTTATCTTAACATATATAAATATAATTAAAAAATGTATAAGCATATCAATAAAAGACCATCAACACACATGCTCACAATTTCAAATCGTAAAATATTATTTCAATGCTATTAAATAAATTCCGGATTGAAGTCTAAATCGGCTTTGATAATTTGACTGAATGTCGTGCTCGTGCCGACGTCACATTTTACGTCAAAGCTTGAAGCAGAAGATGGACTGCACTGTGTATGTTATGCTGTGGACTGATGTTACTTGGGTGCCAATCTTGTAAAGGTAAGCTGTATATTTGTAAAAGAAATAGAGTAGTGACCGCGTAGATCTTGTTGCAGCGCTTTATTTATCTCTAACCGCGATAATTCTGTTTCACTTTGAACATTGACTGTCTCGAAGACACGATCGACACTTGATATGCCTACAAATATATTATACATATAACTATAGCGTGATGCTGATGAGGATATTTTAATGAACGACGCACATAGAATAATTTAATAACAGTTAACCAAAGGTCACTGTGAAATAATGTTGATAATCAAATTATAATTGAGATCGGTAGGTCTGTCAATCCGAATTTTCTCGGAAAGATCTATACATATTACTAAACTTAAAACTGTGCGGGTTTGATAAATAAAAAGAATAAAAACACAATAAAATTTAATGAAGAGTAAAGGCATTGTGTTTCATACATATGTATTTATTAAAGGTGCAGCTAGATACAGTGGCATCGGAAGCATATATTGAAAGTGGAAGGGGAGACTTGACTTCGCCACAACGAAAGATGAAAACGGGATAGATCAGCTTTATTACGAATGATCATGTTCAGGTTTCGGTGAGTGACTTATCTAGGCCTATTTGTTAAACGAAATCGGCGATTATATGTAGTTTCCCTCTTAAAAAAAACCAATTAATGTACACATGTCTTCTTCTTTTTTAAAAAGAAAAGTAGGTTTAAAAAAATATTAATCACTTTGTAATCATGTACATAGTTTCTTTATTTTATTTACCATCTTATTTATTTTTTCATTTTTTCAAGGAATTGCATGATGTTTGGAAGGCATTGTCTTCATAAGCTGGCTTACACAGAATCGATCATAGAAATTCAGTGAGTCTCTTTAGAATATTAATTGTGAGTATTTAAGGTAATTTAGCTATAAATCATTTTGTAGCATTTTTTAAAGTGTTAAAGTTACTAGATCTATATATTTATATCTAGAAAAAACATGTTTATGTATGGTAATATTTCTTACATTGATACAGTACAGACTGTATGTACAGATTGTTGTTTACTATTACAGTGTTATGTATGTTTTAAAAATTATACATGTACAATTGCACCAAATGCCAATTTTTAAATGTACAACTTTTGATATACTAGTAATTGTATAGTAAATGACAAACATACATTTTTGTAGGCTTCTAAGATGTGGATGGACATAGCCAGAAGATTAAACCATTCCTCTTGAATTCAAAGATTATGCTCTTTGCTCTGCAGCTGATATGATGGGAACAATGATTCAAGGTAATATTTAAAAAGTTTTTTAGCTGGATTGTTTGAATGAAGAATAAAATACCATTTTGAATTTTGATAGAAGTATAAAGATTCAGGAATGAACAAGGATATTAATATATCAGAATTATATTACAGGTAGTTAAATGAGGATAGTACTGAATTTCCTCTAGAATAGATTTTTCAGTACTTTTTAATCTTGCTTGTCATTTTTATAAATAATGTTTAAAAACTCTAACCCACTCTATCTTATCACTGATTATATTTATAAACATTTCAGAAATTATCCCATTATGTCTTAACAAAATAAAACACCGACAAAGGAGAATATGGAGGTGGTGGACAGAAGACAACTAAGATGAGGTATAAGTTGAAAAGTTAATATTGTAAAACCCTACAAGAAAAAATGAAATGCTAATGATTGAATTTGCTCTCTCTCTCTCTCTCTCTCTCTCTCTCTCTCTCTCTCTCTCGTTTTGCATTCTTTTCCTTATTCTTTTTACCTATCGACCTTATGTATTGAATTCCAATAAATAAAACAGTACGCCTGAGTATATTAAGAATTATAAGCAAAAAAGTTATCACACCATAGGTTTTATTTCATATTAAACATGAAAGAGCTTTAGAAGCATTGTGTAAAAAATTACTAAATTGATGTTTTTTTCTCTTTCAGATTTAAACACCAAAGAGTATCTTTCATCTATTTGTAATACAGAGAAAAATAAAATTTAAAAAGTTTTATATCAAAGTTTTACTGTTTATTAAGAGGTGGCTGCCAGGTTTTGAATGATCCATATATTTGGATCCGATGGAGGTATTGATTTCGAAATCAATTGACCAATTGAATATATTAATGCAAATAATAAATACGTGTTTTAGAAAGCTAGATTAAGAACTCAGATTTTTAATTATTTAAATGTCCTTATTTTGTAGAGGTACAATTATATATACAAGTGCACAGGCTTTGAAAACTAATGACAAAACAACTATGAAGGTGTATTTACCATCATTTGAGTGTGAAAACCTAAAGAAAAGGCTAAATAAAGCTATTAGACTTCACATGAAATTCATGTTAATTTCACGTGAAATTCACGTTAATTTCTCGTGAAATTCATGTGAAAAATTTTACGTGAAATTCGTGCGAGTGCTCTTTTCACACGAATTTCACGTGAAAATTTTCACGTGAATTTTACGTGAGGCACAATTGCCTGTGTACTAAATTTAAATTGAGTTCTCAAACAGGTGTTGCTCAGCAATTATACAGAGGTGGTATGTTTTTTTCTGTAATAGAAATGATTGGTAGTGTTTTGACATTGCAGCGTTCGCCCCACCAATTCCCCACATTCGTGCGAGTGCTCTTTTCACACGAATTTCACGTGAAAATTTTCACGTGAATTTTACGTGAAATTAACGTGAATTTCACGTGAGGCACAATTGCCTGTGTACTAAATTTAAATTGAGTTCTCAAACAGGTGTTGCTCAGCAATTATACAGAGGTGGTATGTTTTTTTCTGTAATAGAAATGATTGGTAGTGTTTTGACATTGCAGCGTTCGCCCCACCAATTCCCCACATTCGTTTAGTTCCTACACCAGCTTCACACAGCTGATGACTTGTGCCCACAGACAGCACCGTATACTGGAGAGACTTGACACACTGAACCTGGGGGGAAACCGCAGGCTGGAGAAAGTAGTTGTCTCCAGGGCAACTGACAACAGACAGCGGAGGGCGAGCGCAGCGAGTGTAAGTCATGATTTCATCAGTGATGTCACATCTTGTCATGTTCACATGGTTCAAAGGTTATTTGCTCTTTAGTCAGGATGAGGTAAAAGTTCTCTCCAAAGACTTATGAAAATATTTTATTATATATTGATGTACAGAGTAGAAACTTGTTTTTTTTTTGCACTCTAACGCATAGCTGTGAATTGAGCACTTAAAAACTATTACTGCAGTTTCAGATTATCAATATGAAATCAGTCATTTCTATGGCAAGGAATGTACATATGTAAGATCAAACTTATTCCTGTATATATCTGCATACAAGCATACAAGTTAGTTGATTAGCATTAACACAAAACAATGAAACACTATTACTACTGCAGACTCAGCTGACTGTTTTTCTTTTTGTCTGTTTCTGTCCCAAATTTGAGAAGATCAATGTTTTACACAATTATACTTATATAATTATACTGTAGATTCCTAATTAAACGTCAGGTATTAATATCTGTGTCAAATCGCGAGAAGCACAGCTCACAGATTTTAAAATCTTGCTTTTATTTTTTGGACAGATGTAAACTAAATGAATCAATCATAAAAATTCGGCATTCGTGAATTTATATTCTCACGATTTGATGCAAAAAAGTTGAATCGCAGAATAAAGAACTTGCGAAAAATAAGGAATCTATGGTACTCTGTTGTTGAATGTTTGGGTTTAGTAAAATAACCAAACTATCTTCTCAAAAGACTGTAGGAAGAAAAATATATAGATTGAGAATAAATACTAAAACAATGACATTTCTAAATTCTCAAAAAAATTTGTGGTGTATTTAATAGAACCATTTTAACAAGAGCTTGGACTTTGGGTAGTTGTGTCAAACAGCAAAGTGATGTAGGCATGTCTATTTCATTGCCCACCACTCAGCCAAGGCTCTGTGAAATTAACACGATTTGTCTGGCTTTTGAGCTAAGACTACGCAATCTGTGTATATTTCACTTGAAACCAGCGTCATTTAAACTTGTTTTGACGCAAGAAATAGATAGTTACGTCCTATCGAAAGTCCAAGGTCTTGTTAAAATGGTTCTATTTGATCAGGAATTGAGTGTTTATATTAAAGTTACAGTTATTTGTATCAAATACGGGTAAGCAGCTTATTTTTAAAAGAAGCTTATTATTAAGAGAAAACCATCCCTGTAGGTTTTGATGTGGCCAAAAAAATTTAATGGTTTGTTTCTCAGGGATCACCGCATCAGGCCAAATGCTGCCGCAATGATTAATTTTACTGCAAAATTGAAATTGGAAAAGCTTAATTTTTCAATTGTACCGGTAAATAAAAAAGAACAAAAATTGAGTTGTTCCCCTTTAATTTGTTAATACTGCAATAAAAACATAAAAAAAAATTCATGTACATGTCTTTTACTTTATTTGAAAGAACGTGGGGGAATAAGCCGAGGCATAAAACCACTTAAGTCCATTTGAAAACCCCACAATTTTTTTTCTTACAAATATCACTTTTGTTACATTTATTAAACATATGTACAGTAATCATTTACATTCAGTATTGCCAAAACCTTCACAAATTGACTTCAAATTTAATTGATATTAAGACATCAAAATATGTATATGCTAAATAAGCAACAAAATGCTAATGAAATTGGATGTTCAGACTATAGTTTTTTATAGAGTGGGTCATCATACCATTTTTTCAAGAATGTATACTGATAAAACATGTAAATGTCTATCTTTTTCAATTTTCAAAACAATGGTACCAAGACCCACTCTGTTGTAAAAAGCAACTTTTCTTCCTTCAATTTTCAAGATGATCATCAAATGGGCAAGACCGAATAATGTTTGCGCAATACTAAATTGAGTTTACTATTTAAATGGATTCAATCATGTTATTCCATTGTGTAGTGGTTAGCGATGAGTTTTTGGAACAAAAGTATGTTGAAGAAGGTGTTCGATTCTAATGAATCGTGTTGTAGATATTTTTTTCTATCTTTGTTTACTTTGTTTAAATTTTGAAAAACTCATTTGATGTAAAGAAAGAAAGTATTACGTTATTATGAATAAAACACATGCACTTAATAATTTTATGGATTGTTAGTTAACTGCTAAATCGGTTATCTTTAGTATTATTTTTAAAAATTAACATGTTACTTTGTTGAGGGGGTACAGATTATGGACTTTAAGACAAAATAGGAATTCTTTATTCTATGCACACACACATAATAAATTCCCTGGAGATATGTAAGCACAGGAATAAAAATATTTGAAGTTAATACATATATCATACTAAATGTGTGATTGTCATTTGAAACACACTTGTGATAGGGTTGTGGCCACTTGTGGGCATATGCCTCGGCTTATTCCCCCAGGTTCTTTTTGGCCTGAGAAACTAAAGATTAATTCTTCTTGCTTAGGAAAGTTTTTATTTGGTTCTAGTTGAGTTCACTGAACTCCAGTATAGATGAAGAGAAGCGGCGTCTGCTGTTTCCCAATCTGACGAGTCTGGATCTCAGCTACAACATCAGTCTACAAGAGATTCCACCGGAAATCGGTGATCTTAGTGCACTCAAACGACTGTCTCTCTCCTTCACAGGAGTCAAAGAGGTTTGATATTACTGGAGTTTGTTTTATATTTTAAATTAATCATTACCTAGTAGATGGTTTTTAATGAATAAAAACTCCATTCTCCCAATGTTGTTTTGTATACAACATGAATTATTTTGCACATAAATAGAACCTCTTTCTCTTCTCTCCCACTTATCAGCTATGAAGGCAATTATATATGAACATGATGAAGGCATTTGATTGTATTCTATGATTACTGGTGTTTGTGGACATACATGTATTTTAATAGAAATCATTCGTCAATACCAAGATTGTACATGTAGGTTAATTGTAGATACTGTTTATTAATGTATTTTTCTTATCAAAGCTGCCTCCAAACATTGGTAAATTAAAGAGTTTGTTTACCCTGGAGCTTGAGAAATGCAACTTGGAAGGGCCAATCCTAGACATCATCCATGGCTCTCCAATGCGCACAAAGGACATCCTTGGTTTCCTGCTCTCAGTTCTGGAAGAGTAATTATTTTTTCTGTAATATTGATTAAAAAAGTGAAGTAGACCCTCTGTTATAGAATGTGGTAAAATTTTGGCTAAATACAGTTGAACTTCGATATCTCGAACACTGATATCTTGAATACAATGGATATGTCGAAGTGATTTTTAAGTCCAAACTACTAATTTTTTAAATATTTTACCCTTGATATCTCGAATACCCGGATATCTCGAAGTTTTTAAACAGCCCCATCAAGTTCGAGATAACAAAGTTTGACTGTAGTTTTTAGCTCACCTGTCTGAGCTTATGATCAGGTGAGCTTTTCTGATCAAAGTTTGTAAGGTATCTGTAGTTATTGTCTGCAATGATGATTTTTACATTCTTCTCCAGAGCCACTGAGGTAACCTAGCTTTTATGAAGACTGTTTAAGTTTGTTCTAAGGAGATAAAAAGGAAGCAATGAAAAAAAAAAATGTAAAAATCATCTTATCCACATTCAAATAGCCAGTAATATTCAAACTTTTACATATAAAGCATTTTTATGAATGGAAGGTTCAAGTTTGTTCAAATAGTTGTAATGATTGTTTTACCCCACCAGACAAAGTTTAGGTCAAGGTCACAACATCATCAATAAGACACTTATCCAAAAGGGGGTATTAGTTTTGGTTGACATTTCTATAGTTAGGTTGGTTCTCTTTAGAAAATTAATATATTGCTATCGTTTAAAAATAATTTATGCATGTGTTCAGAGGGATGGTGAACCATAGGGGAAATTTATGAAATGGTTCAGAGCCTACACTAGCTGGTTTGGTTTCATTTTTTATTAGAAAAGATGTCTTTTTTTTATATTAGGGCTGAAGAATACAACTGTATGAATCTTATGTTTGTTGGTGTTCATAACATTGGAAAGACAATGTTGTTGAGGGAGATAAGAAAATATGGCAAAACGACCAAGAAAGTCACGGTAAGTCTCGCTTATAAACATGATCAAAAAATATTTATCATGAATGTAACAGCAACTCTAATAAAGTACAATCAAAAACTTGGGGGAAAATACATCAAATGTGTTGATAAAACAATATTTATTAAATTTTACTGGAATACACTGCGTCGCTGATTAGGACATATACATTTGCAGGAAAATAGAGCTCTACTGAATGATTTTTTGAATTGAACATATTTTATTGCGTATATGTTATACATATTATACAATAGGTTATGATACCGTGGCTCATTGTTAGGATTAAAATTATTGTTTGAACTGAAATTTTGCAACCATTTTTATTAAAAAAATGTTTATGAGTCATCTTATTTAATCAGAATGACTTATTGAGATCTGCATTCATAATTAAGTTAAAAGATTCTGTGATTCATTTAATTGTTTTTATAGGATATGAATAACTGTTTTATTTCAAATACTAATTTAACACCATCATAAATATAATCAAACCCACCTCAAATCTCCAATATGCCACTGGAGAAAACTCTAATTATATCAGAACTGTTACTGGAATAAAAAAAAAAAAATAAAAAAAAACATGACACAGGTCTTAGTTTTCTATTTTTCTGTTTACCTGTTTACCTGTATGACATACAGAAAAAGGAATATTATTGGTTTAATATCTCATTGGTGGATGTTGTTTTCACACTTAGAGGGATCAAAACATTTATCTATTTATTCAGGCTAGTGAGATTCAGTATTAGTATCAAAGCATCATCAAAGTATTGTTTAAATCAGAATGGCGTTTAAAATTTTCCCACATATTATATTTACAGCCACTAAGTATGATTTCCTCTATTTCTTATGGAAATTGCTTGTACTTCACAGCTCTTTTATAAGAAACTGATTGGACTGAAATCTACATGATCCAGTTCTAACCAGTTTATTGATTGGTAAAAATTTTCAGCAACTTAAGAAAAATCACAGACAGCACAAAATAATCATGATGATGTCGGACTAAAATCCCATATAAGACGATTTGGCTATTTCTTTTATTTTAAACTTACTGATTCATTAACAACAATTTAGTTACTTTTACTTACTTTTTATGATCAATTCATTAATTTGTTAAAAGAAAGATGTAAATAAAAACAACAAAATGCTTTCTTTGATGATTCATGCTGGTTATGAAGATAGTCATTGCAGAAAAAATTTACATAGCCTGCTTATGCTTATTTGTGTTAATACTGTAGATGTGGAAAACATCACGGTGTTTTTAATTTCACTTGTTCACGATTGGACTATTTTCCGTGAATTTAACAATATTGTGAGCATTTTGATAGTTTAGTTAAATAATGATGCCAATAAACAGCGTGTTTTGTAAGTATTGTTCCATAGCAGTTAAGACGACAGGCTGTTTACTAAACTCTATTGCTTAAATAGACTTTATTTTAATTGGCATTATGTAAATGATTTAAAATTGATTTCAGTATTTGTTCTGTAAAAAAAATCCAGAAAAAACTAAAGATAAAACAATGTACAGCAATTTATTCTGACATCTTTTAACCGAAAGACAACAAGTGTCGTGAATCAAAGAAAAATCGATTTTCCATGAAATTAAAACCACCGCGAAAGGTAACAACTGGGCAAACCATGAAATTTTAGACCCGTGGAATTAAAGACGTTTACAGTAATCCTTTTTTTAAGACTGTACAGTATTTTTTCCTAATTTTAAAGATACGTATGGGTGAGAGTAATTTGTTTGAATTGTGTTTTTCTGACATTGACTCTTCATATGACCTTGACTTCATAGTTCCTTATTTTTTAGCTAAGTTTGTAAGACACTAATCAAGGTATTGTTGTAAGATAAGTATAGGTGAGAGCAATTCAAATGTGTCATCATTTTCTGACTTTGATATTCCCTTAGACCTTGATCCCACTTAATACCCTTGTATTTTGATAAGTTTTCAAGATTTTGTTCATCAAACTACATACAAAAATGAAAATGGGTGAGAACAATTTAATTGTCTCATATTTTTTTTCCTTATTACCTTGACATTGTGTTTCTTTATTTTGCATTAAATCTATTTCCAAGAAAATTAAATTAAAGATATTTTTATCACGCTTCATATGAATGAGCGCTATTCAACTGTATTGCAGTATTGATATCTTGACTTTTACCTTTCCAATGACCTTGACTTCATTATTTATTATTTTATCTTGGCTAAGTTTTCAAGAAAAGTTCATCAAACGTCTATTAGAGATACATATGGGTAAGAGCAATTCAGCTGTTTTCTGACCTTCACCTTTCTGAACACATTGACTTCACTTATTTTTGTGTGTTTGATTTACTGTAAAGTGGTTATTTACATTAGTCATTTTAAAGTACATGTATGCATTTTCAACTTTTGGACTGTCAGACAGTTTATGTGGATATAAATTATGTCATTGCATGATTTACAAAAAACAAATTAAAACAAATTTTTCTCGAGAACTACAATGCTACAGATTGTGAGATTACTATGCAAGGATCCTCAAATAGTGTAGATTCTAAATTGATAAAGACAACCATAAACCACAGACCAATACTGGGGCCCCAGAAAGTTCAAAGTTAAAAATAGAAATAGCAAATGCTACAATATAGAATGTTACAAGGAACTGTTGTTCAGGTGAGCGATGTGGCTCATGGGCGTTGTTGTCGTTGTAAACTTTTCACATTTTCATCTTCTTCTCCAGAACCACTGGGCAGATTTCAACCAAACTTGGCACAAAGCATCACTGGGTAAAGGGGATTCAAGTTTGTTCAAATGAAGGGCCATACACTCTTTAAAGGGGAGATAATTTAGAATTATTTAAAATTTGTAGGTATTTTTCAAAAATCTTCTTCTCAAAAACTATTAGGCCAGAAATTCTGTAACTTGTATGGAAGCATCCTCAGGTAGTGTAGATTCAAGTTTGTTCAAATCATGGTCCCCGGGGGTAGGGTGGGGCCACAATGGGGGGATGAATTTTTACAAAGGAATATATAGAGAAAATCTTTAAAAATCTTCTTCTCAAAATCTATTAGGCCAGAAAAGCTCAAATTGGAGTGGAAGCATCCTCAGTCTATAGTATAGATTCAAGTTTGTTTAAATAATGGTCCTTGGGGGTTAGGGTGGGGCCACCATGGGGGGATGAATTTTTACATAGGAATATATAGAGAAAATCTTTAAAAATCTTCTCCTTAAAAACTATTAGGCCAGAAAAGATCAAACTTTTGTGGAGGCATCCTCAGATAGTGTAGATTCAAGTTTGTTTACATCATGGTCCCCGGGGGTAGGGCGGGGCCACAATGGGGGGATGAATTTTTACAAAGGAATATATAGAGAAAATCTTTAAAAATATTCTGGGAAAGTTTTCAGTCCAAAAAATAGTAACTTGTGTGAAAGCACGGGTTGTGCAGATTAAAGTTTGATGAAACCATGATTCCCTAGAGAAAAGTGGGGCCACAAAGTGGGGGGGGGGGGGGGGGTTATATAGGAATAGAGAAAAATCTTCTTACAGGTACAACAACAAAAGGGGCTATGTATTTACCATAAAAATATGTGGATAAAAATCTGCAAATGTTTTAAATTTTTTGAGCAAGATCTACTGTACTTAGTTGTCAAGATATTTTGATTTTGATACTGTAATGCCAATTTGATCAGAGTTTAGGCTATTGTTGCTCAGGTGAGCGATGTGGCCCCTGGGCCTCTTGTTTTGCTAAAAATACGAAAATGGCGGGAAAAGGTAAATTTTATGATGTCATATTTTTAAATTGTTGGCACTTATATCAAATTGAAAGTTATGAAAAAACTTTTAATGTATATCTCTACAAAGAAAACAAAGAATTACAATAAAATGACGATGTTCGTTAAAGGGGGCCATTTTAGGCCCAAACCATATATAGTCCTTCGTGTAAATTAATGACCACTTTTATGCTAATTTCTAAGACTGTGTGACTGCTTAAGATTTTTTCATCATACTTGACAGATACATGTTGGTGAAATCAATTCAACTGAATTAAATTTTGTATTTTACCTTGATCATTTCTGTGATCTTAACTTCATTGTTCCCTTGTTTTACATTTAGCAGAGCTTCCAAGAAATTGTCATGATATATTTATAAAACTCCAAATAGAGATGTGTGTTTTTAGTAACAATTTAAATGCATTTTATAATCATTTTACCTTGACTTTTTTTTTAGCTCACCTGAGCTGAAAGCTCAAGTGAGCTTTTCTGATCAAAATTTGTCCATTGTCTGTCGTCATTGGCGTTGGCGTTGTTGTCGTTGTAAACTTTTCACATTTTCATCTTTTTCTCCAGAACCACTGGGCAGATTTCAACCAAACTTGGCACAAAGCATCACTGGGTAAAGGGGATTCAAGTTTGTTCAAATGAAGGGCCACACCCTCTTTAAAGGGGAGATAATTTAGAATTATTTAAAATTTGTAGGTATTTTTCAAAAATCTTCTTCTCAAAAACTATTAGGCCAGAAATTCTGTAACTTGTATGGAAGCATCCTCAGGTAGTGTAGATTCAAGTTTGTTCAAATCATGGTCCCCGGGGGTAGGGTGGGGCCACAATGGGGGGATGAATTTTTACAAAGGAATATATTGAGAAAATCTTTAAAAATCTTCTTCTCAAAAACTATTAGGCCAGAAAAGCTCAAATTGGAGTGAAAGCATCCTCAGATAGTGTAGATTCAAGTTTGTTTAAATCATGGTCCCCGGGGGTAGGGTGGGGCCACAATGGGGGGATGAATTTTTACAAAGGAATATATAGAGAAAATCTTTAAAAATCTTCTCCTCAAAAACTATTAGACCAGAAAAGCTCAAATTGGAGTGGAAGCATCCTCAGATAGTGTAGATTCAAGTTTGTTTAAATCATGGTCCCTGGGGGTAGGGTGGGGCCACAATGGGGGATGAATTTTTACAAAGGAATATATAGAGAAAATCTTTAAAAATCTTCTTCTCAAAAACTATTAGACCAGAAAAGCTCAAATTGGATTGGAAGCATCCTCAGATAGTGTAGATTCAAGTTTGTTTAAATCATGGTCCCCGGGGGTAGGGTGGGGCCACAATGGGGGATGAATTTTTACAAAGGAATATATAGAGAAAATCTTTAAAAATCTTCTTCTCAAAAACTATTAGACCAGAAAAGCTCAAATTGGAGTGGAAGCATCCTCAGATAGTGTAGATTCAAGTTTGATTAAATCATGGTCCCAGGGGTAGGGTGGGGCCACAATGGAGGATGAATTTTTACAAAGGAATATTTAGAGAAAATCTTTAAAAATCTTCTTCTCAAAAACTATTGGGCCGGAAAAGCTCCAATTTGAGCGGAAGCATCCTCAGATAGTGTAGATTCAAGTTTGTTTAAATAATGGTCCCCGGGGGTTAGGCGGGGGCCACCATGGGGGGATGAATTTTTACATAGGAATATATAGAGAAAATCTTTAAAAATCTTCTCCTTAAAAACTATTAGGCCAAAAAAGCTCAAACTTTTGTGGAGGCATCCTCAGATAGTGTAGATTCAAGTTTGATTAAATCATGGTCCCAGGGGTAGGGTGGGGCCACAATGGAGGATGAATTTTTACAAAGGAATATATAGAGAAAATCTTTAAAAATCTTCTTCTCAAAAACTATCGGGCCGGAAAAGCTCCAATTTGAGCGGAAGCATCCTCAGATAGTGTAGATTCAAGTTTGTTTAAATAATTGTCCCCGGGGGTTAGGGTGGGGCCACCATGGGGGGATAAATTTTTACATAGGAATATATAGAGAAAATCTTTAACACTATTCTCCTTAAAAACTATTAGGCCAAAAAAGCTCTAACTTTTGTGGAGGCATCCTCAGATAGTGTAGATTCAAGTTTGTTTACATCATGGTCCCCGGGGTTAGGGCGGGGCCACAATGGGGGGATGAATTTTTACATAGGAATATATTGAGAAAATCTTTAAAAATAATCTTGGAAAGTAGTAACTTGTGTGAAAGCACGGGTTTTGTGTGTGTGGGGGGGGGGGGGGGGGGGGGGGTTATATAGGAATAGAGAAAAATCTTCTTACAGGTACAACAACAAAAGGGGCTATGTATTTACCATAAAAATATGTGGATAAAAATCGGCAGATGTTTTAAATTTTTTGAGCAAGATCTACTGTACTTAGTTGTCAAGATATTTTGATTTTGATACTGTAATGCAATTTGATCAGAGTTAAGGCTATTGTTGCTCAGGTGAGCGATGTGGCCCCTGGGCCTCTTGTTGTGAACTTGGATTTACTGATTACCGGTATGCATTTACCTTAATCCATATAAAATGTTCAAGATATCTTTACCAAACTTCATATACTAATACAAATTAAATTAGATAAAAAATATTCCTTCTGTCACCATATTTTTCTAGTGTTTGTCACATCTTAGTTAGTTTTAAACATGGTATTTTAAGCTCACCTGAGCTGAAAGCTCAAGTGAGCTTTTCTAATCATTTTTTGTCCAGTGTCCGTCCTTCCTTCTGTCTGTAAACTTTTTACATTTTTGACGTCTTCTTAAGAACTATTGAGCCAATTTCAACCAAACAGACCAAATTATTTGGTGAAGGGGATTCAAGTTTATTAAAATGAAGTGCCACTCCCTCTTTTAAGGGGAGATAAATAAAAATTATGAAAATTTTGTTGGTATTTTTCAAAAATCTTCTTCACAAAAACCAATTGGCCAGAAAAGCTGAAACTTGTGTGGAAGCATCCTCAGGTAGGGTAGATTCAAGTTTGTTCAAACCATGATCCCTGGGGGTATGGTGGGGCCACAATGGGAGGTCTAACTTTTACATAGAAATAGATAGAGTAAATCTTTAAAAATCCTTTTCTCGGAAACCAATCGGCCAGAAAAACTGAAACTTGTATGGAATCATACTTAGGTAAGGTAGATTCAATTTTGTTCAAATCATGATCCCCAGGGGTAGGGTTGGGCCACAATGAGGATTCAAATTTTTACAAAGGAATATATAGAGAAAATTTTTAAAATCTTTTTCTCAAAAACCAATCGAACAGAAAAGCTGAAACTTGTGTTGAAGCATCCTAGGGTAAATTTAAGTTTGTTCAAATCATGATCCCCAGGGGTAGGTTGGGGCTACAATGGGAGGTTGAATTTTTACACAGAATTATATATAGTTATATATATATAGAAATATATATAGATCTTTAAAAATCTTTTTCTAAAAAACCATTTGGCCATAAAAGCATAAACTTGTATGGTTGCTTCCTTAGGTAGGGTAGATTCAAGTTTGTTCAAATCATGATCCCCAGGGTAGGGTGGGGGGGGCACAATGAGGGGTCAAATTTTTACAAAGGAATATATTGAGAAAATCTTTAAAAATCCTTTTCTCTGAAACTAATCGGCCAGAAAAACTGAAACTTGTATGGAATCATACTTAGGTAGGGTAGATTCAAGTTTGTTCAAATCATAATCCCAAGGGGTAGGGTTGGGCTACAATGGGAGTTCAAATTTGTACATAGAAATATTTAGAGTAAATCTTTAAAAAAATCAATCGGCCAGAAAAGCTGAAACTTGTGTAGAAACATCCTCAGGTAGGGTAGATTCAAGTTTGTTCAAATCATGATCCCAAGGGGTAGGGTGAAGCCACAAAGGGGGAGGGGGGTCAAATTTTTACATAGGAATATAAGAGAAAAATCTTTAAAAATCTTCTACTTAGTAAGCTGAAACTTATTTAGAAGCATTGTCTGGTAGGTTAAATTCAAGTTTGTTCAATGATAAACATTAGGAGATCCAGGGGAACAAATTTTTTTTTTTTTACATCTGTTATATTAAATGGTCCAGATATTTTGTATTAGGCTCCATAATGATAAGATTTTACTATGTATATTGTTGCTCAGGTGAGCGATGTGGTCCATGGGCCTCTTGTCTATTTAGCAGTCTATATGCTAATTCAAATCTACACCAACTTGTTCAAAAACTAATTTCCGCTAAATATCGTACACGCCAAATATAATACGTTTACAATATATTAAGAACCAAATAAGGACCTAGCACAGAGAATAACAAACAAGGTGATAATGTGATAATGAATTCATGTTTGTTGTTGTTGTCATGATTTTAGTCAAATTCTAGTTTTCTGTTTTTATTATTTACAATGCTTTAGAAATGCATTTCAAATGATCAAACGAAATTTGAGAGTCAGTCGTAGAGTTATAAGCAAGATACAGGGCTTGCAATTCTTTGTCATGTAAACAAGGCTCATGCCCTGTTTTTGTTTACATAGGTTAAATATACCAATAAAAAATCTTTTTCAAGCTGATTTGTAAATCATCTTATTCATTTTAAGCATAAAAAAAACAGTTTCTAACGTTTAGCATATTCATTTTAGGTCTAAAAATGGAATTTTTCACTACAACATTCAAAATGTAAACTAAAGCTTTGTTTACATAGCGAAGAATTGTAAGCTCTGTAACTCACTTATAACTTAACGAATGACACTCAAATTTTGGTTACATATTAAGAAAGCCTAACTGAAGCATTGTAAACATTAAAATCGGAAAGATAATTTTCATCCAAAAATCGTGACCATGCCCCTTTAATCCTATATTTCTTGAGAAAATTTGTGTGTTTAGCTTTCATACAGCCATAACAGTCAATAATTGTGCCTTACTGGGTACATGCAGTTGAAACTGGATTTAAAAGATACAAGATGATATGGAGATCATTAATTTGTTATTAGGAAATGTTTTTAAACAGTATTTTGAATATTGTAGAAACTTTACCATTTTTAGTCAACACAATTGTATTGTTTTGTTGACAGTGAATAGTACTGTTGCAAATGAATCATTACAGTAGAAAATAGGGAATTATGTGAAAAACATAATTAGCAATATACAAATAACATGTACAAGTTCATGTACTTAGAAATCAAATCAAATCACCTATTTTTGTAGAATGAAATTATTACCATTAAGTACAACAGTACTACATTAAATGAAGGGACTGTTTCAATTAAGATTTTCTATGTAAAATATCTGTTTATTCTTTGCGTAAATTTAGCTTTGTTTGGAATTTAATTCAATATGGTCTCATTGACAAAGAATTGAAAAAAACATGACAATATTTGTAATATCTTAAATTTAAAGTAACCGTTTTAATATGCAAATTATAAGTACTATTCCATCTTATTACATTATGTGTAATGATAAATCAATAACCGAATTACTCATTTTATTCCTGCTCTTTTGACCATGTGATGCTTTGCGTATTAATATGAACTTGACCATGCCAGGCGGTCTCTGAATAAATCTTGATCCAGCAGCACGTGTTATATATATATAGCATAAGGGATATTATATCTGGCGACGAGGAAAATGCAAATTTCTTTGGAACCTATTCGGTGATGGATAGATTACCGGAATTTCCGCCATTTGAATACAGTGATAAGACAGATGCAGGACCGAAATGGGAGAAATGGATTGAGCGGCTGGAGTTACTATTTACCGGAATGGACATCAACGACAACGGTCGAAAGCGAGCTCTATTATTACACTACTCAGGAGAACGCGTGTACGACATATATAATGCCGAGAAGGGAGACTCGCCAACCACATACGTTGGAACCAAACAGGTACTGTCAACCTATTTCTCTCCGCGTAAAAATGTGCAAATGGCGGGGTGCAAATTCAGAAACTGCAAGCAGTCGGGAACCCAAACTCTTGATGAGTACGTTACTGAACTACGCAAGCTATCCAAAGACTGTGAATTCAAGACGCGAATAAAGAAATACTATCTCACGTTATTCAGCATTGCAAGTCGAACCGATTACGGAGAAGAGCATTACGCAAGCCTGACATGACACTACAGAATTTGATGGACCTTGGACGGGCCATAGAAGTAGCCAATTCACTGGCACAGACGATGGAGGAACAGTGGGAGAGAGCCACTGTGAACCAAGTCAACAAACCATGTGCGTGTGTGAAATTCGGAAACAGGCATCGCGGGAGGTCAAACGGTCAACCCAAACACAAAGGCACAGCTAGCGCAGCCTCTGCTACGGAGACCACATGTAGATACTGTGGGGGGTTGTATCCGCATCCGATAAAATGCCCCGCCAAGGGTAAACGATGTCATTACTGCAACAAACCGGATCACTTTGAAAACGTAATTCTAAACTCAAAGCCGGTGAAAAGGGAAGCAACTCAACCAAACGTGAGAAAAATCAAGTCGTGCGTAAATTAGACTTGGAAAGTCTGTCCTCAACAGATGATGAATACCTCTGAGTCTATAACCAGTAACAAAGGTCCGAAACAAAACCTCAGGATAAATGGAACATACTGCACTTTTCTTCTCGACACAGGTGCATCCGTAAACATATTGGACAAAGCTACATACAGTAAGATAGGGAAACCTGTGCTGGAAACAAACGGCTCAAGTAGGCTCATGCCATATGGAGGAAACATTCCACTGGATGTGATGGGCACATGCATTTTAGACATCCATTGGAGAGACACTGTACAAAAGCACAGATTTCATGTCGTCCGAGGTAATAATGGATCACTGCTGGGATACTCGACCTGCTGCTCATTACAGTTAGTACATGTCGTCAACCAGTTGTCTCGGGCTGATATAGCACGCAAATACCCTGATGTGTTCCGTGGCATTGGAAAACTTGCAAACAAAACAGTTCATATTCACATAGACACTTCAATCAAGCCTGTTGCACAGCGTAGCAGACGTATTCTGTTTCATTTGCGTCCTAAAGTTGAAGCCGAACTACAGAAGCTTTTGAATGATGACATCATAGAACGTGTAAAGAATGAACCGACACCATGGATATTGCCAATAGTATGTGTCCCAAAGAAAAACCCTGATGAAATTCGTGTGTGTGTTGACATGAGGGAGGCAAACAAGGCTATAGTTCGTGAACGCCATCTAATGCCCACCGTAGATGAACTTATCATGACTTAAACGGCTCATCTGTATTCAGCAAACTTGATCTGAGACAAGGCTATCACCAACTTGAACTAGATCATGAAAGTCGCTCTATCACCACATTCAATACTCACATTGGAATTTACCGATACAAGCGTTTGAACTTTGGCATATCTTCAGCTTCCGAGATATTCCAAGAGACAGTGCATAGTGTGATTCAAAACGTGGCTGGTGCTAAGAACATCTCTGACGATATATTGATATTTGGCAGAACGCAAGAGGAGCATGACAAAGCGCTCAACGACACTCTCAAAGCACTGACCGCCAGTGGCCTGAAGCTCAATCAATCGAAATGCGAGTTTAATCACGACCACATTACATTTTTCGGTTTGGTGTTCAAGAAATCCGGGATATCGCCTGATCCTGCAAAAGTATCCGCTATCCGAGAATCGAATAGTCCAGTGAACACAAGTGAAATGTGAAGCTTTCTAGGGATGACATCTTACTGTTCAAGATTTATACCTGACTATTCAACCGTGAGTGAACCGTTGCGCCGCCTAAAACGATCTGACACTGACTGGCAATGGACTTCAGAACAAGAACATGCGTTCGAAAGTCTCAAAAACCTGTTGTCCAGTGACACTGTAATTGCCTACTATAATCCGAACAAAGAAATCAAAGTTGTAGTGAATGCTAGCCCTGTTGGCTTAGGGGCTATACTAACCCAGGAGGACAAGGTAGTGGCCTATGCAAGTCGTTCGTTAAATGTACCAGAGTCGCGTTACAGCCAGACAGAGAGAGAGGCTTTAGCCATCGTTTGGGCGTGTGAACATTTTGACATGTATCTGAAACGAGCATCGCACTTTCAAGTTATCACAGACCATAATCCCCTGATTACAATTTGGAAATGTTCTAAACCACCATTAAGGATCGAAAGATGGGGTCTTAGACTTCAACCGTACAAACTAAAGATAGTCTATCGACCTGGCAAAGACAACCCTGCAGACTTCATGTCTAGACATCCTATAGTGACACATAAGCTGTCGCGAGAAGAAGATGTCGCAGAGCAGTATGTGTGATTCGTCGCTAATGAAGCTGTATAATCTCAAGTATTTGGAAGATGCTGATGTCGATTTACTCGAATTACAGACCATATGAAATGTTCAAGACGAGTTAGCAGTATACTCCGACAACGTTCTACTCAAAGATGGTTGTCTTGTCCTACCCAAGACTCCGTGACCGTGCTGTAGCGATCGCCCATGAAGGTCATCAAGGGATTAGTCGTACCAAAGCCTTGCTCCGCTCAAAAGTATGGTTTCCGGGACTGAATGATTTAGTCAAAAACGCTCAAAAAGTGTGTCTACCCTGTCAAAGCGTTACTGTCGGACCAAGTCGCATCGAACCATTCAAGATGTCGGATATGCCAAACGAACCATGGGAGAACCTAAGTGTCGATTTCTGTGGACCTCTTCCAACCGGAGATTACCTGTTCGTGATCACTGATAAATTTTCCACATACCCAGTTGTGAAAGTGATGAGATCATCCTCGGCAAACGCCACTATTCCTGTTCTTGACAAGGTGATTTCCGCATTCCGAATACCCAAAGTTATTAAGTCTGACAACGGAAGTCTGATTAACTCCGCAGAATTTGAGGAATGCGTTAAAAACAAAGGATTTCATCACCGCCGAATTACACCTCGATGGCCCCGAGCGAATGCTCAGGCGGAATCGTTCAACAAGCCCCTGATGAAGGCAGTTCGTGCTGCACATGTGTCCAAGAAAAACTGGAAACAAGAACTTTATAACTTCCTTCGGCAATACCGCAACATCCCTCATCCTTCGACCGGAATAAGTCCTTTCACTCTTATATTCAACCGAGAAACTCGGACAAAATTGTCGCAAATTTCAACTTTCGCTCACCGCCCTTTGTACGAAGTTGCAAGACAACAAGATGAGCATGCCAAGCTCAAAATAAAGACAAACAACATTAACTTGGGCCAGGACATCAAGAGTGGTGACACCGTCCTCATCAGAAATGAAACTGGGAACAAAATGACTCTGGCGTATAATCCGAAGCCCATGTCGTGCTGAATGCCAAGGGAACTATGATATCAGTTGCCCCGTGTTCCAATCCATTGTAGAAGTGTGTGACCCGCAATGCATCATTCTTCAAAAAGATCAGGCGTCATGACGACATACAACCGCAGTTTTCCGAAGTGGCTGAGGAAGAGGAAATAACAACCAGAACACCGGAATCACGCCGCGCCAGTACGCGCCCAACGGAAGAGATGTCCAAAGAATCGGTGCCGAATCAAACCGTTACCAATGCGAACGCGACCAAAGAGAGACTGTACATTACCAGGTCCGGTCGTACAATTCGTCAGCCCAAGGCATTTAAGGACTTTGTGTCAAAGTGACTTTGATACTTTAATTGACTGTTTAAAAGTTTTTTTTGTGTAGGCTATTAGTATTTGTGTAAGTATTGTTAGTTTGAATTCTAAGCTGGTTCTTTTCTAATATCTGTATATTGATAATCTTTTTTGTCCAAAGAAAAGGAGGGATGTAATATCTTAAATTTAAAGTAACTGTTTTAATATGCAAATTATAAGTACTATTCCGTCTTATTACATTATGTGTAATGATAAATCAATAACTCAATTACTCATTTTATTCCCGCTCTTTTGACCATGTGATGCTTTGCGTATCAATATGAACTTGACCATGCCAGGCGGTCTCTGAATAAATCTTGATCCAGCAGCACGTGTTATATATATATAGCATAAGGGATATTATAATATTTCACTAGTTTTCTTATAGTCCTGGTGCTAGATGAAAGCCATTTATAAAGCCACAGTTGGCTACTTCAGTTACTGTAACCTGAGCAGAGTGAACAGGCAGATTATCAGAGAGCAGCTTTTCTCTAGGTTTTGACTCTTTTGGTTGCCTTTGTAATTAAGCATTGTATTTTTCATTCACAGCTAGTTTGCTTGCTTTGACACTTGGTGAATCCAGGATACATCTTGGATTTCTTATTTGTGGTGGAAATTACCGAGGATCATTTGAAATAGATTTAGAAATGACATAAAGTGTCAGCTATTTTAAGCATCTAATTTGGTGTCAGCATTCTTGGGAATCATCTTGCAGAAAGCTTGCTTATTCCCAATACATCAGTTAAAGTAATGTGAAATGAACCTGAACTAATGCCAGCAAAAAAAAAAATAATAATTGCATGTGTTAGACATGAGTAAGAGTCTTTCATTCTTAACCATACTATGAAGGCAAGAGCTTCTTCTTTACTTGTTGAGGTTTTAAATTCTTTTCTGGGGTTATCTTCTGTGCTGTCCTTGTCCTGATTGAATTTGACAGCCCAGTTCTTCACAGTTGCAAAGAAAGGGATTGTTCCCAGCAAGCACCCCAATCATGATCTTATCAATTTCATTTGGAGTTATAACTTTCTTCTGCCAGTATTTCATGACTGCATAGGGTTCTGTTTTGTATAATTTCAAATACCCACTAGCCCATATCTCTGTTTGGGTCTCATTTGCACTGAAATTAAAACAGAGTTTTTACATGATTTTATATAGTTTTTAAATAAGAAGAAATATAAAATTGCAGTAACAAATGTGTATGCAATAGCTGCAGAACTGTAGCTTTCTGGGAAAAAAAATAATGACAGACTGGAGAGTTCTGCAAACTTAGGATAATCATTTTCTTTGTTGCATTAGATTTAAACCTATTATTCATTTTAGCATTTCAGTCAGAGAATAGACCAGACAGCTACAGGGATGAGACAGGATGGCAATACCCTGTCAACCGTTGGCATTGACATCAATGAAATTGTCATAGGAGAAAAATGGGCCAATGGACCTGTCACATTTCGCACCTGGGATTTTGGTGGTCAGGTGAGAGGTCTAGGGTTCGCCTTGGAAAATAAGCTTGCTCCAGGGAAACTGGAATTTTGCTGACTCCCTCCATGATACGCTTTAAAATTGTTGACAATTATTTCACATGGAGCTCCAATGGGATATCTTTATATACAGAGGAATAAAAAACAGCTGTTGTAAGGCGACTAAGTCTAATTGTTGCCAACAGCCCTTGTCCTTTGGTAACAATGTGTCCAAATTGTCAACTGTTTCCTTCAACCCAATTCAGTAAAACCTCCATTGTTTCCTTCACCAGAAATTTTTGGTTTTTTGTTGTAGAAAGAGTATTACGCTACTCACCAGTACTTCTTGTCTCCGAGGTCGCTTTACTTGGTGATGTGGAAGCTGACAGATGGAGAACAGGGTATCCAGACAATATGGCAGTGGCTAGTCAGCATACAGGTCAGAGGTCAAACTAAACAGGAACTAGCATGACATTAAGCTATTGATCATCATGCAACTCTTCCTATTTTATAATTAAGTTTTTGTGAATTTTTAAGGTATATTACAACAAAGCTTTTAAATTTTTGAAGTATTTTGGTTTAGAATGATCACACAAGGCATACAATGATAATATCTTAACATAATTTCAATCAGATAATTTTGTTGCAATTGCAATTATGTGAGAATTCATGTATACTAGAAAAGCAAGAAAAAAACCCTAAACAACAGAACATAATTAAGAAACATTTTGCAAGAAATTTGGGGTGAATATGATATTTCACTGCAATGACTGCTTTTTGTATGAAAATTTGACAAATGTGTAAGAAAAAAAATTATTCATTCTGACATTGATTAGGCTAGAGCTCCTGGGTCCCCAGTGATAATAATAGGAACCCATAGAGACTTTCTGACCAATAGAAAAACTCGTAACAACTTCCCAGCCTCATTCGAGGATGATATGAAGGAGATCATTGCCAGACAATTCATAAATGTGGAGGAGCCAGACAAATGTGGATTACCCTTTGTGATTGGACAATTCAATGTCAGCTGTAAAAGTGGAGAAAATGTCAAAGAACTCGTCAACTTCATCTACAGTAGAGTGTTTCAGCTCAAGCATCCAAGTATGCATGAAGTTTGATTACTTGATTTAGAACGAAGATTTATCATTATACACATGTATCACTATTATTAAGTCAATGTATTACTGTAAAAATATTAATTTTTTGGGAAAATCTATGAATCTAGATGGATTACAATCAATGTGAATTTTGTTTAAACATAAATATATTGCTTTTTCTTGCATATGATACCCTCACCCCCTTTTTTAGATATTTGATTTTGTCTTAAAAATATTTTTTCCTCAAAGCAAAATTTCGTAAAAATACAATAACCATCATGTAACTTTTTGGAGGAAAAAAACACCAGGATTTATAAAATAACTTATTTTGAGATGCACCATTGAAAATAATCTGATTTATATATCAATTTCTAGGAAGAAACAAGGAAAAATTGTTGCAGCACAAAATTCCCAAGAAATATTTGATATTGAAGGATATTGTACAGGAACTGGCCGAGGAAAGGATTCAGGAGAAGAAGGATCCTGTGCTGGACAAGTCTTCCTATATGTAAGCAAACTGGACAGTTTATAACAGCCAGTCTTTTGCTTGATGAGCATACAGAGCAATACTTTACTATGGTTGACAGGGCTTATAAATAGCATGCAGGGCAGTTGGAAGTTATCCCCAATGCAAACAATCATTACAGTAGATCTATGCACTTTGATGTATGAATCTGCAACATAAAATAGTTCGTCAAGGAAATGAAAGATGCTGACTACGGTATTATTCATTGAAAGCATACTCAGGCTGGTAATAAATATCGGAACTATATGTTACCCAAAATGAATAAAATATTTATATAGTACTGCATGATTTGGAAACCTTTAAAACAAACCTTTAGAAAATATTGACACAGGAGCAGTAATGACAAAAAAAAAGAAGATAGAATGGCTTGCATAAAGGCTCTGTTGACCGCTGATAAATATCAGTAGTGCCGTGTATTTCTGAGTGGTGGATGGGGGAGGGGGGAGAAAATTTACATGATTTTTTTTGTGTGTGAATTACAACAATTTATTCAGCAGTTACTTAGTTTTTCTTGAATCAGCTATTAACTAAAAGGACAAAACATTCAATTAGCAAGTACAATATAATAAGAATCTCTAGAAGACTATCTATTAAGCTATATTTACATTCCACATACTTTTTATGATGATTTTTTATTATGATGTCACAAATGTTAAACGCTGTTAAAGTGCAATATCACAAGTGAAAATCAAAGTTCATGCTCGTGGCCATACTTGCCAACTGACCCGATTTTATCGGGTCACACCCGATTTTTCAACCCTTCACCCGATTATTTTTTATGACCCGGTGGGTCATGCTTTTCACCCGATTTTTGTCGAACAACCCGTAAATCTCCCGATTTCCGGATTTGGTTCGTAAATTACCTTGCGCGGTAGACTTCCAGTTATGAACCCACCCAAGCTGAGCTTGGATTTACGTAAACAATGCCGATGGCTATAACAGGAAAATGTTTAGTTAATTATAAGGTGAGAGTTAATTATTATTGTGAGTTGTTTTGACAAACCGAGGGTTTAAATCATTAAGTGCTATGGCTTCCAATAGGCAGAGGTCATTATCAGGGCAAGCGGAATCAAAACCAACAAAAAGAAAACGATATCTTTGTACTTATTAACATATCTGGGAGAAGAAATTCCCATGGGTAAAACAAAGTAATCAAGGGAAAAACGAGGCTTTTTGTTTTCTATGTAATGCGCATTTGAATATTGGACCTGGTTCAAAAAAATGATCTAACTAAACATTCTAAAACGCTAAGTCATGTAAAATATGCTCATGCACAAAAGTCTTTCAAGTCACTTGAAAATTTTATGCCATCGTTTTCAGGGTTCAAAAGCAAGGTTAATATAGCAGAAACTCTTTTTTGCAAATTTTTTAGCTGAACACAACATATCATTTTCTGTGTCAGGTCACTTTACAAAATTCAAAATCAGCAAAAGTTTGTTACAATGCTTCTTTGTGATAAAATAATACACATACATTTTTCTTTTGTATAAACATCATAATACACATATATATTTCTGTTGTATATACCTTTGAAATGCAATGGTAAATATGTGGTGAATGTCGTTACGCGCTATGACCAGATTTTTTACTTTCCAAATCTGGTCATGACCAGATTTTCACATGTTGGAGGTTGGCAAGTATGCTCGTGGCTGTTACCGGTACTTCACAATGCCTCACAAGTTTTATTTGTAAGCATGTGTGGCGGAATATTTCACTTTGCTTCACAAGTATTCTTACAATCATATAAATATGCAGGGTTATACTTCATTTTGCTTTTTCCTGAAATCCTCATTGAAACCATCTCTTAGTATTCTTTATTTCTTAGTATTATCTCAATTTGTAACCTCAAATTTATCAATTTTACAAGGGTATGCTGTATGTTCATGCTCAGTATCATTCAAAGTTAAAAAATCCTATCATACATGTAAATTAACTTTGTAATTAAAATGACTTGAGTTCTGAAAGGTGACTAATTTTCATTGTAATTCTAATTAGGGTACAAAATTATTTATTATTAGGAATAACTGTCAAATTATGACAGTTATTTCTCCTATTTCAATTTATTCATGATAGTATATTTTTGTGTTATTGTATGAGATTAAATATATTGCCAAAAGCTGTTGATTTATTGCATACAAACCCAGCTGTTGCTGCAGTAGATCATAAAATTAAGTTAATTCAGACTGATTATTGCTATCGTACTATTACTTATAAGGTTTGTTACTGACTGACTCCAGAAATATATCTAGTTGATCAGTCTCTTAGACAGCAAGGCGAAACACAGTCTATCTCTTCAAAATTTTATTCTCACCTTTCAAATGCACCCTTGTTCTTTTATTATTGTTTTGTTGCTGTTTAATTTTAAATGTTTTCTCCCCTTCCTCCAAATATCAGTTTGAGCAAATCTCGACGCTGCCATTTTATGACACAACAATTCAAAGGGCAACTACTGTAATTTAAAAGTTTAAATTTCAAAGGACAACTACTCGAAATATTTTAAGAACTTACGGAACGTGGTTTTTTATTAAATATTATGAAATGTTGAGATCAGTAGGCGAAGTGACTGCCATATTGCCGAATATTAATTCTCATCTGACGGACATAGAGATGTATTTACATCTAACGAGTATGATTTCCTCTTTTTCTTATGGAAACTTATAGTTAATTCATAGCTCTATATAACAGTTGTAGAAACTGACAGGATTGAAATCTACACACCCCGTTTATCAATTGGTCGAAACCTACAGCGACCTTAAAAAAAATCACGGACTGAACGAAATAATCATGATGATGCCAGACTCAAATTCCCGTAGGAGATGATTTGGCTGTTTCTTTTAGC
Organism: Magallana ariakensis; assembly: GCA_020458035.1. Taxonomy (NCBI): domain Eukaryota; kingdom Metazoa; phylum Mollusca; class Bivalvia; order Ostreida; family Ostreidae; genus Magallana; species Magallana ariakensis. The sequence goes on along the minus strand of CM035817.1, from coordinate 51,623,916 downwards.
TAACATACTAATGTACATAAACAGTAATTTAGTGAATTTTACTTACTTTTTACAATGAATTTATTAATTTGTGAAAAGAAAGATCTTAATATAAACAATAAAATGCCTTATGAAGGTAGCAATCATTGCAGAAAAAATTTACATAACATGTATGTATTTTTTCTGCAATGTTGCCACCTTCATATCCCGCATGAATCACCAAAGAAAGCATTTTATTGTTTAAATATCCAGCTGTCACGTGTAATGTTTAAACCAATGAAAGCGTGACATTTCAGCCTGAGGAAAAACAGAATTCTTTATTTCTTGTTTTAAACACATGCATTTCATGCAATGTGCTAAATATCTGTAGATCAAGAAATAAAAAGGAAACTACTTCGTACATTTATTACATATTTTATTTTACTCAAAAACATTAAGAAATATAAAGAAATATAGTACAAACAATAGAGGAATAATAACATGTATTGAAAGTAATTTTAATGTACCTATAGCAAATCTACATCTCTATTATATTTTCTGTCAAAACTCTTATGCAAGCCAGAATTTGAAAAAGTGTAGGAGAGGATCTAATAAATAATTTTATATATACCGTATATCCAGTAATTTTCGCGATGATCTAATTCTCGCTTTTTTCGCGATCTCTTTCAAATCGCAAAATATTGAATACGCAGAAATTATATCCTGTATTATTTTCTATTAGAAACTTTTAAAATCGCAAAAAATGACTGACGCAAATGAAAAATGCTACACATTTTCCCCATTTTCGCAAATTTTGTGACACACGAAAAAAAACGGTTATACAGTATCAAGATGGCAAAGTTATCAGACGTATGATTTGAAATGTGATGATGAATTGTCAAATTAAACGAACAATTGTATATATGTAGCTAAAAAATAAAATATATCAATTTTTCATGTCTTGCATAACCAGCTATTTTTAATGTGATAATGAATTGTCAATGAGCAATGGTGTAGCTTAATTATAAAATATCAATTTTTCATATCTTACATAAACAGTTATTTTTAACTTATGAAACTAAAGCTGTGTCTCTTTGTAAAATTTGTATTTCAAAGACGTGAATCTTTTCTGTTGTATACTCTATCTTTTTTATTCAATATTTCAAGTCTTAGGCCAAGTTAGGGAAATCAAAGGGTTAAAGGGAGTTAATTTAGATGAAATCTTCTTGTCTTTCAAACAATTGTCAAATTCACCTTTAATGAAAAGTGCATGACAAAAGTGATAGGTAAGAGCAAATATGATAAACTTATACAATTTTAAAGAGTCATACCTATAGATTAAGATATTATGATATACATGTATCCCTATCCCATACTACTGTAATCAAATTATTTTTATTTGATTTTACCATACATCAAGTAAGTGTACATTTCAGATATACATATACCTACTAGTATTTAATACTGTGTACAGGGCTATTTTCGCCCCGTGTTTTATTCGTCCTTCTACACTTTCTAACGGTTTTGCCCATCTTCAATTTGCCCAGACAAAGTTGTGTTTAAAGAGAGATAATTTGAGACATAAGAATTCCCCCAGTCTTAAATTCGCCTGATGACAACGAGGACAAAAGGGTTGAAAATAAATTGGTGAATATTTCCCTGTATACAGTGTATAAATGTATAGATGACCTTACTTAACTATAGCTCTTGAAAGATTCAAACTTAAAAATTAGCTGACAGAATGATTGCAAAATCAATTTCTGAATTTATTATTTCAATTTGCTAGTATCATGGAATGCTTTAAGGTGATAAATGAAAACATGATTGAAAAGAAATTTCTTCTTCCTTCTCTTGACAACTCTTGAGAGTTTATTTTTGTTTTTTTAGGTTGAAGACCATGCACAAAATGATGGAGAGATCAGGAACACTGTTTAGGGATCCAGAGGATGTAGAACAAGCTACAAGATTCCTGCATGAAAACGGTAAGATTTTAAGTTTACATAAAAACTATAAGCATCTTTATTATGCATTTTTCATGGGAAAGTTATTTATTTTAACTTGAAAGATGTCACTTATCAATCTTTTTTGGGGTGAAATTTTTTGTCAATACACTGTACCTTGAGCTTTAAAATTCCATATTATTTAGTGCATTATGTGTTGGAGATTTGATTTAAACATTTATTATTCAATCAATCAATTAATTAATACTGATATTGATTTTCATATAAAAGTTTAAAAATTCAAAGATAATTCTACCCAATGCATTTAGTATGTTAGAAATGAAAATATTTTGTTGATCTAACATACAGATTTCTATTTTTACCAACAACCAGGGATACTATTTCATTATGAGGACCTGACTCTCAAGGATAGGTACTTCCTGGACCCCCAGTGGTTGTGTGATCAGCTGGCCAGGGTGGTCACGGTTGACCAAGTCAACAACTTTGCCCAGAATGGTTTGTTTGAGACTCAGGTTCAATGATTGGGTTCAAAATATTTCATCATCATGATGGTATATTTTGCTGCAAAGTATTGAATGTTAACCCTTAGGCTAATGGTTCAAAGTTTTCTGGCTGTAAAATATTGAATCCCCCATGGATTTTTAATTAAATCCCAATGGAAAGGGGTTCAAAGTATTATGGCTATAAAACATTTCGAACCCCTCATTATCGTATCTCAATTGAAAAGATAATAAAAATCAGAAAGGGGTTCAACATATTGCAGTCATGATTTGTTAACCTGGTGTAAATATATCCATACCAGGTAGTCAGTATTTTCCTCTACAAAACAAAGACATATTACTTGTATGCTGTTAAGGGTCAAGGTCATGGGTGAAAAATCTGGTTAATTTCAAGGTCTTTCATCAAGTTTCAATCAAAATGATTCTAATAAATGCTGAGACTAAGACTTCATGTTTTAATGATGAATTTTTCGATATTAAGATCAACTTTCAAATTACTGGTACATGTACCATCATAGAAAATTTCATGCACATATTTATATTCAGTGCATATGTATCTTGTGGTCGGTTGATCTTTCACAGGTGTGATGCGGGCCACGAACCTGCATGTCCTGTTCAAGCAATCGTCCTTTCAGCCTGAGAATATTGAGCATTATATCTGTGGACTTCTAGCCAAGTTTGAACTGGCCTTGGATTTTGATAAGAAACATTTGTTGATTCCCTCCTTGCTACCAAAAGAGCAAGACATGTCCGCCTGCATCAGGAGCAGTGAGGATGTGAAGGTAAGAGCAAGACATGTCCATCTGTATCAGGAGCAGTGAGGATGTGAAGGTAAGAGCAAGACATGTCTGCCTGTATCAGGGGCAGTGAGGATGTGAAGGTAAGAGCAAGACATGTCTGCCTGTATCAGGAGCAGTGAGGATGTGAAGGTAAGAGCAAGACATGTCCGTCTGTATCAGGAGCAGTAAGGATGTGAAGGTAAGAGTGAGGATGTGAAGGTAAGAGCAAGACATGTCCGCCTGCATCAGGAGCAGTGAGGATGTGAAGGTAAGAGCAAGACATGTCTGCCTGTATCAGGAGCAGTGAGGATGTGAAGGTAAGAGCAAGACATGTCTGCCTGTATCAGGGGCAGTGAGGATGTGAAGGTAAGAGCAAGACATGTCCGTCTGTATCAGGAGCAGTGAGGATGTGAAGGTAAGAGCAAGACATGTCCGTCTGTATCAGGAGCAGTAAGGATGTGAAGGTAAGAGTGAGGATGTGAAGGTAAGAGCAAGACATGTCCGCCTGCATCAGGAGCAGTGAGAATGTGAAGGTAAGAGCAAGACATGTCTGCCTGTATCAGGAGCAGTGAGGATGTGAAGGTAAGAGCAAGACATGTCTGCCTGTATCAGGAGCAGTGAGGATGTGAAGGTAAGAGCAAGACATGTCTGTCTGTATCAGGAGCAGTGAGGATGTGAAGGTACTAAGTTGTGCTGATTGTTTTATTCTTGATCACTTCACAGTCAAGCAGAAATTGTACGATTTGATATCAAAATAGTAATTGATGAAATGTATTTGACTATACATTAAAAAATCGATTTATAGTGTATCATCATAGACAATGACACTGGAAAATGTAAATGTTGAGGTATAATCCCCATTTTGCCTTTACAGTAGTACAGAAAAAAATTTTGTAACCTTTGAGAAGTTGTTTGCATTGTGTCGCAGCTCATAATTTAAAATCTTGATTTAATAGTAGGTAGGAACATTTATTTTTTTCAGTCAGTCAAAAAGGGCAAATATACATCTTTTTGTAAAGTTGGCCCTCATGAATGTAATTTTTTTTTCTGTGCTCTTCACCTCTTGAGTAAAAACATGTTAGATAATTTATTATTTGACATTTAGTTGTTAAGTACAATTACAAAACAAAATAACATTCCAACCTCATGCACTTAAAATGAAAACAATCAACTGATGTGTCAAAATAATCCTTTAAATGAAAATGATCATAATTATCTATATAGCTTTGTCATTTGCTTATAAAACTACTACAAATTAAAGGCCAATATATAGCAAACATGTTCAGTCATAGTATAGTGCTGCAGGCAGTATATGTATGATGAAAATGCAAGCAGCAAAACTCATTTAAGTAAATTTCAAGGGAACTTATATATAGGGAAGAACAACTTTGTTTTAATTGCAATTCATTAATACTTTATATCAAATTCCTAATTATAGATCTTGAAAAGTATTTGTTAGTCACTGTAAAATAATTAAAAACCACACATGCATATTTATTTATCAGATTACTGGTAGCAGCATATCACAGGAATTTCATTATAATAAAAATTATTAATAATTTTACTATTATTCAAAGATCTTGTAAAAATTTGTTTACCGGTACATTTGCACATAAATAAGTTATGTAAAAACGTTGTATAATTGACAAATGAAATTTTGCAAAGGATGTGCTAAATGCTCTTTATAGCTGTAAATTAGAACTTATGATGCATCATGTCATGATGTGATTCATAATGACACATATACCGCTTTAAATATTACATGATATATCTTAATTCCTTTGAAGAAATGTTAATCAGTTTCAATATGTATTTATTTAATGACAATATTAAATATGTAATATTTACATTTATTTGATGACAATATTAAAGGAAAGATGTTGGATATTTTACATCTGAATGAAAATATATCCATGTAGAATATATTCTAATCACAAATCAAGTTTTTAAATTAAAGGACGGTGATATGCATTTCAAAAATTCTTAAAAAGGTAAAAATAATTGTTATAAAGAATTGTTGGACTGAACTCATGACACACAGATCACATATAAAGGGATTATCGGATTGAGCTATGCTGTAAAAAAAGTTATGTTATTTAAAGGCAATTTTAGATATTTTTAACTCCTAAAAATATAGTGTATTAGACTGTTTGTCTAAAGTGTTTGATCTTCAACCGTTTCCTTATTTACATCTTAAAATGTTGATTTTGTAATACAATATAGACATTAATTACAAGCACATATTACATTTATACTCTTCATACAGTAATTACAAATATGATATACAATGTAGTTATTAGAAAAAAAATCTACTGTTTTTCAAAGGAAAAAAATTATTATTACTAAGTAACTATGCTAATGTTTAGAGGATGTATGTTTAATATACTGATAACTGTCTTTTTTTTTTAAGGTCAAGCTTTTTGACCAAGATATGTTTAAAGCTGAACACAACTTGTAAAAGGCATTGTCCGCCATGTTTTTTCTTTGCCTCTATCCTTACAACCCCTATATACGACACAGACCTCTTAACAGTTGGAAGTAATTTGCTGTACAGGTCTTATCTAGGTGGACGTACATCTTTTGTCGTCGTGTTACTCTGATACCTATTTATGAGTTGTGTTAAGCTTTATGGTAAACTTTACATGTTCTAGTAGTTTTAAAATGATTAGAAAAGCCAAACATCTTGGAAGGTTTGCGTTTGGTAGTACATGTATCAGGTGATCTAAGATGTCCATGGGCCTTTTACCCCATACAGGAACACATTTCTCAATGCCTGGACTAAACACTGGTCTTAGTTTCTAGCCTTGATTATAACTAACATTATTATATGTAAACAACATTATTTAAAGTAGCTTTTCTCACTGCAAATGTGCTTATTTTACATATATGTTCAAGTTTAAAGATATATAGGAAAGTAGGGATTAGAAGATGTTTAGACTTCAAATGTTTCCAGAAAGTCAACTGAGATTAAAATTTCTTGTGGTTCATAAAAGTGAAAGTAATGATTTGTTGGCTACTTGTATATTATTAAGTGGAAATATGATTAATATACAGAATTTTATGAAATGTTAAATTTTACTTAATTTGCATTTTAAAGTAACATAATCTATGTTTGCAGATTCCCTTGATTCCGTTAGATGAAACACTCAGAAGAACCAAGAACAGTTTGCCTAGCAGTGGCAGTCCTAACTCTTCCATGTACCAGCGTCCAGGGGGATCTCTGGGGTTTGTGAATAGTCATCCCTCCAGCAATGTCATCTTCTCCCACTGCAGACTTTATGTGATGACTTATTTTCCAAGTGGGTTTTGGCCCAGGCTGATCACCAGAATCCTTGCAGATAAATCCTTGTATGAGATTGTCACCGATTTGTTTCCAATTCCCAGTGAGGTTCTAGAAGCATGTCCTTATCTAAAAACCAAAGAACCTTACTGGCAGCCATGGCAGACAGGGGTACAGCTTCTGTGTCATAACACTGTGTTATTTCGTATCAAAGAAGTCCTGCCAGAGCTGAGCGGATTTTGTGATTACCAAAGGACGGCATTGAAGTGCTGGATAGACAATCGCTGGTCTCCAATCGACATGGAAAACAGTGTTGTTCTAGAGATGGGATTTCCATGTGATTCCATAGAATTCACATTCGCTGACAGAGGAGCATCACAGCATGGCATGTGTGCCATTACAAAGAAGGTCAAGGTCTGTCTGGAGGAAAAAGCTAGTGCTAAGTTCCTGGTGAAGATGTCTGAGCATATTGATAACCTACTACAAGACTGGTACCCTGAGATAGGGGAATCCCGATTTGTACAAAACTGTTATGGAAGGTACTTAATCACCAGAGTTATTCCTTGTCCACATTGTTTATTTGAAGTGGTGAGGAAGGAGAGGAAAAATGACACTACTCTGTACTGGCAGTTTGTTGACCAGAACTTGGACATTACCTCAACCATCTCCTTGTCTGAAGTTATGCTTGATGAACTTGATAAATCAAATCTTGATCAAAGGTAACCTTTCATCTATATAAAGAATTTCTGTACATGTACATTGTGACAGCTTTAGGTCTGTCAAAAAAACTTGAAGGTCAAGATCTGAGTTCGTCTAGTTTGGAAGTTTATGAACAGTTTTAGCAAAATTTTGGTTTTTTGTTATGTAATTTCAATTACATAAGTAGTGTAGTAATTAAGGTATTTTAGGATTTAATATATATTTTATAGTGGCCTACAATGTATATGCATGGGTATACTGCCAGACTTAGTTAGTTATAGGAGTGCCCCATCAAAAGTAGAAGAAAGTTATACCTAGCTACCTCTGTTATTTTTGTTTGTGTTGGAAATTAATATCTAAATGCTCTGATTAAAGCTAAATCCCATTGTCATCCTGTACAATGATTGGTTTATTTTATACCTGTATGAATAGGATGCTGTTATTTTTCATAAAGATGAATCATTCTTAGCTTTCTGATTTCCTAATCTGAAATAAAGATGAATCATTCTTAGCTTTCAGATTTGCTGATATCCAACATTCTAGAACTCATGATCCTAATCTGAAATAGCTTAATAGTTATACAATTCCTAATCTGAAAAAAAACTTAATAATTATACAATTCTTTATCTGAAACAACTTAATAATTATACAATTGGTTATATATTAAGTCCTTGCCTTTCAATGTCATCATGCATCTCCCACTGCATTTGGCTTTGTCTTTGGGCTCTGTGAATGTTGTACTCTCATGTTGCTAAATCATCATACACAATGGCAACAGCAATATTTTGATAATATGCCAGAATAAAAAAAATCTTTATTCTTTAAAAAAATTCAATGCTTAAACTTTAGTCTTATTTGTTAAACAAAGATGGCATACATAACTATTGTTGTTCTTGCACATTTTTATAACAAATAAAATTCTTAGTACATTTGTACAAGTAAAGCTCATATTGCTTTCAATGATGATTCTTTGTTCTTATTTTTTTTTAATTTTATGTGTTCAGGGAAGAAACAAGTAGGAACAACATGTATTGTTTTCTTGTGGAGAAGTGCATTTTGAACTGTCTGAATGACCACAATGAAATCTGTCCCCTTCATGGGAGCATGTCCCCACGCTTTATGATGAGCCAGGATGGGATCGCTAGGACACTGTACATAGCTCCTGAGATTCTGTTCAGTGACCTTGACACCAGCATTCTGATTGGTCCAGCAGATACCCTGACCTTGGTCAAACTGGTGGGTAAAGGGGCATTTGGAGAGGTATACCAGGGAAAACTCAGAAAGGTATGCAACTTAGTTAACAGAAGTTCTGTGTTTGGCTTTGATTATGGAATTATATAAATAGATACAATGCAGAATACATTTATTGATTTGCCATAAGAAAAAGCTATTATTTATTGATTGAGCACACTTCAAACTACAATTTTTTTTATTCATTTCAAGTGGCAAGCTATTTTTTAAATCAATAAATCAATTTTTATGTAGGTTGATGAACCTATCAAAGATGTTGCTGTTAAAATGTTATGTGGGCCATTCAAAGATGCATCTTTACAATCAAAGGTAAAAAAATAATTGACAAATTCTGCACATTTTCATCTAGCTATAGTACCTTGAACTTGAACTTGAATTTAATACAATATGTCAAGTCAGGTTATCTGAAAATGGGCTATTCTTCTGTAAAAATTAAAATATGTAATTATCTTTGACTTCGAACTGTGAATAGAGCATTTACATCAACAAAATCCTAACTTGTGTGATTCATAGTCTATTTTCTACATATTAATGAACTCTAAATTAAATCTGAATTCTAATTTGAACGTAGCTGTATCTGGAAGAAGTGAAAATAAATTCTATATTTCTAGATCTCCTTAGTGCAATGGCCTGGCTTTGTCTGAAGAAAATTTATACATGTATTCAGATCTCTTTACATTTCTTTGGTTCAAAGCTGTAATAATGATCAGTTTGCAACAGAAATGCATAAGCAGATTGAAAAGCAGCTTTTGGAACTTATAGCCTTGTGTCATCATTTGTTTGACTTTAAGTGCAATATTAGATGACGTGGTTATTTTATTCAGGGTCAGACTGACCTTCACATGGAGAATGCCACATCAGCCTATCTGACAGCTAGACAGGAGATATCAATTCTACAGACCATAGACCACGGGAACATTGTGCCCCTGCTGGGGCTGTCATTGCGTCCACTGGCCCTTGTTCTCAGTTTGGCCCCGCTGGGAAGTCTTGGAAACAAGCTCCTTCAGATTGGCAATGATGGCAGACGACTTAGCGTTTATGCAATCAAACAGATTGTGCTCCAGGTTAACTCTTTTGTTTTTTTTCCTATTTATTCAAGGTCTTTTATCGGGGGTGTGTGTGAAATTTGTCTGATCATTTTAGATTTTTGAAAGGTATTGTGATTTATTTTTTAACCATAGAGCACTTTTCCCCTCCCTAAACTAGGCAACAGAAGTTCAAAAAAAAATTTAAATTAGAACATTTGGCACTGTAGAGTGTATTCTGACATCCTTTTCAGGTTGCAGATGCCTTGTCCTACCTGCACTGTAGGTCCATCATATATCGGGACCTAAAGGCAGACAATGTACTGGTATGGCAGATGAATGGCTTTGACTTTTCAGAGGACACCCTTGACCCTATTCATGTGAAGCTTGCAGATTACGGGGTTAGCAGGACAGTCCAGTCTTCAGGAACAAAAGGTTTTGGTGGCACTCCACCATTCATTGCGCCAGAGATCCTTCAGTTTGCTGGAAAGGCTCAGTACACTGAAAAGGTTGGTTGTAAGATTTCACATGAAAGTTTGCCTAAAAAGACATATATCTGCATTGTTTTTCACCTGCATTGAACAAATGGATGATATTTTTCCTGGTTGATTTTCACCAATCAAGTTAATTCAAGTTCTGTTAGAAATTTTTAAAATGATGTTAAATATGAACAGTGCTACACAATGCAGAACAACCACAAGCTAATACCATATTAAATGCACACACTTCACTACACCACATACTGTAGAACAAGGATGCTTTGAGCCCTGACCATGCCAAACTTTACATTTTCTTAAAATTTTAAATTATTGATGTAAATTTACTTCTTTTCCAGCAATATTCTGATAGTTCTTCATCATGAAAAATTAAGTCATTCATCGATGGATTCTGTTTAGTTATGGGTCAAATAAGATAATTACAAGCTTAATAGGGTACTTAATGGAGAGTGTAAGGAATAAAGGGACTAAATATAGTATGTAAAATCTGCAGGGGAGGGGAACATAAATTGTCATATATATGACTCTAACATCCAATGGGGCTTGGGGCTAAAAATAGAAAAATTAATGCAATGTTTTAACCTACCGATATTATCATCTTCAAGATATTTTGCAGCCAAAACTGAATTCACTGTTACAGTAGTGACGATTTCACATTGGAATGAATAAAAAAAATTCTTTCGAAGCAAATATAAGTGAAAATTATGGAAAAGATCAGAAGCTGGTTATGATGAGGGCAATTCAGATTTATAAATACTTTAAGGCTTTTGATTCATTTAACTCATTGAGAAGCAAGCTTGTTCAGGAAATTTAACAAAAAATTAACTGGGGATCACAAAAAGACACAAAAGGAAATTCACCGATGGTCTGATTGATATGGAATCAAGATTGTACTATTTAGAGAAAATCAAGAAATCATTACACTTAGTGTTGCTTTCACCCATCGATACTGACTATTTATTATAAAAGTAATATAAATCTTGTTGGGCTGTGATGAAAATTGATTATTGTCCCAGTGTGAATGTTCCATTACGTGTCTTCATCATACAGCTACAGGTGTATGTAGATATCATGACACAGAAGGATGCATGACACAGAAGGATGATGAGACACATAGGACATTTAATGCATAAACAAATCGGAATTTATTTTCTGGAAAGCAGTAAATAGTTGAAATTAGCAGTGTATTTAGATGACTCAGACATTTGTCTTTTATTTTTTTTCTTATGATTCATACTTTATATTGAGGGTATTATTATTTGTTGGAAAATAGAATACCTAAAGGATATCTTGAGGTCATGGTGGCATATTTCTGTACCCTACATAGAAGATAAATAATGTAATAATGCAAGAAAAATATGTCAACATGCAAGATAATTATATCTACATGTGAGATTATAATGTTGATGTGCATATTACCAAATGAATCTTTTTAGAGAATCTGGTTTTAATATGGATAAACTTTCTTACTTAGGCCAGTATCTAACATTTTTCATGCATGATGCAAATCAGTTAATTGTTAGCATATGATTTGTTTATTTCAGCATGCAATATATAATTATGTAACTTATTTATGTTGATATGCGAGTTATTAATATCAACATGCAAAATAATTAGGCAAACATGCAAGATATTTATGTCAACATGCCAAGTAACTATGTGAACATGTGACATTTATGTCAAAATGCAAGATGATTATGTTGACATGTGACTTATTTATGTTCACATGCACATTGTTCAATTTAATATAAAGCATACTAAAATAAATTTGTATCATTATTGACATATTATGTCAAAATAATAATCTCGCATGTTGACATAAATAATTTGCATGACTGTCAACATAACCATATTGCATATTGACATAAATAACGTTCCATGTCAACATAAATATTTTGCATGTTGTCATAAATAAGCATGTCAACATAGTAATCTTGCATGTTAACATAAATAAGTCATGTCAACATAATTATCTGGCATATTGACATAAATAAGTCAACAACTTTGTCCCATCTTGTTTGATGACATGTTCTGGATTTGGTATAGAAATTTACCTAGAGAAAAATAATTCCATAAGAAGATTGGTAACTTAAATGATAACAATTTCCTTGCATGTAGATATAATTATATTGCATGTTGACATACTTTACTTGTATGTTGACATAATTTATCTTGCACGAAGGGTCAGATATATGCTACCATATGAGGAAGAAGGCAAGGATTTTACTCAAGATTTGCTCACATGAGTTGTATTGACCTAAATGAAAGATAGGGTCCACATGCAGTCGCCAAAGTCTGATGGTGTAATACACCAAAGCCCAATGGTTTTAGAATTGAATAAAGAAGTAAAAATAGGATGATAAATATTCTATAAATAGCCCCAACTGGTTTGATTGCCCATATAGAAATGTTCATTATTGACTTCGTATTTCATTCATTAGCCTACACACCAATCACAGCATTAGCCTACATGCTAATTACAGCATATTTTGGTGCAACATATACACTGTATTTGAATACAACATTTAATTTTTGTTCTTTGTTATTGGAGTTCTCAGCAGTAAACACCTTCCCCTACTATCACTGTTAATTTTCACAACTCGTCTCTTCACCACTCGTCTCTATCTCCATTATCCATGTTTGGTTGTTGATTTCGAAGATAGCAGATATTTCAGCAATGACATAACAAACATATTAAGACAGCATCAGACTTTGGCGTGGCAAGTCATCAGACTTTTGTGCAGACCATCGGACTTTGGCATGACCATTAGACTTTAGAGTCTTGCATAATTATATTCTCAATGGTTCTTAACTTCTTTTTGACAAACATGTATACTTTTGCAGGTTGATATATTTTCTTTTGGGATGTTTTTATATGAATTGTTGACTTGCAAGAAACCTTTAGAAGATGTGACCAACCCAACTCTTTTCATATGTCAAAATGGACGACCTTCAATTTCAAGAAGGGTGAGTTCAACTGCTAGTTTTTAATGTTTTAAGTATAAAACGTTAAAATTACCAAATTCTGATAGAAGTGATGTGAAAACTACTTGCAGTAAATAAAAGCCTTTTCAGAAGCTTTTTAAAATGTAATTTACACAGGAGCTAAGCTATCCATCCCACTTTCTGGACTTGATGTCCATTTCTTGGTCACATGATCCAGCAGAGAGGCCTTCTGCAGAGCGAATCAAACAAATGGTCCAATGTCCACAGTTCTGCCACCTCATCGATGCCATCTCCATGGATACAAGTGTCAATATTTTGTCAGCATGCTGTGTGTCAGTTGAGAAAGAAATTGACACCGAAAATGATGATGTCTTTGGTAATTCTTTTTAACTGAATTGTTCAAAGTCATTTAATTTTGTCTTTTAAAGGGGTCATTATTTCAAAACAAATAATTAAATATGCTGTCTTTTGTTTTAGTCACCTTCTCTTATCTCCTGCTTTGAAAATGTCAGTCTCTATTTGCTTTTCCAAATTCATTGAACAAATATTTAGCATCGCTGTTGGTTAATTAGTTTAAAGTAGTAAGTTTTTGTTGAAATTATAGCTCTTATAGTTCCTTGTTTTTATGAAAGATAATGAAATTAAACTATATATTTGTTAACCCCTTGCATGTTTTTTAATCAAAAATGATTGCTTGATAAATGATCCATACACATTGGTTACTGGTCTTATCAGGAAACCATATCGATTATAATCAGGAAATTGGATCAGCAATAAGATGCATTTACATGAATGAAGACAAGGAGATTATCAATTAACGTCACTGTTTAAAATAAAAACAATAAAAATATCAATGCACAGTCAAACCCAGAAAATGGACATTCATTTTTAAGGACTAAGTGTTTTACTGTCTCAGTCAGCTATACTTTATCCGTATTTCATTATTTAAACAATAAAATGCTTTCTTTGGTGATTCATGCGATTGATTTGGGTTGTTTTTTTGTGATTTTGAAGAGGATCATGATTTCTTGCCAACAAATGCAACAAAAGAAGTTTGGCTGAGTACAGCACCAACAAATGGAAACTCTAGAATAGAGATCTACTGTTATGATAGAGTCTTCAGATCCACTGTAAATAAGGTATATGCTGACTTAAAAAAAATGTATATATAGGCTTTGACCCTTTCTATATAATGCCAGTTGTGGCTTGTGCTGTATATTTTAAAAATACATTCAATGTAAAAAAATTTTAAAATGCATCTACGTCAGCTCCTCGCTACTTTGAAAAGCCTAATTTATGTTGGTACAGTTGTACTATACAGCTTTTTCTACTGATGACTTATTTGCAGACGATTGCTTTGAATGGAAATGAAATGTTTGGACTTATTTCCTTAGAAGACCATGTGTTTGGTATTGATAATCAGGGGATAATCCACATTTATCGGTAATAGCCATAGAATCACCTCTACTCCTCAAGTCTTCAGAAATCAGCTGTTAATTAATGTAAACACTAGGATGAATCATTATCTATAGTTAGTTACCTAATGATTGGAGATAAATTAGCAAGTGTTTTGTTTTGTTTATTCTATGAGCTAGGCAATTAACTCTAAGACATTAATCATAAAATGTTTTTAACGATCTCCGATCCTCAGCCATGTTCGATAATTCTAAATATCTGGAATTTTTTTTATCTGTACCATACATCTGCCTTTTATATAGATAAAATTATAAGTCTTCTAGTGTTAATATTACATGGTTGGCTTAGTGGTTCAACGGAGACCTACTACACAGAGGTAAAGGATTTTTAGCCACTGATGCACAGGTGTACCCGGTTTTTTTTTCTTATTTGATCTCAACTTGTATATTTATTCCATTATATCCATCGTGGCCAAAATTGCAATAACTTCTTAAAATGCATGGATACCATCAGTAAATTTCTCATTATTTCTTTTCATTTAAAAAGTTTGAAGGATAGATAACATTTTTATGATAAAAAAAATACTTTGAGGCTGATCGGAGAACCTTAAAATTGTTTATTTGTAGGAATCGTCTAAATAAAGATTGGGTTAACTTTTCTGGACATTTTATTACAATATGTTTATTTCTTTTACATTTTCAATATTAAATTGCTTTTGCATAGTATTCAGTTATTTAAACAAATTTTTTTAAAATTATAGATCTTCCCAGGCTAAAGAAATGAAAATTATCACTTGTGGATTTGATTTCAAGATTCGATTTCTAACCAGTCAAATACTGCAAGCAGAAAGTCAGTCCCAAGTTGTCTTTGTGTTAACATCAGTGAAGGGTGGAATCCTAGTCATAATAGAAGTAGACCCAGTAAATCTCGCAGTGAAAACAAGACAGAACATTGTACCCGGTAAATGTATCTGTGCCTGTCTGGTGCCAAAAGAAGAAGGGTAAGAGATTCTCTGTAAATAGCAAAACTTGCCACGGTAGACAGAACAAGATTATCACAGACTTTGATCTTTGATTTTGCCAGACAATATGGAATAATAGAAAAATGTAGTTTTGGACTCAATAAAACTATCAAAATAATATTTATTTCTGTTCACAGAACTGTGCATTGTATTTTCATGCTCAGGACAGTCAAATGCAAAACAAACTAATTCATATTAAACATATCATTGGGTCAGGTGGTACACTAAATGATTTTTAAAAAGTGATTATTATATTGCTTAGAATTCGCACAAAGTATATGCTAATATAGATGTATTTGATTTAAAAACAAGTTTGCATTGAATCGTGTATGATATCAATTCAAATTTTATGTGTAGTAACTTAAATTTAATTTTAATCAGTCTCGGTGTGTGTATAGGGCATTACAGCAGTTTTATCAAGATATTATGTAGTTCTTTTAGTGACTTTTTCAAAAGTTTGTCAATAATATCAGAAGTGTGAGTAGTTAACTACTTTTCATATGATTCCCAGAAACCAAGAAATCTGGTGTGGACAAACAGAAGGCAAGATTCTTGTTCAGGATTACAAAGACTTAGCCAAAAATGGACAGAATGTGGAATCTAATGATATTGTCAACATGCATCGCAACTGTCAGTTTTTAGAGTCCGCCATGGTGGGAGATAGACAGTATGTTTGGTCCTACAACTATCCAGGTTTGTAGCATTCATTTGCAAAGTAGTCCTTTCTTTTAATTTTCCACATAATCCTTTTAACTTTTACCTCCATAAACAGTAATGAAACTATGAATTGTATTGATGCAAGTTAGTTACATCTTCTTTAATGTATATTTAGGAACCACTGTGAGTTGTTGGAATGTGGAGACTAAAGAGGTGGAGGCTGAGCTGAATTGTGCTGATGTGGTTCCTATCACAGAGAGTGGGTCGCTCAATGCTTACTTCACCAACAATTTGGAAGGTAAGATTGTTATCAATTTATATATCTACTGGATAGTTCTATTGGACTTGATATTGAACATTTTAAATTTGCAAGTAAACATCAGGACAAGAGTGAAAACCATAGGCCAGATTGATAATGTCATCAGTGCTCGTGTCAACAATTTTTTTTAAAGCTATGTTTATTCTAAACTTCTTGTATTCTATCAATATTGGTATCTTTTCATTCATTTACTAAACAAGATTGCCCTAATCAGTGTTTGTGAGTTTAATCCTATATTTATAAGCAATTTCTAAATTAATGTTTAATCTTCTCAATATTCATAACTCCTAACATGAAATCCTTAAGCCCCAACTCATCAGCACTAAAATAATGATTTCAATTTCTGGATGTTAAACTTGCTCATCATACTTGTAAGTTTAACGTTATGTGATTTACAGCTCGCAAGTACCAGGTGACCGCCATGAAGGTATCTGATAAATACCTGTACGTCGGTACAACCTCAGGTTGTGTCATTGTAGCAGACGCTGTGGAACTCAAACCGTACACGGTGTTCTGTTGTCACAGCAATGAAGATTTCTATGTCAGAACATTTGTTCCAATGCAGGAGAACGAGCAAAGTGACTCTCAGTTTATGAAACACGGTATACCTCATGGGATTGTGACAGTGGGTAAAGGGTATAGAGATTTAATTCTAAAGCCTGAGGCTGAAATAGAGCATAGTTCACTACAGGCTTTTGCAAACAGGCCTGGTTCTCCTAGAAAGTATGTGAAGAATCCCACCTACATACTATCTTGGCACGCCAAGAACTGGGAGTATTATTGAGCTGCCATGATACAAGACCTACATTTTAATAAAGTGATCAATTCAAACTCAATTTATGTTATATTAGTGTGGCTTCTTTAAAACAAAAGATCGTGTATCCTTATAACACCATAACAATACATCACAATAGGTATAACTGAGCTTGAAAAAGAAATTAATAGTATTCAACTTCATTTGTAATGTAATATGATCTCAAAAAGATATCAATGGATACCTATTTTCTAAAAACCTTAAATGGTTCAGAAAGAATATTTTTACATACCTTTTTTACGGTAATTTTTAATTTTAAAGCATTTACAGGTATCGTAAATTTACATTTTACTCACATTGCCGCACTTTGCTGTGGATGTTACTCATGTCATAAATTTATTATATAGGTTTTACATGTCCATGGTAAACATCTTAATGATTTTTGCAAATTACAGATGAAATAGCAACATTTAGCAGTTCTGTTGATTTTTATCCAATTTGTAGTATTTTTCATATCTATTTTTTGTGAATATAATTTATCCTGTTGAATGTTCTTTACATTTTATACGTTCAAGACTTACAAATCAGTATTTATAGATATTTGTTGATTTTATATGATGTTAAAAACTGTATAATGAAGGCATAGTGGCTACTTAAAAAAAATTTGAATATTAGCAGATAAGTATATGTATTTCACTTAGTCTATAAATTGATGTTGCTTGAGAAAGAAATGTCTTATGCTTAGGATAGACATTTCTGTTGCTAATTCAAGAATTTTCCCCACGATTGCCTCATCATACACTTGCAATAATTATTTGAATTTATTTAATTAGTGCATTTTTGTTAAGTGTTATTGTTTTGCTAATTTTGAAAATGTGTTGAGAATCATTATTGAATAAAAAATAAAAGTTACATAAATATATCTGTG
The DNA here is from genome assembly GCA_020458035.1 of Magallana ariakensis. Classification (NCBI taxonomy): domain Eukaryota; kingdom Metazoa; phylum Mollusca; class Bivalvia; order Ostreida; family Ostreidae; genus Magallana; species Magallana ariakensis. The sequence goes on along the minus strand of CM035817.1, from coordinate 51,605,925 downwards.
ATCCTAAATCTTTCCTATATTTTATCAATTTAACATTTACTGATACGAATATTCTTTTTGTTCGAGTGTCTGACTGTTTTTAAGGCAATTTTATATTGACTATAAATAACAAGATAATTTTGATGCACAGCATCAAATCGACCGCAAACTTTTCAAAAGTATTTGCAATATTATATATATATATATATATATATATATATATATATATATATATAAAATGAACCACCCCCCCCCCCAAAAAAAAAACCCACCACGCCTTTCCGCAGAAGTAATGTATGATAACGGCATATTTTAATATTTTGACATGATTATTTGTTTACATGCATTGAATAGGTGCAAGTGACATAATTATAATCCACGATAATTTTGACCGATTATACTGCTGTAAAACATTGTATCAGCTTAACCAAATACATTAGGCTCTTGTGAACTCATTCCTGTATATGACTTAACATGCTCAGAATATTGTTTGCCTTAGTCTATTATCGGGCATCAGAAAACTCATATTCATAACCAGTTCCTTTTATATTTTATACTCGCCTTTCCTTAAGAACATTTATCAAAGCTAAAAAACATAACTATAATCTCTGATTGATATCTTATAAAAATAAAAAAAATCATTCATTTTGCTGCCAATATTGATTTTAAATTTAACAATTTTTAAATATGCAATTCTTGACTTTTACAAATGTTAAAAATAAAGAAATAATATTCTATCAAGACAATAAAAATAACGTCTTATTTCCCCGTATGTACTTTCTGACACGACCACAAATAAATCGGCTGCTCATGCGGCCTGTAAAATCAGAATGCAAATCGCAATCGACTATGTTTTTCACAGTATTGTTGAGAGACAATTTACTATGTATTTTAAGCAACATAATTACGTATCTATGGACACCTATTAGAATCTTATAGTTTTTCTTTATAAATACAATTCATTACACTTGATATATTATTCAAATTTGTTATAATTTTGGTGTCTATTGCTCAATGCCTACACCACCAAATTGGAAAGTAAAACGATCCATTACTTTGACGTTTCTTTAAATGAAGATTTAAAATAGAATTGAAAACTAGACACGATCTCGTTACGAGTAACGAGTAGGTCTTCCGTTCGATTTTTTAAAATGATACGATGATTTATCGATAAAACTTATAAAAATGACTGAATATTTTAGGGGCCACCCCTATAGATTTAAATGGGGACATATATTGGTGTTTTAATTAGTTAAATGCAGACAATTTCTTTTCTACAATGCTTAAAAAAATATGTCTCTTTTAGACATATTGCATCAAAAGTTAAGGACGTTGGCCCCTAATAACGTCATAAATGGGCGTGGCAATGAGTTTTTCAAACAGATATTGTTACGATCAACAACTTTGCTTCTATAATGCATCACAAAAACTTTATCGTTTTTAAGATATTTGTAATAGACTTTACGTGGGTCTTGGCCCCTAATTAAAGGGGCCAGCCCCTTTTTGTTCATTTCATACGAAAGATCTTACAAATACTAACATTTTTTGTTCTTACACCTTTCTTGAACTGTTGTTCATTTTTGAGATACAAATGATTGAATATTTTAGGGACCATCGCTGTAGATCCTTAATGGGAACAGACATTGGCGTTGAAAATAATGGAATCGATTATAGTTATCAATACAAGCATTTTCTCTTCTACAATGCTTAACAAAATATGTCTCGTTCTCTAGATATATTGTGTCTAAATTTGAGAACTTTGGCCCCTAAAAATCCCTAATTACGACATAAATGGGCGTGGCAATAAGCTTTTCAAATATATATTGTTACGATCAACAACTTTGCTTCTATAATGCATTACAAAATCTTTATTGTTTTTAAGTTATCTGTAATAGTCTTTACGAGTCTATTGGCCCCTAATTAAAGGGTCCAGCCCCTTTTTCTTGATTTCATACAAAAGATCTCTCAAATACTAACAGTTTTTGTTCTTACACCCATCTCAAATTGTTGTTCATTTTTGAAATACAAATGATTGAATATATTAGGGGCCAGCCCTTTAGATCCTTAATGGGGACAGACATTGGTGTTTCAAATATTGGAATCGATTAAAATTATCAATACAAGCATTTTCTCTTCTACAATGCTTAACAAAATATGTCTTGTTCTCTAGATATATTGTGTCAATGTTTGAGAACTTTGGCCCCTAAAAATCCCTAACTACGTCATAAATGGGCGTGGCAATGAGTTTTTCAAATAGATATTGTTACGATCAACAACTTTGCTTCTAAAATGCATTACAAAATCTTTATCGTTTTTAAGTTATTTGTAATAGACATTACGGGTATATTGGCCCCTAATTAAAGGGGCCAGCCCCTTTTTCTTGATTTTGTTGGAAAGAACTTTTGATACTCTACCACTTTTGTTATATATGTCTTAACAAAATATCAACTGATAAAAAGATATAGATCAAAATGTGTGAAAATTTTTATATGAAATTCGTACCCAATTTTCGAGCCCTAGCGAGCTCCAAGAAATGGCGCCACTTGCGTAAAACGAAAACAATAGGCACAACTTCAAACTATGGACTACCTATCCTGAAAGTTTCATATTCATATCTCTGATAGTTTCTGAGATCAACTGCTCACAAAATGGGTCGTAAAAGTTTTCAAAATTAGCAATAAATCGGTACCGGAAGTGACGACGGCAAAAATTTTAAAAACAAAATAAATTCAGACCACTTGTAATCATCTGTGAAAAAATGGTTGAGATCGGTCAAATAGTTCTCGAGAAAATGCTTGCACAAAATTTGTGGAAAAAAAAAATAATAATAATAATAATAAGAAACTGTACGAAAACTATAAGGTCTTCCGTTGGAAACGGAAGACCTTAACTAGTTGAAACTGAACGTTATGTCGAAGACGACCAAAATGAAAATCATAGTGGTTTGAATCTACTTAAAGTTGTCACAATTAAACAAAATAATAGCACCCGGAACTTTTGCATACCAAGACAGACGGTGTGATTTCCAAAGAGATATAAATGATGCTTTTTACTGTAGATGTCAAAGCAGTTAGTAGTTCTTAACACTTAGTGTGCATTTTGTTGACATATTGTTATTATGTTCCCTGCATAAATTGTCTCTTTCATAGCCTAAAATACTGTTGGCAGAAGGATAATGCGTCCATGACTATCTATGGTTATGTACCAATATTAGACGAACATAATTGACCAATCAGAAGAAAGTAAGAATATACACTGAGTATTTAAGAAGAAGCTTTCGCTTTTAATCTTCAAACGTAGTCAGTTACGTAAAGAATTTCATAACTGATGGAAGGCTGTTTTCGTATAGCAGTTCTGGGGGCTAAAAAAGTTGGCAAAACATGTTTAATTGCACAGCTACTAAAAAAAAACTTTCCGAATACATACAGTCCAACGATTGAGGCATTGTTCCAATACAACATCCAAACATCTGAAAACAAATTCACCAAACTGGAGATATTGGACACAGCTGGTAGCTTCGAATTTCCGGACTTGTTGAGAAAAGCTGTCAAATCTTGCCATGCTTTTGTTTTGATGTTTGACCTGAGCCACCCCGTGCAGACTTTTCAAGAAGTTGAAATACTGAGGCAACTTATTTATGAAGAGAAAAGTACCGAGTCTGTCCCTATTATTGTTATCGGCAACAAGTCTGATCAAATCATCAGAGAAGACGCTGTAGAGAACAAAGTTCTGGATGCCGTTGTATCAATAGACTGGGGCTGTACCTATCTTACAACCTCCGCAAAATGTGACATCAATATTTCTGACGTTTATAATGCTGTTTGCAAAGGACTTGGTATAGAGGTTAGAAAAACAAATGTTAACGATGAAGATGCATTAAGCCGGAAACCTCGCAAACTCTCCTTGTCTAACCTTAAGAGACGGGTATCTTCAATAGCGTTTTAATGCATGAAAAGTTTATTGAATTGTTGTCACTATTTTACTTCGTATTTTATATAAAGGCTGTTGGTTTTTTTCCACGAAATAAATTTTAAAAATATTTATTGCAAGTTTGTCTTTTGTCGCAAAGTTCGGGTCTGAAGACAAAAGTATTAATTTTTTAATTGAGTTTTGTATTGAATACAGATCTTCCATGGAATATGCACGATATGCACACATCTATTGAAAGGAATCTGTGAATATTTACTTTTGTTTGATTTAAGCCATTTAAAAGCCATTCCATGATGTTCAAAAGTATAAATGCATTGTCGACGAAGTTGGACGAGACGAAAAGTGGGATCATAATTACCAGTTGCAAACATCCTATTAAAGCGTAACTATAAGGGTTACGATATAAATTTTTTTTGGAATGGTCTTAACTGTCATTTCCTGAATGAACTCCAATATACACACATATATTGGTGCTTACATTATATTAAAAAAAATATTCGGTTACATAAAGGGAAAAATTGCGTTAATTTTTTGTCGATTATTTAGATACATAGATTGATGAGCCAATAGTTAATTGACTTTTGACAAATGTTTATAACCGTCATCTCATGCAAATGACTGGTCGTTTCATTTTACTTTAACCAAATCCTCCCAGGAGGTCATATACTACAACGAATGAAATGATAGAAAGTACCCAGTACCTGTTTTTGGTGGCTTTCTATACAATGCATCATCAGCAATCTGTAATAATGAACGACTTAAAGGATGTCTATACATGTACAAACAATAAACTGAAGAACACGAACTACAAACGATGAGGAGAAAATAAACTTTTTCATATTAATCGCCTTTAACTGAATTTCTGAAATAAATATAAACGAGTTTCTTCTCATTTGAAAGGGGGATAACGCAACACAGTAGATAATTGTTAAATCACGTCTTGTTAATGTCAGGCTTTTTATTAATGAACCAGTGCAAAACTGCTGCTCAGTACAATTATCAGCCTGTAATCGATTCAGACATTTATCATTGTCATAAAGTCATTCAACTGCGCTCTTCGTAGACGCAGGTCTAGAACATCTTAAATGCTCAGTATGATACAAATGATCAAATAAAAAAACACCAATAAATTTTATTTTTAAATATTTTTTTATTAATTATTTAAGATGATTTGATTGAAAATCTTCTTTTCATTAAAGAAATACGGGTGGTTTTGGAAATCTTCGGGGTGGCGTCTTTTCGACACTGGTAAACATCTGTATCTTGTTTAACCTTTATATCAAGTCCTTTGTAAACAGCCGTATAAACGTCCGAAATATTGATGTCACATTTTGCGGAGGTTGTAAGATAGGTACAGCCCCAGTCTATTGATACAATGGCATCCAGAATTTTGTTTTCCATATTGTCTTCTCTGATGATTTGATCAGACTTGTTGCCGATTACAATAATAGGGACAGATTCTCCACTTCTCTCTTCCAAAATAAGTTGCCTCAATATTTCCACTTCGCGAAATGTTTGCATCGAGTCGCTCAAGTCAAACATTAATACAAACGCATGGCAAGATCTGACAGCTTTTCTCAACATGTCCGGAAACTCAAAGTTACCCGCCGTATCCAAAATTTCCAGTTTGGTAAATTTGTTTTCAGAAGTTTGGATGTCGTATCGGAACAATGTTTCAATCGTTGGACTGTATTTTTCTGGAAATCCTTTCTTCAGCATTCGAGTGATCATGGATGTTTTCCCGACTTTCTTTGCTCCCAGCACACCAATGCGAAGAATCCTTTCAATGCTGACTGATCTTCTTTCGTACACCATTGCTAAAAATGTGTGTCTGATTGAAAGTGAGGTATGGAACTCTGCGATATAGAATCACTTCTGTCTTTTATACTTTGAAACTCCACCTCTATTTTCCGATTGGTTGAAATCCAGTTAGCAACTATAATTACCTACAGTGAACATTCCTATTTCAGGCGTACTCTTATTTCTGTTTGTAACAATTTAAAGTATGTGTTTATACATAATGTCTTTATTAGTAAATCTGGAAAATGATATGTAAAACAACAATCAAAACGATGAAAAAAAAATTATGGCAGTTGCTTGGATTATAACCATAATTAAAAAAAACTTCGTATTTCAATATTCTGATCCTTATAATTGCATAAATGTCGTTATTTTCTTCATTCTATGTTCATTTATTCGCGATTTTTATTCAGTAGTCCAAACTGGATGACAAAGAGGTTAATAACTGTACGACTTCGTAATTTAAAAGTGACATACATTTATGGAAGGATTCGGTCGTCATGTTATTTGCGATGTCATATGGTTATATACACTGGTCTAAAATGCATCGATTTTTTCCCTTTGAACAACGTCTAAATACATGTACTATACTTACTACGAACAGGTAACGAAAAAGAGCTTCCCCACTTTCCGAGCACATCGAACACGTGTGCAGTTCCGACTTACGTTTGCATGATATTGTAGACCCTAATACTCTATCCAAAGTATGGTGCATAGAGGTGTATACATTTAAGTAGTAATATGGTTTTTTTAATTAGTTTATCTTAACAAACACTATATTATAAAGTCAATTTTGTTTATGCACAATGTATCACAGTAAATTGTTTGCGCATGTGCTACGTCATTCCAGTCCTTCAACTTTGTAAGGCACATTATATTAATTGCATTTTTAAAGAACTAGGTTTCAATTCTTAATATGGGAATCCTACTTACACCCAGCCTTTCAAAGCAGAAAATACTAAAATCATCAATCGGTTTTAGATATCTTTAAAATCCCCAATAAACAAAATGAATTTGATTTACCTTATTTGTACTGGATTCCAAAGCGTCACAAAAGTCCTTTCAAACAGAGATATATAGCAGGTTCCAGTAAATGTTCCACCAAACCTCTCTCTTTACTCCTTACTAAAACGTCTTACAGTAGTGAAGGAGAAACTTCAAGAGTTTGAAAGAGTTTGATTCCAAAAGAGTACTGTAAAACAGTATACTCCAGAAGCGGCGTGAATCAGATGTGGATAATAAAAATGTTCACACAATTTAGTACTCAATGATGGCATCAACCAAGTTATACAAAAACCTAAATATTAGGAAAGAATACCTATACATAACGATTTTATGTTATGTCATGGCGAGGTAGACAATGTTTAACTTTGACATTGACAATGTTTAACTTTGACATTCTTTATCCGTCTGGTTATGTTCTCTCTTGTCCCTCATCAAAATCCTGCATTGCTTTGTAAATTAGTATTTTGTTTTTGTTGGGGTTTTTTTTAATTGACAATCCCTGTTGATAAGTGTATAGGTCCAAGGTGCGAGGATTAAAACAGGTTTGTCTATAAAACATAGTTTATTGATCTCAGTTCTCAAATACATAAACTTTTTTTTTCTGTTTCCTCTAAAAAGACATTTAAGGAATAAAATGTCTAGCTATGTTTTTGATATAACATAACAAAGGACAGTTTACTCTTAAAACCCACGGAAAGCGTAAACTCTCAAGTTATGTAATATCTCAAATACATAAACTTTGTTTCTGTTTCTTCTAAAAAGACATTTAAGAAATACATTCTATTTCTAGCTATGTTTTCGATATAACATGACAAGGGACAGTTTACCCTTAAAAAACAACGAAAAGCGTAAACTCTCAAGTTATGTAATATCGAAACACAAATGTAGAATTTATATTCACTTCTGATAATTTAATTTTCTACAGCTTAAATCAGATAATTAGGCTCAATATTTTTACTGAAGTGAATTTGTACAAAAGTTAGATGTAACTTCAAACGGATTAATAAATACTTTTTGCACTCACCTCCTATTGTGACGTAGGGAAATTACAGGAGGTATGTTATATAACATTTATGAATTTATTTCGTCAATCAGAATAGGCGTTGCAACCAAAATTAATTAATTTAAGTATATATATCGGTATGCCGGTGGTAGCATGCGTCTTGACTTTACACCTGTGGTGGTATTTAACAGGCGATCTTTAAAGGGGCATGGTCACGATTTTGGTCAAATTCTATTTTTCTGTTTGTAGTATTTACAATGCTTTAGGGATGCATTTCTAATGATTAAATGAAATTTGAGAGTCAGTCGTTATATGATAAGCAATATACAGAGCTCACTGTTCTTTGTTATGTAAACAAGGCTCGTGCCCTGTTTTTGTTTACATAGGTTAAATATACCAGTAAAAAATCTTTTTCAAACAGATTTGTTACTCAATTTAAGCATAAATAAACAGTTCATAACGTTTAACATATTCATTTTGGGTCTAAAATTTGAATTTCACTACAACATTCAAAATGTAAACAAATGCTTTGTTTACATAGCAAAGAATTGTCAGCTCTGTAACTCGGTTACAACTCTACGTACGAATGACACTCAAATTTTGGTTGCCTATTAAAAATGCCTTTCTGAAGCATTGTAAACATTAAATTTAGAAAAATAACTTTTGATCAAAATCGTGACCATGCCCCTTTAAAAGTGATCATACAATGTTGCCAATCATGACAAAAACTGTAACAACAACACCAATTTCCAATAGCCATTTTATAGACTTGATGTAAAATATTTTTGTCAACTCTTCACTCTGAATGTTTCTGCTTCGTTTGATTTTAAAATGATGGACTAAAACACATAGCTGATCGAAATTGGTCATTTAATAACAAAATGACGATAAACTTTATCATATATACAAATTATATACAACATGTAAAATAATATAAAAAACAATGCTTAATACTTGAACATAGTTAAAATTTTTCCTTTAAAATCAAAGGTGAAATGTAAAATAATTTAACACTGCCACGATGTTATATAAAATACCAGTTTTGTCTTGGAATGTATGACAAGACAATCCTAAAATTATTTTTGTATGTTCTTTAAAAGATCAAATATAGTTCACTTGCCATTTAAATCTAAATAAAACCACGCCAAACATTCGTTATTCATTAAGTATAGTCAAGAGACAGCTGACAGTTATGAACTTAACTCTGGTTACAAATTGTAATTTGCGTTTTTCTTCATAAGCATTTTAATAGTTTAATTATTAGTTATTACTTTAATTTTATTTGTCTTATTATTTTGATGTCACTACTTCCTGGTCAGCATGCATTTGGCTATGAAAGACGAAGATTTTTCTTAAACTCTTTCTAGTTTATAGATATAAAGGATAGACATGTATTATTCAAATTTGTAGCTAGAAAAATCGCATCTTAAATGGATGGTCATGTTAATTGGACAACTGTGTTTTAACCACTTAGCTGTTAATTTCATAGTTAGCGACCTCTTACAGCCCGATCCCACCTCTAACTTGCGAAAACCAGATTAATCAGGATAAAACTCATGCATCTAAAGGGTATTTTAGTTTTAATTGAGATTTCATTCGTTAATCACCAATGTAAAAAAATAGCGATGACGCAAAACCAACTACTAGTATATACGAACGAGAATAGATGGTTAAATAACAAAATTATTGCGTTCGTACTTGGGCTTGTTGTCTTTTGCATTGGACAAGATGGAAAAAATCAAATAATCATAAACCCGGTTTTGTTTCTTTGCAAATATATAGAATAAACGGATTTACTTTATGCTCTTACAATTTTCAATGCAAAAAAAGACAACAATGCAAAATTGCTCCAGCAAAGAAAATATCAAAGTAATGAAATACTGAAAGCCGGACTATTTTGATATGTATAATGCACATTGTGCAGTAAATACTGACAATATATCTCTCTCTCTCTTCGGCAAAGCGTCAGATAGTGACTAAATTTTGAAAGCTATTGGCAAAAATATGTCTGTCTAGGAAAATAAAATCAACAGTGCATTGCACTTTGAAACAAGCGTTATAAACTCAATTCCCTATTTCTTCGATGTGCAGCCTAAGATAAATGCTTTGTAAAGTAGTTCATGGAAATTCATGCGCATTGTATGTGTCAAAAATGCATGCAATTAGTCTTGTTTTAAAAACACATAATTGATAAGAAAACAACCACTCTTCGTTAAATTTACTCGCAAAAAACCCCCCAAAACATTACATTTCACAAACCATTGCTCTCTGTGTAACTATTTAGAATAGCGGAAGCTTTTACTTTGACGCTGTTCGGCTTTTTGTTTACTTTTGAAGCTGTGCTATTTATAGTAACTTTGGCGATTTGCCTGCCTACAGCCAGGACTCTGCTATCAGCAGAGTCCAGCTAAAAAAATAATGTCAGGTAAGTAATTTTATTAAACGTCGACATATATAAAAATGCTCCGATCATGTAAATATTAATGTCAAGTTATATGTATACAAAACAGACAGAACACTATATATACATTGACTATAAATAACAAGATAATTTTGATGCAAAGCTTTAAATCGACCGCAAACTTTTCAAAATTATTTTATATTCATATATATATATATATATATATATATATATATATATATATATATATATATATATATATAACGAACCACCCCCAAAACCACGCCTTTCCGCAGAAGTAATATATGATAACAGCATACTTTTAAAAATATTTTGACATGATTATTTGTTTACATGAAAAAAATGACAATAACAAACCGCCAACCATCTCAAAAATCCATAAAACGAAATACAAATTCAAAGCAGAGCAACACGGACCTCCAAGATAGAGGTAGGATCAGGTGCATGCATTGAATAGTTTCAAGTGACGTTATTATAATCCACGATAATTTTGACCGATTATACTGCTGTAAAAACATTGTATCAGCTTAACCAAATACATTAGGCTCTTGTAAACTCATTCCTGTATATGACTTAACATGCTCAGAATATTGTTTGCCTTAGTCTATTATCGGGCATCAGAAAACTCATATTCATAACCACTTCCTTTTATATTTTATACTCGCCTTTCCTTGGGACTATTTATCAAAGCTAAAAAACATAACTATAATCTCCGATTGATATCTTATAAAGATAAAAAAAAATCACACATTTTGATGACAATCATATTGATTTTAAATTTAACAATTTTAAAATATTCAATTCTTGACTTTTACAAATGTTAAAAATAGAAAAATAATATTCTATCAAGACAATAAAAATAACGTCTTATTTCCCCGTATGTACTTTCTGACTCGACCACAAATAGATCGGCTGCTCATGCGGCCGGTAAAATCCGAATGCAAATCGCACTCGGCTATGTTTTTCACAGTATTGTTGAGAGACAACTTACTAAGTATTTTAAGCAACATAATTACGTATCTATGGACACCTATTAGAATCTTATAGTTTTTTTTTATAAATACAATTCATTACATTTGATATATTATTAAACTTTGTTATAATTTTGGTGTCTATTGCTCAATGCATACACCACCAAATTGGAAGGTAAAACGATTCATTACTTTGACGTTTCTTTAAAGGTAGATTTAAAATAAAATTTAATACTAGTTGAAACTGTTATTACGAAGACGACCAAAATGAAAATCATAGTGGTTTGAATCTTCTTAAAGTTGTCACAATTAAACAAAATAATAGCACCCGGAACTTTCGCATACTAAGACAGACGGTGTGATTTCCAAAGAGATATAAATGATGCTTTTTACTGTAGATGTCAAAGCAGTTAGTAGTTCTTAACACTTAGTGTGCATTTTGTTGACATATTGTTATTATGTTCCCTGCATAAATTGTCTCTTTCATAGCCTAAAATACTGTTGGCAGAAGGATAATGCGTCCATGACTATCTATGGTTATGTACCAATATTAGACGAACATAATTGACCAATCAGAAGAAAGTAAGAATATACACTGAGTATTTAAGAAGAAGCTTTCGCTTTTAATCTTCAAACGTAGTCAGTTACGTAAAGAATTTCATAACTGATGGAAGGCTGTTTTCGTATAGCAGTTCTGGGGGCTAAAAAAGTTGGCAAAACATGTTTAATTGCACAGCTACTAAAAAAAAACTTTCCGAATACATACAGTCCAACGATTGAGGCATTGTTCCAATACAACATCCAAACATCTGAAAACAAATTCACCAAACTGGAGATATTGGACACAGCTGGTAGCTTCGAATTTCCGGACTTGTTGAGAAAAGCTGTCAAATCTTGCCATGCTTTTGTTTTGATGTTTGACCTGAGCCACCCCGTGCAGACTTTTCAAGAAGTTGAAATACTGAGGCAACTTATTTATGAAGAGAAAAGTACCGAGTCTGTCCCTATTATTGTTATCGGCAACAAGTCTGATCAAATCATCAGAGAAGACGCTGTAGAGAACAAAGTTCTGGATGCCGTTGTATCAATAGACTGGGGCTGTACCTATCTTACAACCTCCGCAAAATGTGACATCAATATTTCTGACGTTTATAATGCTGTTTGCAAAGGACTTGGTATAGAGGTTAGAAAAACAAATGTTAACGATGAAGATGCATTAAGCCGGAAACCTCGCAAACTCTCCTTGTCTAACCTTAAGAGACGGGTATCTTCAATAGCGTTTTAATGCATGAAAAGTTTATTGACATTGTTGTCACTATTTTACTTCGTATTTTATATAAGGGTTGTTGGGTTTTTTTCAGGAAATAAATTTTAAAAATATTTATTGGAAGTTTGTTTTTTGTCGCAAAGTTCGGGTCTGAAGACAAAAGTCTTGATTTTTTAATCGAGTTTTGTACTGAATACAGATCTTCCATGGAGTATGCACGATATGCACACATCTATTGAAAGGAATCTGTGAATATTTACTTTTGTTTGATTTAAGCCATTTTTTAAAAGCCATTGCATGATGTTCAAAAGTATAAATGCATTGTCGACGAAGTTGGACGAGACGAAAAGTGGGATCATAATTACCAGGTGCAAACATCCTATTAAAGCGTAACTATAAGGGTTACGATATATATTTTTTTTGGAATGGTCTTAACTGTCATTTCCTGAATGAACTCCAATATACACACATATATTGGTGCTTTCATTATATAAAAAAAAAATTCGGTTACGTAAAGGGGAAAATTGCGTTAATTTTTGTCGATTATTTAGATACATAGATTGATGAGCCAATAGTTAATTGACTTTTGACAAATGTTTATAACCGTCATCTCATGCAAATGACTGGTCGTTTCATTTTACTTTAACCAAATCCTCCCAGGAGGTCATATACTACAACGAATGAAATGATAGAAAGTACCCAGTACCTGTTTTTGGTGGCTTTCTATGCAATGCATCATCAGGAATCTGTAATAATGAACGACTTAAAGGATGTCTATATATGTACAAACAATAAACTGAAGAACACGAACTACAAACGATGAGGAGAAAATAAACTTTTTCATATTAATCGCCTTTAACTGAATTTCTGAAATAAATATAAACGAGTTTCTTCTCATTTGAAAGGGGGATAACGCAACACAGTAGATAATTGTTAAATCACGTCTTGTTAATGTCAGGCTTTTTATTAATGAACCAGTGCAAAACTGCTGCTCAGTACAATTATCAGCCTGTAATCGATTCAGACATTTATCATTGTCATAAAGTCATTCAACTGCGCTCTTCGTAGACGCAGGTCTAGAAAATCTTAAATGCTCAGTATGATACAAATGATCAAATAAAAAAACACCAATAAATTTTATTTTTAAATATTTTTTTATTAATTATTTAAGATGATTTGATTGAAAATCTTCTTTTCATTAAAGAAATACGTGTGGTTTTGGAAATCTTCGGGGTGGCGTCTTTTCGACACTGGTAAACATCTGTATCTTGTTTAACCTTTATATCAAGTCCTTTGTAAACAGCCGTATAAACGTCCGAAATATTGATGTCACATTTTGCGGAGGTTGTAAGATAGGTACAGCCCCAGTCTATTGATACAATGGCATCCAGAACTTTGTTTTCCATATTGTCTTCTCTGATGATTTGATCAGACTTGTTGCCGATTACAATAATAGGGACAGATTCTCCACTTCTCTCTTCCAAAATAAGTTGCCTCAATATTTCCACTTCGCGAAATGTTTGCATCGAGTCGCTCAAGTCAAACATTAATACAAACGCATGGCAAGATCTGACAGCTTTTCTCAACATGTCCGGAAACTCAAAGTTACCCGCCGTATCCAAAATTTCCAGTTTGGTAAATTTGTTTTCAGAAGTTTGGATGTCGTATCGGAACAATGTTTCAATCGTTGGACTGTATTTTTCTGGAAATCCTTTCTTCAGCATACGAGTGATCATGGATGTTTTCCCGACTTTCTTTGCCCCCAGCACACCAATGCGAAGAATCCTTTCAATGCTGACTGATCTTCTTTCGTACACCATTGCTAAAAATGTGTGTCTGATTGAAAGTGAGGTATGGAACTCTGCGATATAGAATCACTTCTGTCTTTTATACTTTGAAACTCCACCTCTATTTTCCGATTGGTTGAAATCCAATTAGCAACTATAATTACCTACAGTGAACATTCCTATTTCAGGCGTACTCTTATTTCTGTTTGTAACAATTTAAAATATGTGTTTATACATAATGTCTTTATTAGTAAATCTGGAAAATGATATGTAAAACAACAATCAAAACGATGAAAAAAAAATTATGGCAGTTGCTTGGATTATAACCATAATTAAAAAAAACTTCGTATTTCAATATTCTGATCCTTATAATTGCATAAATGTCGTTATTTTCTTCATTCTATGTTCATTTATTCGCGATTTTTATTCAGTAGTCCAAACAGGATGACAAAGAAGTTAATAACTGTACGACTTCGTAATTTAAAAGTGACATACATTTATGGAAGGATTCGGTCGTCATGTTATTTGCGATGTCATAGGGTTATATACACTGGTCTAAAATGCATCGATTTTTTCCCTTTGGAAGCAAGCAGCTTGCAACAACGTCTAAATACATGTACTATACTTACTACGAACAGGTAACGAAAAAGAGCTTCCCCACTTTCCGAGCACATCGAACACGTGTGCAGTTCCGACTTACGTTTGCATGATATTGTAGACCCTAATACTCTATCCAAAGTATGGTACATAGAGGTTTATACATTTAAGTAGTAATATGGTTTTTTTTAATTAGTTTATCTTAACAAACACTATATTATAAAGTCAATTTTGTTTATGCACAATGTATCACAGTAAATTGTTTGCGCATGTGCTACGTCATTCCAGTCCTTCAACTTTGTAAGGCACATTATATTAATTGCATTTTTTAAGAACTAGGTTTCAATTCTTTATATGGTAATCCTACTTACACCTAGCCTTTCAAAGCAGAAAATACTTCAAAATCATCAATCGGTTTTAGATATCTTTAAAATCCCCAATAAACAAAATGAATTTGATTTACCTAATTTGTACTGGATTCCAAAGCGCCACAAAAGTCCTTCCAAACAGAGATATATAGCAGGTTCCAGTAAATGTTCTACCAAACCTCTCTCTTTACTCCTTACTTTAACGTCTTTCAGTAGTGAAGGAGAAACTTCAAGAGTTTGAAAGAGTTTGATTCCAAAAGAGTACTGTAAAACAATATACTCCAGAAGCGGCGTGAATCAGATGTGGATAATAAAAATGTTCACACAATTTAGTACTCAATGATGGCATCAACCAAGTTATACAAAAACCTAAATATTAGGAAAGAATATCTATACATAACGATTTTATGTTATGTCATGGCGAGGTAGACAATGTTTAACTTTGACATTCTTTATCCGTCTGATAATGTTCTCTCTTGTCCCTCATAATTAAAAAAATATTAATCTTAAATTCTACTTTGCATTTCTACGTTTAAAATTAGTCTGCTAGACATATTCTTTAATGTATGTCATTGTGTATTTCCGATAAAGTTATTTAAGTACGATATTAGATAGGAAGACAAACAGTCAGTTTAGAAATATGGAACATTGCATAAGAGTAACGACTGATAGGTTTGTAAGGAATTTAAGTAATAGCAGCGCCCACTGCTATCATGTAGTGAATAGATGATAATATACAATTATCCCTTGAGTACCCAAACTCCGTCTCCATAATCAAACAAAATCCTTCGTTGCTTTGTAAATTAGTATTTTGTTTTTGTTGGGTTTTTTTTTAATTGACAATCCCCGTTGATAAGTGTATCGGTCCAAGGTGCGAGGATTAAAAAAGGTTTGTCTATAAAACATAGTTTATTATTGATCTCAGTTCTCAAATACATAAACTTTTTTTTTCTGTTTCTTCGAAAAAGACATTTAAGGATTAAAATGTCTAGCTATGTTTTTGATATAACATAACAAAGGACAGTTTACTCTTAAAACCCACGGAAAGCGTAAACTCTCAAGTTATGTAATATCTCAAATACATAAACTTTTTTTCTGTTTCTTCTAAAAAGACATTTAAGGAATAAATTCTATTTCTAGCTATGTTTTCGATATAACATGACAAGGGACAGTTTACCCTTAAAAAACAACAAAAAGCGTAAACTCTCAAGTTATGTAATATCGAAACACAAATGTAGAATTTATATTCACTACTGATAATTTAATTTTCTACAGCTTAAATCAGATAATTAAGCTCAATATTTTTACTGAAGTGAATTTGTACAAAAGATAGATGTAACTTCAAACGGATTAATAAATACTTTTTGCACTCACCTCCTATTGTGACGTAGGGAAATTACAGGAGGTATGTTATATAACATTTATGAATTTATTTCGTCAATCAGAATAGGCGTTGCAACCAAAATTAATTAATTAAAGTATATATATCGGTATGCCGGTGGTAGCATGCGTCTTGACCTTACACCTGTGGTGGTATTTAACAGGCGATCTTTAAAGGGGCATGGTCACGATTTTGGTCAAATTCTATTTTTCTGTTTGTAGTATTTACAATGCTTTAGGGATGCATTTCTAATGATTAAATGAAATTTGAGAGTCAGTCGTTATATGATAAGCAATATACAGAGCTCACTATTCTTTGTTATGTAAACAAGGCTCGTGCCGTGTTTTTGTTTACATAGGTTAAATATACCAGTAAAAAATCTTTTTCAAACAGATTTGTTACTCAATTTAAGCATTAATAAACAGTTCATAACGTTTAACATATTCATTTTGGGTCTAAAATTTGAATTTCACTACAACATTCAAAATGTAAACAAATGCTTTGTTTACATAGCAAAGAATTGTCAGCTCTGTAACTCGGTTACAACTCTACGTACGAATGACACTTAAATTTTGGTTGCCTATTAAAAATGCCTTACTGAAGCATTGTAAACATTAAATTTAGAAAAATAACTTTTGATCAAAATCGTGACCATGCCCCTTTAAAAGTGATCATACAATGTTGCCAATCATGACAAAAATTGTAACAACAACACCAATTTCCAATAGCCATTTTATAGACTTAACGTAAAATAATTTTTGTCAACTCTTCACTCAGAATGTTTCTGCTTCGTTTGATTTTAAAATGATGGACTAAAACACATAGCTGATCGAATTTGGTCATTTAATAACAAAATGACGATAAACTTTATCATATATACAAATTATATACAACATGTAAAATAATATAAAAAACAATGCTTAATACTTGAACATAGTTAATTTTTCCTTTAAAATCAAAGGTGAAATGTAAAATAATTTAACACTGCCACGATGTTATATAAAATACCAGTTTTGTCTTGGAATGTATGACAAGACAATCCTAAAATTATTTTTGTATGTTCTTTAAAAGATCAAATATAGTTCACTTGCCATTTAAATCTAAATAAAACCACGCCAAACATTCGTTATTCATTAAGTATAGTCAAGAGACAGCTGACAGTTATGAACTTAACTCTGGTTACAAATTGTAATTTGCATTTTTCTTCATAAGCATTTTAATAGTTTAATTATTAGTTATTACTTTAATTTTATTTGTCTTATTATTTTGATGTCACTACTTCCTGGTCAGCATGCATTTGGCTATGAAAGACGAAGATTTTTCCTAAACTCTTTCTAGTTTATAGATATAAAGGATAGACATGTATTATTCAAATTTGTAGCTAGAAAAATCGCATCTTAAATGGATGGTCATGTTAATTGGACAACTGTGTTTTAACCACTTAGCTGTTAATTTCATAGTTAGCGACCTCTTACAGCCCGATCCCACCTCCAACTTGCGAAAACCAGATTAATCAGGATAAAACTCATGCATTTAAAGGGTATTTTAGTTTTAATTGAGATTTCATTCGTTAATCACCAATGTAAAAAAATAGCGATGACGCAAAACCAACTACTAGTATATACGAACGAAAATAGATGGTTAAATAAAAAAATTATTGCGTTTGTACTTGGGCTTGTTGTCTTTTGCATTGGACAAGATGGAAAAAATCAAATAATCATAAACCCGGTTTTGTTTCTTGTTTACAAATATATAGAATAAACGGATTTACTTTATGCTCTTACAATTTTCAATGCAAAAAAAAAAGACAACAATGCAAAATTGCTCCAGCAAAGAAAATATCAAAGTAATGAAGTACATGTACTGAAAGCCGGACTATTTTGATATGTATGATGCATATTGTGCAGTAAAGACTGACAATATCTCTCTCTCTCTTCGGCAAAGCGTCAGATAGTGACTACATTTTGAAAGCTATTGGCAAAAATATGTCTGTCTAGTAGAATAAAATCAACAGTGCATTGCACTTTGAAACGAGCGTTTGAAAACTCAATTCCCTATTTCTTGGATGTGTAGCCGAAGATTAATGCTTTGTAAAGTAGTTCATGGAAATTCATGCACATTGTATGTGTCAAAAATGCATACAATTAGTCTTGTTTTAAAAACACGTAATTGATAAGAAAACAACCACCCTTCGCTAAATTTATTCGCAAACAATCCCCCAAAACATTCACAAAACATGGCTCTCTGTGTAACTATTTAGTATAGCGGAAGCTTTTACTTTGACGCTGTTCGGTTTTTTGTTTACTTTTGAAGCTGTGCTATTTATAGTAACTTTGGCGATTTGCCTGCCTACAGCCAGGACTCTGCTATCAGCAGAGCCCGGCTAAAAAAATAATATCAGATAAGTAATTTTATTAAACGTCGACATATATAAAAATGCTCCGATCATGCAAATATTAATGTCAAGTTATATGTATACAAAACATACAGAACACGTCTCTTGTTTTTATTTACATTTTTGAGAGAACTAGCCTTCCCTGAACTATCATCATGTACATATTTATTATAAGGTACCTTTGCTGAAAATTGTGTGACGTCACGTATTTTTGAAAGAATTTCCATGACACAAAAATGTGCATACAATTTTTTGGTCATATAACTTTTAAGTCGTCAAACATTTATAATTCTATAACTTTAGTTTAAAAATTGAAACGAATAAAATTCTTTTAGAAAAAAAACTTGCTACAATGCGACGAAACAGCACTCATAAAACACTAGACCAGACTGGGATGTATGGTAGACGCCGAAGATCAAAACCTCACGTGCACCCCACTCAAGCGACCAGGGAGAAGGGAGTAAGTGGTCGATATGAGTCCCTCTGATACTGGTTCATATACTGATAAAACAGGAGAAAGCACTTGAGCAAACAACTCTTTTGCTAGTGCCTTCCCGTGAAATACTGTGTCACATTTAAAAAGTTGTCTCTACATAATTAGTGAGGGTTTTTAAGATATGTAAATATTCACATATTCTTTGAAATAAGTTCGACTATATAGAAGAAATTTCTACAAATGTTATTTTACTGTATTCTCATGTGGTGATAACGAACAGTGTTCAAAATCAAAAGTCCAAAGGAAAATTACAAAACCAAGTTTTGTTGTTAGGTTACCATCAATGTCCATCAATGTCCATTTCCAGTAAAATATCCAAATATGAAACAGATGATGCAGACTCTGTGGTATATTTTATGTCAAGTTCACTTGGATATATCGAGCTGTTTAAGTGATTATTTGATACATTGGTTATTGGTAATATCAAAATCAAATCATTGATAATCAGGAAATTAGATCTGCAATAAGATGCATTTCAGAAAACAAGGAGATTATAAATAAACATCACTGTTTGAAAATCAATAGAAATGCAAACTGAAACCTAGAAAATGGACATTCAACTTCTTTAGAGTATGTGTTTTACTTTCTCAATATTGATCAGCATGCTTTTCTATGATGTTGGCCATATATATTCATACGTTTTATAAAAAAAAAGTCTTAAAGAGAAAATTTAATTGATTTATGCAAGTGTAGTAAATTAAAAATACAGTTACAGTATAATTTCTTGTTATCCCTCAATTTATCCTCTTATAGCTCATGCACCATTGTACAAAACTAATGTCACTGCAAGTTGAGATAATTAAGTAATTGATTAGTTTTAAGTGATTTTATCCCAATCATGATTTCTTCCCTACAAATACCGGTATGGCAAAAGAAATTCGGCTGAATACAGCACCAACTAATGGAAATTAGTTAGTTAGCTAGATTTAAGATTTATTGCTATGATAGAGTATTTCGATCCACTGTGAATAAGAAATGTTGACTGAGCAAAATTAAATATATATGCTTTGACTTTTTCTAAATGATGCCAGCTTTGGCCTGTGGTGTATACTTAAAAAAAAAAATACATTCAATCTTTTCTAAAAATGCATCAACGTCAGTTGCTAGATACTTCAAAAAGCCTTAATTATGTACTATACAACTTTTTCTACTGATGACTTATTTCCTTTTAAAGGAAATAAATTGTTTCCTTAGAAGACCATGTTTTTGGTATTGATCATCAGGGGATAATCCATATTTATAGATAATAGCCATAGAATCACCTCTACTCCTCAAGTCATCAGAAATCAGCTGTTAATTAATGTAAACACTAGGATGAATCATTATCTTTATTTAGTTACCTAATGATTGGAGATATATGAGGAAGTTATTTTGTTTTGTTTATTCAATGAGCTAGGCAATTAACTCTAAGGCATTAATCATGAACTGTTTTTAAGGGGGAACAGGATGTTGCAGTGAAAAATTATTTGTCAATGAATTTTTTTGCTTTCTTTAATACATTTACATTGAGATGTCCACTACAACATATATCATTTTCATGACTGCTTTCTTACCTTGCAAGGGAGATATTTTGATTGGAATTATCCCCCTTTTCTGGCATTATGAATTTTTTTAACAATTTCAATTTTCTGCAATAATTATTTTATTTGAAGGATTTGTTCGCAAATCATATTCATTAATTTTGAGAATGAAAACAAATTTCAAAATTGTTTACAACATTGGCTTTTTTACATAGCAATATTATAATTTTATCAATATATTGCTGAAATCAGCACTTCAAATTTTGAAGTTTTTGATTCTAAATTTGAACAAAATGTGATGGCACATAAAAAATTGTCAATGAATTTTTAAAAAAAATTTCATATATCAACCTTAGCATGTGCTTTATAACTTGTAAAATTTCCATGGCAACTTTCTTGGCATTTAAGAGAGATACTACAATAGGAATCACCCCTACCCCTTATTCTGGAATTATGACCTTTTATGACAAAGTCTGTTTGGAACCATAAAAAAGTATTGCATTATTTAGATTTATCAATTATCATGAAAAGATCTTTATCAGAATATATATCTGATTATATTAACCGCTTATGATTTTGTATATTTACATTTCTAAAATTAAAAATGTTTAATTTCCACCAGTTCATGTTTTGACAAAGACTACTTTAGAGCCTTTAGTACGGGAAAAATATCTGTCAAATCCTGTATGACGTCATAATGAATAAATGACATCATAGCATCATACATTTAAATCAATTATGACGTCATAATAGAGTTACCACATCAAAGCATCATTGCAATGATAGTCACGTGATACGTGTCCTGTGTCCCCTTAATATTCATTGTTTATTTGTACCAAACCTATGAATAAGAATTGGGTTAATTCTTTTGATCCATTTATTATAATTTATACTACCTGAATTTCTTTTTTATTTTCAATATAAAATTGCTTTTTCATTTTTTTAAAAATTTTAAATCTTCCGAGGCTACAGAAATAATGATCACTTGTGGATATGATTTCAAGATTCGATTTTTAACCAGTCAAATCCTGCAAGCAGAAAGTCAGTCCCAAATTGTCCGTGAAGGGTGGAGTCCTACTTATAATAGAAGTATACCCAGTAAATCTCACAATGAGATCAAGACAGAACATTGTACCTGGTAAATGTATCTATGCTTGCCTAGTGACAAAGGATATGTCATGATAGACAGGACAAGATTATCACAGAGTTTGATTTTACTAGACAATGCAGAATAAAAACAGAACTGAATAAAAATATTAAAGAATATTAATTTCTTTTCACAGAAATGTGCATTGTATTTGCATGCTCAGGATAGTCAAATGCAGACGAAACTAGTTCATATAAATTTTTCATTGGGTCAAGTGGTACGCTATACAACTTAAAAGTGATTATTATATTATTTAATTAAAATTTACGCAAAGTGTATGCTCATATAAGTACATTTGTATATTTGATGCATTTTATTTAAAAACTAGTTTGTTTTCAATTCAATGTGAAGTAACTTACATTCGATTTTAGAGTCACTAAGAAACATTATTGAATTATTGAATGACTTAACGACTTAAAATGATAATTCTTATTTTCTTTTTATGGGGGGAGGGGGGGGGGGCAAAATAGTCCTTTTTTAAAATTTTCCACAGAATTCTTTTGACCCTTCGCTCCATAAACAGTTATGAAACTATAAATAATGTTTCAATCGTTGGACTGTATTTGTCTGGAAATCCTTTCTTCAGTAAACGGTTTCCCGGCTGTCTTTGCCACCAGCACATCAATCCAAAGAATCCTTTCAATACTAACTGATTTTCTTTCGTACACCATTGCTAAGAATGTATCTGGTTAAATTTTGAGGTATGGAACTCTGCGATTTAGAATCACAGTGACTTCTGCCTTATATACTTTGAAACTCTACCTCTATTTCCGATTGGTTGAAAACCAATGAGCAGGTATAATTACATACAGTGAACATTCTTTATTCAGGCGAATTCTTTTTTTTTTTTTTTTTTTTTGTAACAATTTAAAATATGTTATTATGCATTATGTCATTAGTAGTGAATCAGGAAAATGTAAAATGTTATTCAACAAGATGAAAAATATCAATTTAAGACAGTTGCTAGGATTATAAACTTAATTCAGTGTTTCGTATTTTAATATTTTGTTTCTTGTAATTACATAATTGTACCTAATTTTTTTCATTCTATATGTTCATTCTTTTGCGTTTATTATTCAATAGTCGAAACTGGATGACACAATAACATTAAGGCTTTATAAATAAAAGATGAAATACGTTATAGAAGAATTCGGTCGCAATATTATTTTCGATAATGTCATAGGGCTATTTATACCGGTCAAAATAGCATCGAAACAAGCTGGTGGAAAAACTTCTAAATATATGTACTATACTTACTACGAACAGGTAACGAAAAAGGCTTTCATTACTTCGTGTGCACACCGAACACGTGTGCAGTTCCGACTAACGTTTACATGATATTGTAGACCCAACACTCATTCGAAATATGGTACATGTACATAGAGGGCTATAAATTAAAGTATGCAGCAATGTGTGGGAATTTTAATCAGTTTCTCCAAATAAACACTTAAATTTATTATAAGGTCAATTTTGTCAACAGTCCGGCAGAATTCTGTAAGGAAGTAATTTGAAGTATGTTTGCTCGAATTATAGTCTGGGTATTTTTTTTTTTTGTTTCACTAGATATCCCCTAGTGCACTGTAGTTTATTGTTCAAGAAGCGTTTCTAAATATTCTTCAAATAAAACGTGTTTAGGATAAACAATTATCTAAATGCAATTGAGCAGGAGTCGTGCTCTAATCCTTCTAAAGCAAATACATAGTTATAACCGTAAAGATAGAAATTGATACCATATATAGCGGAAAATTTTTACGGTTATTTATTTTCCTGTGACCTTTAAAATATATAATTTTGTATAAGCAAGCGTCAACACGTATAGACATATGCTAGTACGCATAATAGCTTTTCATAGTCTCGATAAAGCAGGCATGAGCGTAGTTTTCAGGAAATATTTGGAACTAATACAGAGGAACAGGGTTGAATATTGTTTGATAATCTGATCGGTCAATGTTTTTTAAAAATATACGAAATCAATTTCAATTTTCAGAAAACTTTATATCAAAACCGCAGTTAACTTTGACTTTCAAACATCTCTAACTTGAATACTCTTCAAACATTAAACCTGTGTTACTTTTTATTGACACTATAAAGATCTAATTTGCACTTAAGGGTGTTATTTACTAAGAGTTTGAGTTCTCAAATTCGGATTGTTATAATGTTCAATGTCATGAGTAAAATTTGTTCTAAACACAAAAGTATTTTTGAAATGAATTATTATTGACTTAACATTCGATATTTTTACTTTATTATGGAATTAGGCTCAAACAACATAAAAAGACTTTTAAGCCAAACAGAGGGGGAAATTCGTACTAAATTTTGCAGATTTTGTTTTCCGCTAAAACATTCTTGGCAGTACTCTTATATTTAAAGTTAAGATTCTATATTTTAATCTATATAATTTTGCATAATTTCTGTACTTTAACCTCACTTAATCATTAAAATAATCGTATGGCACGAATTGCAAAAATATTGAAAAGTGCTTAAAAACGATTAAAGACACCATATCTCAAATTTTTTATCATTGACCTCAAATAAATATGCCAACAGAATAAGATCAATATACGTAGTTTAATACTATAAATGTTTTTGTATTATCACCGTTCAATTGTTAGTAAAATTAGATCAAAAATGGGTAGGGATTTGAAAACTGATAGAGGAAATTCGGACAGGAATATTTTTAAAAATTGTCGCTGAAATCTTAATGCTTTGTATCTATTTAGTGCCACTACCATTCATAAACTGTATTTCATTTTTTTAACTGTTTAATTTTTTGTAATAATTTAACAATTAAAAAAATCTCAATCGTAGTGTAAAATTTTATAACATTTTTCTTGATTTTTAAAAAATATTCAATTGCCATAAACTCAAAAAGTAGGTCATTGACCTTCTTTTTTTAAAGAGAAAAATAACATTACAATCAAAGGTCTATAGTGTACAATAGACGGGTTTTCATTATCATTAGTGGATTTTTTTTTCATTCTGAGTAAACGTCATTCTTAACGAGGCCGAGTACAGTTCGAGTATGCACGCATTCGCGCAGCATTTCATTTGCATTGTGACGTCATATTTTTGCTTGGTTGACGGCATGGCGTTATAGTTTCAACTGCAGATATACATCAAACTTTTTCGAATATAGCTCGTTTCAGGCATAAAATTGATATAATATTGTAAAAAAAAATATAAATATCTTGAAGTATAAGCTATATTTAGGCTCGGGTCGAATACGTGAAGAGGGTTTAGCGAGCTTAGATCTCTGTCACGTTTTCTTACCCCGCCTTAAAAAAACTTAATCATTGTATTTCAAGACAGTAACCACGTATTTTATATTTATGACCCTTAAAATGTGATGTTATATATATTTTCATTACTTAGATATGTCTAAATTTTTTAATAATATTATAAAACTCACAATTGCCGCCTTTGTCAAATAAAAAATTATTAGCCATAATGTGTCAAATCTGGGAAATTGGCATACAAAACAAAATCAAAGTACTGATAGTACTGAAAAGCGCTAACCTAGCTTGGTTGTAAAGGAAATTTACTTTGTGCAAGCTTAGTTAAAAAGAATCGATTTGAATTTTCTATATTTCAGCTTCTGTATGCGCACTATATTTCCTAATCACTGCGTGGCAGCCCCTGTAATGATGTACGTAAGCCCCGCACATTTGATTCACAATAGCTTGTACATTATTTAGATTCATATACCCCGTGCAATTATGTGCGTAAACCCCTGAAACTGGTTCTCTAACCAGTTTAAATGATGTTTATTTCTGCTCATAGGGGGCGGTTATTCGATGCACCGGAAGTAGAAGTCTAACGACAATAAAGCGCTGAGCTATGCTTAGCGCTTTAAAAATGATGAGACCCCTGAAACAAACCAGGAGGTTTTTTTTCATCTGATCATTTGATGCCTTTTAGCTATAACTTTCACATGTGGAACAGAAAACAAAATCCCTAGGGCAGAAGTTTAAAAAAATGTTAAAAATGAGCAAAATTGATACATTTCAAGCAAAATCCCATAGGGTCCTATGTTGAAAATTAACAAACATTGAGATGATCCCCTAAACAAACAATGTGGTAAATGTCTGATTTTTTAATCTTAAAATAATA
Source organism: Magallana ariakensis (assembly GCA_020458035.1). Taxonomy (NCBI): domain Eukaryota; kingdom Metazoa; phylum Mollusca; class Bivalvia; order Ostreida; family Ostreidae; genus Magallana; species Magallana ariakensis. The sequence goes on along the minus strand of CM035817.1, from coordinate 51,579,747 downwards.
ATTATATCAGTAGAAATTCATATAAAAAGTTTTATTAAAAAATCTAGGACAGAACAAATTAGACCCGGCCTCGTTAATTTATTAAATGATGGCCTTAACCAAGTTTTACAACGACCCACTTTTAGGAAAGATTAACCTATACACAATGATTTTATGTTATGTCATGGCGAGGTAGACAATGTTTAACTTGGACATTCTTTAGCCGTCTGGTTATGTTCTCTCTTGTCCCTCATAAATCAAAATGATAAACCTGATATTTTGCTTTGTATGTTTACGTTTATTTATTACCCTGATAGACATTTATTGATGATAACATTTAAGTATTAGGTAGGAAGACGCACAGACAGCTGGGAAATATCTAAAATTTCAAAGGAATTCCAACTGATAGATAAGTAAGTAATATTAATGTTAACAGCGCCCACTGTTAACATATTCACTGAATAAATGATATTATACAATTATCCCTAAGTACCGAATCCCCGTTATTATAATCAGAAAACACCCTGGGTTGTGCGGACTGTAAATTATTAGTTTGTATTTGTTTTTGTTTGCGTTAAAAATAACATGAAACCTTACATATAAAACAAAATATTGTTATTGAAATTAAAAGAAAAACACCTCTGAATACAACATTTATCAGTTTACACGTGTTCATCATATCTAATGAACCTAGTTCCACCATCCTTACGCTCTATGATATGTCAAGGAATAAAAACAAATTAACATTTTAGTTTTAACTTAATTGTTATTTAGGTCAAGTTATAATAAGTAAAATGATTTATACAAATTAAATGGTATTTGATTTCATCAAAATCAAATGACCGCCCAATTACACCTTAGGTCATTTGTTAAAAAACAATCAAAAATTACCTTTTTAGATCAATAGATACCGTTCAAGGTTGTGTCTTTATCATATTTAAAATATGTTATATTTTTTATATAATAATGAATATATTGAATAATAATGAATATATTGATTATGTAATACATATATAAATATGTAACATATTCTAAAAAGCGATATAGTGTGTATACTAGTAAGGCAAAAATCACATTATGAATGATTTGACGTAATCTCCGAATGAAGTTCATAAACGCTAATACAGGGTGAAACAATGTATTTTTAGCCTTATTTAACAATGTATTCCATGTGAAATCGCTCACCTTGGCGTCTCTAACACTGAGTAATTACTTCAAATGACCAAAGTGGCGCACATGTCGATATTTTAGAGCTCTCGTGAAAGTAGTTACATGCAGGATGATTTCTAATAATAACTAGTAATTGTCCAACAATGATATCCACAATCTTACATCTGTGACAATTTTACATGTGCATAGTCATGCAAAACACTTTAACGTTGGACCACTACGGTTTGGGTTTGATAGAGTTGATGAAGCTTATTGGTGAATCCCGCCAAGGTTTATTTTAATGATCTAGTCTCACTTACTTATAGCATCATATTTCTCAAATACGATTTTTTAGAGATCATATATTCCAGATTTTAATCCTACGAAGTTTGATTTACAATATAACAAAGGTACACCATAAATGTACCCAACCATAAACTCTAATTAATTTATCACATTGTTTAAATAGGTAATTAATTTATTTTTTACCGGTTTTGATCTCTTAGGAGCAGCTAATAATTGACGTAAGATAATGACATATTTTAGTCCCATAGCACTTATCAATACAAATCGTGGAGAGAGTATTCTTTCGTGAAGAGATGGGACGTTTCGACGATGCGTTTTCCTTTTTGTTAAAGCTAGAATACACAGCAAACAAAGTTTAAAGGGATTTTGCCTTGCATCAGACATGAACGTACATGTGTTATTCACATTAAGTCTATGAAAAGGCTATTGGAACTTGATGTAGTTTTCATAGTTTGTGTCAGTTTGTCAGTTTTCTTAATTTGTTTAGTCCTTCCATCTCCCACTATTAGTTTGTTTGTTTTAGGGCGTTAAAGCAACATCTAATGTACATGCATAGCCTAAAAAAGATTGGGAACTTCATGCCCCTAATCAAAATACATCAATTAAAATAAAATCATTTATTTCTAATAAACTATACGTCAGGGTTAGTGGGAAAAATCAAAATTTACGTCTGGTCTCATGAGCTCTCAAGCTATGTATGCTAGAAGTTTCTATTGCTTGCGCGCAAATATGCGCCCTCTATTATGTAAGCCTGAAAATTCATAGATCACTTTCTTCCACTGCTTCGCTTGAACAGGAAAAGAATGACAACTCTAACAAATTAAAAAGATCTACAGTTTGTCAAAAAATAGTTTATTTCATAAACAATGTTATCAAATTCTAAAAGAAAGACAAGAGTATTGCAAACCTTTTTAGGCACTTAGTTTATCATGGAGATGTGTGATACTGACAAAAGGTTAACTTAGTCGGTGATCTTGTACAGAATACGATTGAAAATGCCTTTTAGAACAAAGATAGTTAAGTTTTATTGCATTTAGAAATACTGAATTTCGAGACAGATGATACATTTTTTTCGTTTGAAGTAACTTTATACCATGTAATTGTCTCTTGAAAGACGATTATTCTTTTATTTTAATTATTTTTCTTACTTTCAGAGTGAAAGAATTTCTTCAAAAACAACGGTTGTCATTTGTTCTCATTTGTTTAATTTATATGCCTCCTAAAATGTTGTAACAGAGAACAGAGTTTTCAGATATCAAAATTAATCAAACCTGTAAATTTTCTCTCAGTTGTGTAACAATTCTGACACTTGTCAAATATCATTCAATAAAAGTACGTATATGGATATTTCACACTCAATAAAGATCTGCAAATGAAAATACTACATCTAACAACCATTAACCTGTATATGTAAATCATAGAGGAAGTGGTCCTTAGTTCAAAACGTGACGTGTTGTTATGTGTAAATTTGTTTTGTTCCAAGGGTGTTCTGAGCACCTGTAACTTGAGTCAAATTAAGGTCTGATAACTGTGAAATTAACAAGTCAAAACCAAGCAAAGTGCTTATTTGTGACGAAAGAGTAAGACTTCCGACATGAACATTCAAAAGTTATCAATACTGATTGACATCGATTGAATAAAGAACGTGTATATCTTATACACTTTAGGCAACAAATCCAAAGCATATTTTAAGTTTTTATATTAGTTTAATTTAGTAAAATCTTTCACACTCCTGTATGAAAGTTTGAACTGCTTTCAATATTTTCAGATTTGCATCATCAGACAAAGATTTATAACCCCAAAGTATTAAGTGTACATTAATTATATTTAAATTGTTCAAAGTTTAAAGATTATACATAAGGGATTGTCTTAGTAATGAATTTTTTTTACACACGAAAAACAAGTGATGTGAATCTTCTAAGTTTCCATATGAACACATTGGGTTTGCTATTATATTACATCGATGACGATCAGTGTGTAAAGATCATTTACAAAATGAAAAATACTTTGGAGTGAAAAAAATTACAATAACAAACCGTCAACCATCTCAAAAATCCAGAAAACAAAATACAAATTCAAAGCAGAGCAACACGGACCTCAAAAAGGATAGAGGTAGGATCAGGTGCCATGGAGGAGTGAGCATCCTCTGCTGACCGGTCACACCCGTTGTGTGCTCTTTGTCGTAATCGGGGAAAAAACCGGAAAAGTCCGTAGACAATTAGGTGATTAATTATGGTCTAACAATTAGTATGAAAAACGTCAGTCAGCATGCGACCCAGTGGAAAATTGTATTTGCCGACAAGGTCGTTGTATAGAGACTTTTTAATGTTGCTCTGTAAATTTTTCTTGAAAGTATTTAATGAGGTAGCTTCCCTTGTATTGATACTCAGATCATTATCTGAATTCTTTCTGTTGGCAACGATATTTTAGAGTCAATGAAGAAAGGTGCGCAATTCGAATTTCTTACTGTGTTCTCACTACAGACGCAATATTTGCACTTCAAAGTTTAATAACTCAAAAGATAAACAACAGGCAACTTCTATATTGCTGTTTAATTGATTACAAGAAAGATTCTGGTACAATCAACAGAGAAAATCTTTTGTACAAAATAGTGAAAATGGAGATTACTGGAAAAGTTCTTCGAATCATTATATCGCTATGTGTACATGTAAGAGCTTATGTCAAACGTGCCGGTAATATATCCGAAGAATTTCCTGTTAACACCGGATTACTACAGAGAGAAGTTTTTTTCCCAATTCTTTTCAAAATGTTTATCTACGACTTGGAAAACCATTTCATCAATAACTGCCAATCCTTAGAATAAAGAGATTTCAATTTATCCGTTTTGATGCTCGCTGGCGATACCGTTCTTTTCACTATCTCACCAGAGGAGCAACAGACTATGCTTAACGCTTAATATATATATATATATATATATATATATATATATATATATATATATATATATATATATATATATATATATATATATATGTGTGTGTGTGTGTGTGTGTGTATGTGTGTGTGTGTGTGTGTGTGTGTGTGTGTTTGTAAGGACATTGAACTCACTACACGACATTGTTCACACACCAACCAAATCACTACATATGGGAAGTCACTACATAAATCACTGTAGTGAGTTGAAGTTTTACAATAAACATACATATTTCGACATTTTATTGCCTAAAAATTAAAAAAACACTAAGGTGTCATTTGCAGGTATACACCCGTATTTTCACACACAAATTCGAGGTTGAATTTTATCCTTTACACACTTTGCCCGGTTCTACTCTCTGCGCATGCGCAAATAGTTTAGTTTACATGACCTAGAAATGACTTGAAATTGTGTTGTATATTACCAATTGTGCTTGGATTATCAACATTTAAGCTAGATTTCGAAATCAAGTAAGTGTTTTTTTTAACATTTTTCTCATACTATTATTTCTAATGAACGGAAGAGAATATTTTTTCATATATGTAAGTTATCATTTAGTTCAAACAGACAATAACACAGTGTATGCGTTCAAAAGGCTATAAGATATAATTAATGATTGCTTTTAAAATAAGCACGTCTTTAATGTTAAGAATGGAAAGTATATAATAAATATGACACGTATCTATTAGTTATTAGATGAGGCAAACAAAATACCGGAGCATTTCGTTTTAACTCGAAATTCCTCTACATACTTGAATCAAAGATAGTGGTTAATCTTAGATTATTGAAAAAGTGGTAAATAATTTCGTTAGTTGGCAATTTAAAATGATATCATGAAGACTAATTTTGAATATTTTAAATTAAAATTTACCTAATTAAACAGCTAATTAATTTTAGATTAAAATTTTAAAATCAAGTTTTAAATGGAAACAAACTAAAGGTTTGCTTGAGGTAATTTTTTGCGTTTGTAATGTTTTTTTAATCACATTTTAGACACTGAATTAACTAATTTGATCGCAAAAAAGTTTGTAGTTTTTTGTATATGGACATTACATGAACATTTTAAGAATTCAATTAATCAAAAAAGTTCTCTTTTTTTTATAAAATATGTTTGCAATCAGTGAGCTTCATCTTTATCAGTTTTATTATATGTTGATGTCCAGATAAGGCCATTTGTGTTAGCATGACATCATGTTCAGATAAATGAGCCATCGCGCTAACACACAACACGCTGTCGCTCTAACACAACTTAGCACAACACGCCTTCGCACTAACACAAAACACACTGTCGCGTTAACACACAACACGCCGTCGTGCTAACACAACCTTGTAAACACGCCGTCGCACTAACGCAACTTTGCAAGTTTCAAAGTCTAGTAGGAAGCTGTGTTTGGAAATATCAGACTGCACATGATGATTGTAATTCATGTGTTAATCAAATTCTTAATTAAAAAAATATACAATGTACATAATATTATTACGTTTACAAATTCAAATAAGGTGCTCTGTATATCACCAAAAGAAAGAAATTTTAAAATGTACAATTACAGGTATTTAACATATCATGAATAAATAACTGTTGAATTTATGTTTAAGGATAAGTAATCAATTGGTAGAATTATTAATGTTTTACATGCATGCTAACATATCCTTATACAGTGACATTACTATATTTTTATTCATATGTATTGATAATATGTATATATATTTTTCAAAGTACATTTAATTTATTTTTCATGCAGGCCTACATATTTCAGCATGCGCAGTCTGATATGTGCAAAGTTGTGTTAGCGCGACGGCGTGTTGTGCAAAGTTGTGTTAGCATGATGGCATGTTGTGTGTTAGCGCAACGGCGTGTTGTGTGTAAGTGCAACGGATTGTTGTGTGTAAGTGCGACGGCGTGTTGTGCTAAGTTGTGTTACATGTAGCATGACGGCGTGTCGTGCAAAGTTGTGTTAGCGCGACAGCGTGTTGTGCAAAGTTGTGTTAGTGCGCTGGCGTGTTGTGAAAAATTGCGTTCGAGCGATGGCGCATTTATCTGAACGCGATGTCGCGCTAAGGCAAATGGTCCTATCTGGACAATAATAAACCAACTTTATTTGTGAGTGAAAAACTTTCATAAAATTCATGAGAGCTTGATTGTCCTGAATATTTTTTGCTGCGAACACCCCTTGTCATATGATTTTAATAACAACATGTGTCTAGATAAAGCCTAATAGCGAAAAATTAGTTGTCGCGATCCAGTTTATTTTCAGTAAATCGCAAAATAATATTGTCACGAATAATAGTTGGTTTACAGTAAACAGCTGACACAGTTAACTATTTGCTCTTTTCTTTCCAAATGAAACTTAATTATCAAGAACAAGTTCAGAACTACTGTGACTAGAATCTTGTACAGATCCTCTTAAGGCATTTCTGTATTAAATAACAACTTTACAAGCTGAACATGTCAATAAATATGCATTTGATTAAAGCTATTTAATCTGTCTACAGATGAACATTTCAAAACTCAGCTGAATGTATTATAAGTTACCATACTTTCTACAATTTAATTCTGGTTTTTATCTGTTATATGATTGGGTGCGAAAAAAAAATAGTATAATGATTCTTCACTAAATAGCAGTAATTAAATTATAATAAAAGATACTTATTCAATAGCTATACTCAATTTATACTCATTAGCTATAATAATCAATTTATACTCATATAAAGTGGGGTGGAACAGTTTAAGCTTTCATGCTAGATTATGCTTATACTTGTTTAAAAAAAAAATTATAAGTAATATGTCCAAAAAAAAAATGATTATATAGGTATTTACATGTACGTATTAAACCGTACGCCCATTAGTTAATTATAAAATACCTAATTATAAAGTACTTCAGCTAATGGATAGAATATTTTTTACTTTGAGTACTAAATGTTTTTTAAAAAATTACAATATAAATATTTATTAGTGAATTAATAAAAAGTTATTGATAATCAAAGCCTGGCAATGAAATATCCTTTATGAACAAATGAATCATTCATGTGCATTATTAAACAAGTTTCATGTAAAACCATGTAAAGAACCTTTTTTTTTTTACATTATGACATCAAATTGTGTGTAGTATTTGCCCAGTAAATGATCCCAATATCAATATCATGATCAAATACAGAGAAAATAAGGCCAATTTATTAAATGTATAGTTTGACTTTAAAGTAAAAAAAATCTTCTTTTTAACAATTTAAAATATAGGTTCAGTAAACTTTTTTTCTTTAAATCTGAGAGCTGTTTCACAATTGAATTTACATGCATGTTTTTCATTTTCGATAACCAATAAATAATGAATTATCATATCTAAAATTCTGCTTTCAGGTTTCAAGATTACAGATAATTAAAAGAATTTAGTTGATAAAAAAATGATAAAGTATTATGACAATTAAAAGGTCTGATTTGATAACTGAGATATGAACACATACTGAAAAACATTTCTATTTCTATTAAGCACAGGCTTCATATGAACAGGGAGACTGGTTGTTTTATCATGATTAAAATGGGGGTAAGAAACCAGAGTAGTTAAGTTATTCATTATAGACTTCATTGTGTGCTTACTTTTTTATGAAGATAAGAAATCACATCCAGACCGGCATGTCTACTTTAGGATATTTATCACGGAAAATGCTACAATTCATCTAATTTATAATTACCAAAATGGTAAATTTTGATTAAAAATGAAATTTGTTTTTTTTATTATGTGTAAAATATGACTTAAGGAAATTGCCAATTATGTTTCATAATGTTAGATAAAAAAAATTCAAACTGGCTTTTTATAGAAATCAAAAGATGTAGAAGGTATACATGTTAAGGTGTTTCTAAATTATGTGATGCATTTATGTTGATTATATTATGTATAGACATGTAGTATCAAAAGGGTTTCTTAGCAAAAAGGGCTGGACAACAATCAATCTCTTAGATTGAGTAAAGATGGTTTGTATAAAGAGAATACTGTGAATCTGTGTTATGTAGAAACAAGTGGAAATGGTGGGTTCACTTAAAAAGCCATATTTTTCTTAAACTTCAATGGAATTGACAATATTTGGTATGCATTTTCTCAGAATTGCATAAGCTTTCTTTTTTTTATTTTTCAAATAGAATGTCAGTGTATTAAAGATATTTTAAAGGTAGCAAGTGACAGTTTTGGATAAGGTACCCTATAATGTTTTTGTAGAATTGAGAATAACTGTATTTGAAGGTTTTTTAATGTTGTTAAAATTCATTAATTGATTTTAAATGATTATCATGAGAGAGAGAGAGAGAGAGAGAGAGAGAGAGAGAGAGAGAGAGAGAGGCAATACAGATTTCATATATATACTAATGGAATAAAGTTGTATAAAAAGTAGTAAAATAAACTCTGTCGTTCTTTCCTGGGATAAACAAAAATCATCATTTGAAATGTAATTCATAATCATAATACATGTTAATATGTAATTGCATGTAGATTATGCTCAACATTTTGATTTTGATGATTCTTACATATCTTTATAAACTACCGGTATATATTATTATCTTGTTATTTGTATTTGTCTAGGAAAGTTACTCATAAAGGGAGGTTCCTTTTACTCTTGGGTTATATTGATCACATTTTCAAAAGTTAAAATTCAGTTCATTTTACACCACCAATCCAATGATGTGCATTTGCAATGGCCCTGATTAAAATGGTCTTATTTCAATAAAATCAATAGTTTGGTTTAAAGTGAAAAAAAACCCCAATTTTTAATTTAATTATTAAAAGGACTTGATATTCTTACTCCAGAAGAGATGAAATATGTTTTAGAAAAAGAGGAAAAAGAAACTGAAAGAAGCATGAATGATCTCCTATATTTTAAAAGTCTTCAGTTTAATATCAAGGAACCTTTTTCCATAAATAGTAAACATTATTAAGTTGAGGAGGTATGCTTTAGATATCAAATGTAATTAAGTTTGACAATATGTATTACATGTTATAAGCATTTAATGTTAGCTATACATAGTACTGCATTTGATGAGATATGTGTTGATCAAATGCATGTGATGATGAACATATATGTAATTCATTGCAAAAAACTTGCCTCCTGCAGTGATAATTAAGTTTATTTTGTAGTGTGCTATACATCAAAAGAACAGTCTATAAACCTGTTGTCCTCATGAAGGCTTCCTAATTTTACCAAATGCATATAAAAAGAGAAACAAGAGGTAGTCATTGATTAATTAAAAAAGTTTTAAATGATAATAATTTATCATTACAAATATAATCATTTAAATAGTTCAAATAAATCCTCTTTTTCTGACCACTTTTTCATTTAAAACATTGTTTCAAATGATATTTTTATAGTGTTGTTCTACTGTGACTATGTACGAGGGTTCGATTCCCTCCCTAGGCATAACTGAAGCTGGTGCAAAGTGGGCAGATAGCCTAGTGGCCCCACATAGTCTGAGAACTGCACAATTCTGTGTACTGTGAGGCACAAACTATAAATTATGTAGGGGAGGGGAATTTAAGCACTGCTTGCAGGAGGCTACAGAATTTTTAACTAAGCTAAATGTAGCATTTAATATACAAAACACTCAGGTGGTGTGAAGTAAATATATTTTCACTATATGTATTGTACTGTCATTGCTGTGTGTATCAACAATTTAGTGACTTTGCTGTGTGTATCTACAATGTAGTGACATTGCTGTGTGTATCTACAATGTAGTGACATTGCTGTGTGTATCTACAATGTAGTGACATTGCTGTGTGTATCTACAATGTAGTGACATTGCTGTGTGTATCTACAATGTAGTGACTTGTAGTGGCATCTTCAGGGTGTGTGCGTGTGATAATGACGTAATGACTTGCACCTTAGAGCAATGTAACACAATATGCAGATATTACTTACATACTTGTATATTACATGTGTACATGTTTTTGATTTTTTGAAATATATTTTGACTATATGTATCAACAATGTAGTGACATTGCTGTGTGTATCAACAATGTAGTGAATTTGCTGTGTGTATCTACAATGTAGTGACATGTAGTGGCATCTTCAGGGTGTGTGTGTGGTAAAGACGTAATGACTTGCACCATTGAACAATGCATCTTCTTGGATGTAACAAAATATGTAGATACATATATATGTACATTTTGTTGATTTCTTGAAAACTTCGAATAGTTTGCTACATGTATGACAACGGTGTAGAGTAGTGACTTGCTGTGTGTATCACAACGTAGTCACTTGTATACACACATGTGTTATAATGATACATGTCTGTCTGTCTGTCTGCATGTCCTCTCTCACTCTCTCTCTCTCTCTCTCTTCATATAAGAGAAAGATTTCAATATACAGTTAATGTATATAAATTGTTTAAACTGTCACCATAGATTCTGTGTGTATGCTGAAGAAAGAATAAAATAATTAAATATTATAATAATAATATAAAAAACAGAAAAATAGACTGAGATCAATGCTAAGTTAACAAGCACCTGTAGAGTTACAATATTCCTATTTTGATTAGTTTATTCAGTTTGCATTTTCTTATTGTACTTTTTAAATAATGTTGAATTGTTCATTCTACTCCAAAAACTTATTTTTGAAATACAATAAACACGTATGAAACTATGCCTCTCTCTCTCTCTCTCTCTCTCTCTCTCTCTCTCTCTCTCTCTCTCTCTCTCTCTCAAGTACGTACAGCATGGTTTATTTTTTTTTAATTAACCTTTTTTCTTGGAAAACTGTGCAAGCTTAATAATACTAACTGTTTGGCAAAAAATATTTTCTTACTTAGATTAGTTGACTTTATATTATATTTATGAACTTTTAGCTAAATACAATTTACTGCAATATTAACATTTGCTCTTTGAAATCGGTCAATTCTCTGAAAAAAAAAAGGATTGGAAAATTATAGTTAAACAATCAATTCATAACCACCATTCTGATGAATGGAGAAATCGCACGGAAAACAACCAGACTTCCGATCATTTTAAGTTTTTCACAACACAGTCTCTCTTATCAGACTCTGGAAATTTGAATTCTCATTTGATGACGTCCCATTTATTATATGACTAGCTAAACTCTGGACCATTCCACCCGTTTATATAGATCAAACCTGCAGAATATGTCAATACATGTACAACAACAGTTCCAGCATGCTGTGTTGAGGTGCCCATCCACAACTTATGTAAGGGATTCTCTCTATGACAGTTTGATCAATAAGTTTGATGTTCATTTATATGTAGAGCTTTCGCAGCTCAGGGAAGACGTTTTATTACTACATTTCGCTTGAAAGATTAGAACCCAGTACATTGTAAGACAAAGAAAACAAGAAAGAATTTATCTGCCTTTATGCAAAATTTTAATCCAGTTCATCACCGTGTTATAATAGAGCAATTGACGCATATGTAACAATATATAATGTGTTTCCCCATTATCTATGTACTACGTTCGTTGTCCTCATTATAATGTTATATTATTGTACGTTTGGCTGCTTTTCTTTATGTATAACATAATATCTCCGCATGGGGTAAATAAAGATTGAATTCACCACCAATGCGCGCCGTTGGCTCACCTTCATGAAGGAAAGTACATGTACATGAAAAGACAGATCAAAATGAATGCAGAATCAACAACGTCAAACATAATTAAAGCCAAGATATTGTAGAACGTTTCACAGACTGTATATAGTCTCTCTCTCTCTCTCTCTCTCTGTCTCTCTCTCTCTCTCTCTCTCTCTCTCTCTCTCTCTCTCTCTCTCTCTCTCTCACGTACGGTACGGGTTATTTTACGAAGTTGTTTTCATTCAACATATCTTCTGCAGTAATAACTGCATGTAACCATATTTTGTAGAGCGCAATACACCAATGAACATTGAATATTAAATAAAATAATTTATCAATCAAATATAATTATTTATAAATTGTGGATAAATATTTCTCTTTTTCTTACCACTTCTTGTTTAAAAACATTTTTCAATTGGCATTTTTATCGTGTAGTTCTGAACTCTGACTATGTACGAGGGTTCGACTCCCTCCCTAGGCATAATTTAGCTGGTGCAAAGTGGGCAGAAAGCCTAGTGGCCCCGCATAGTCAGGACTGTGCAACTCTATGTACAGGCACAGATTTTATAGGGGAAGAATTCAGTTGTGCTTACATAACACTATACACAATTTTCCAATTACATGTATAAATGAAAATTTACACCACTGCCAGTTTAAGTTGTAGGTCAAGCTTTCATTTATTAAGTTCATTGATATCAGCTACATGTAGCATTTAACATACAACAGACAGACATTCTAAAGAAAATATATTTTCACCATAAGACCATATATGATCCGCCCAAGGGCCTGAACAATTAACCAAGGGGTCAAGAATTTTTCAATTTTAGTGGAGGGTTTCACAATTATGCATTTAGTAATTTCATGTTCTAATACTGCAGACGAGCATAAGTGACTGATTATATAGGTACATACTAGTTAAACCATAACATAGATGATATATATTTGTATCATTTTTCATGAAATAAGTTTTGTAAATCCTAAAGCGCTCTTAACTGCATATCACAAACAAATCCAGACACTGTTGACCTAACATTCGTGTGTCGTTCGTTCTGCGTTTGCGTATCGTTGACTGATCGTTCTCTCACTTCATTTGGCGTTCGCTATCCGTTCAAGGCAATGCAACTTACTACATTTGTAACACATGCAACCTACTATGTATATACCAGTTAGAAAGTTGTATTGTATAATTATCCTTAACGGATTCAGAGCAGCGTATTTTAAAGTTAATTTCTAAAATAACAGTGTTCTTCACGGGTATCAGAATAAATCCGCTAAGTACGGTGTTCCGATGGGGCAACTTCGACCTTCGCACTTTCGCCTTTAGGGCGAAGATACGAGAGTGCGAAGTTGCGAAGGCGAAAGTGGAAAGGTGCGAAGATGCGATGGGAAAACGCGAAGATGTGAAGACGAAAGCGCGAAGTTGCGGAGACGAAGGAGCGTTACAACTTCGCACTCTCGCCTTCGCACCTTCGAACTTTCGCCTTCACTTTTTTATATTTGTGGAGCTCTTTATCGTTTAAAGATAATTTTAGCTGTATAAAACGGCATCTGAGGTAGAAGACGAACTTTTGAGAGTTTATTTTTCAACAGCCTGCGCAGATCGATATTTTTTTTCCTGGGAATCTGGAAGTGAATGTGTACAATTATGGCGGACATTACATTTTATGTGAAGTATATAATGATTAGGCATAGGCAGCACTGGTAAACATATATGTAAACATATACGTCACATTACACATTAAAATTGGCAAAGTTAGACGAGTACGGTGCCTGCAGTAAATTCTATGTAATCGACCGATACTTGCTCAATACAATCAAAATAGGCGAAGGCAAAAGTGCGAAGTTAGAAGGCAAAGAATCGCACTTTCGCCTTCGCATCTACGCCATCGCAACTTCGCACTCTCGCATCTTCGCCCCAAGTGCGAAGGTTGAAGTGGTTCCATCGGAACACCATATAGCTTAGTGACAAATTAAATGAGTTCTGTCTAAACACACATGCAACTGACTATATTCAGGTTTAACATTATTCAGGGTCTTCTTGAACAAAAGATTTGAACCAGTGAAATTGGGCCGCGTTTTATGTACACGCACTGCGGCAACTAACTTCATACTTTTATTACACACATTCAACTTACTACATTTCAGCTAAACATCAAAACATCACAATAAATCGCAAAAATGTTTCAACCTGTGTCTTTTTAGATAAATCCTTAAAATGTTTTAAAGGAAAAATCGGAATAAAATTGTCACAAGTTGAAAATAATTAAATGAATTCTGTTTTTACTTTTATGTACATGTATACACACCGGCAACTTTCAACACTCTTTAACACACATGCAAATGTATGCATCAAAGAGAAACTTTTAATTCTCAACAAGAATTTAGGCCAGAAATTAGTTGCCTAAGTTTATTGTTAGGACGAAAGTATTTGTCAGGGAAATAAAAATAATTAAATTCAAGATCAGCATGACTTTCTACACTTTTAAACACGCACGTAAAATGCAGTTAAAATTGTCTTATCTTAGCTTATACCACATTCATACGACGAACATTTGCTGATGCAGGCTTTACTCATGAGTGAAATCACACATATAAGTAAAAGTTAATTTGTTAAGCGTTTAGACTAGGTTTATGTAATGTAAGTAAATCCTTAAATTGACATTTCAAATAAGAAGATGGACCGCTTTAGACTCGTGAATGTTCACAGAAAATGGGTATTATTTTACTATTTGGATATAGGAATAGCTTTTTGATGTTTCCGAATCTAGGAAACTAGGAGAAAAGACAGACCGACTGATTAATACGACAGAACCATACTTAATGCATTTAAGGAAGAAGATTGGTATGGGTTTTTTAAACAAAGAAGAAAAATTTCTTAAGGTGGCACGGTGACTCAAAATACAATGTAGATGTTTTACTTTTTGATTATGACAACAAAAATAAGAAGAGCTACTCGAAATTTCATCATACGGAAGGTTTCACGCATCATAAGTCATCACCTATCAATATACAAGTCAATAAAACTCATCCGGAAATTACACATGTAAACAAATCGAGTTGTTTTGGACATTGGTTTAGTGTTACGTCATTGCGATTTCTGTCTAAAAAATTTTACAGTAGGATTGACACACTGAAAAAAGAATTTGAATTTGAAGCTATTCGATGTCCGTGGTAAGAAATCTGCATTTAATAGAGAATGCATCTTTAAAAATATAGTTTATCGGAGACATCATGTTTCAATGAGAGGCTTCTGGTCCATGATGTATGCCACGCTGCAGCATTTGCATTCCCCTGCACTTGCGTGGCTATGAAGCGGAAGGAAAACTCAATATTTTCGTGTTGGCCCAACGCCTTATTCTGTTCTATTTTTAATTTGATTTATTTACTTTTGAGAACACTAATTTTTCAAAAGTTCATCTTTTCATTTGATATATAAATATGTGGAAATCGTGTAAAAATTCGATATTTGCCAAATCATGGTTTTTTGCGTCACCATGTCCCTTTAAAATTTTGTAAAAAGTTGGAAAATGTTTGGCAACTGCACCATAGACTGTAGAAGAGATGTTGCATGTTAATGAAAAGGTATAGATATTGCCATCTGTTTATAGTGTCTTCAGCGGAATGTCGGAGGACTGTAATCTCTTTGATGTTGCTACAACTCATATGCAAAAGTTAGCTTGTACCTAATCCTGACTACTTTAGATTTACTTAATTGTGCATGATTTGCATATAAACAAATAAGTTCATACGACAACAATTGCACATGTAAATAAATTTACATATGTATAAAATATACTGATCTACATGTATGCAAATTGTGTCGTATGAATAGAGTATCAGTTACTTCATTCGTAAAACGCATTCATACAAGTTTCTCCTAAGATATTTTGTCTGTTATGATGAGGATCATACTGTAGAAGTACATATTTTCGTTGGGGTCAAAATTGCGTTGTTTTTAAACGAAATAAGATTTCGTGTGCATTTAATTTCGTCATATCGTAATCTCTTTCTATTCATTAATACTTGGGTTAAGAATTCGTCATGGATTTAAATTCTTTGATTTATACTGCCAACGAAAATAACGAAATTAAATCCTCAACGGATATTTCTGCTTCTACAGTAATCAAATGAAGGTCACCATCAGGCACGTAGCATCGTTTTTGAAAGTGGGGGGACCAGACTCATCCAAAAAATCTTGACAAGCAAAAAAAAAAAAAAAAAGAAAAAAAGAAAAAGAAAAAAAGACACCTTCCCAAAATCATGAAAATCCTAATCCGTGGAGGGGGGGGGGGGGGGGTAGAAGGATACCGATATCCTCACAACTTCAATTTCACTGTTCACTTCCTTATATTTTACATGATCCCAAAAAAGTGGGGGGGCCAATTCCTTCATAATTCTATTTTTTACATATAAATTTAAGAAAAATCATTGCTGCGACAAAAAGTGGGGGGGGGGGGGGGCAGGCCTCCCCCCTGGCCCCCCCTGATGCTACGTCCCTGACCATGACGAATGAATTTTGTCCACATTTTATGTCTACTTGCTGTCATCACCGTTTAACACACCTGCAACTAACTACATCTATGTAAAAAAAAATCTTACAGTTCCTTTACCTATCAAAATGAATTCAAACCAGTGTATATGGGATATTTTTAACGCAGTTGTTAGTTATGAGAATCAGAATACAATGAAGCTTTAAGGTCAGCATGACAAGTTGAATAAAATTGGTCCGAATTTTATGTACATGTACACACACCGGGAACTTACTACACACTTTTATACACACATTCAACTTACTACATACAAGTTAATATCCCCAACAGTATCGTAAAATCGTTAAATGAATTCAAACCAGTGTATTTTGAGCTAATTTCTTTAAAAAGTTTCTTAAGATAATCGAAAAGAAGTCACAAGTTGAAAAAAATTGAATACATTCTGTTGTTTACCTCTTTTTGTATTCATGCCAGCAACCCACTACACCATTTAACACAAATGCAACTAAATGCATCAAAGTCAAACTTTTAATTTGCAACAAGATTTCAAGCCAAACTTTATCTATTTGTTTATATTTATTGTTACTTACGATGACAGTAATTAAAATAAAGTCAAGGTCAGCATGGGAAATAAATGCTGTAGTTATTTTATGTATACACCGATATTTATGTTACATGTAAAAGAGGGTGTTGCAGTTCCTATGCTATTTTCCCTAAAGGAGTTGCGAATAAAATGGAAAAATCGAAGTTACAGAATTCGATGTAAATCTTTTTTGCGTGCAACGTTGTATATAAAGCAGTGAAGAATTTTATCTGAAAAGTACTAACTTTTATAAAACCATGAAAATAAATTTGACAATGATTACACAGACAAAAGTGGCAGATTTCATTCTTTATAAAAGGGGAATCCTCATTGTTGTGGAAAAACTGCCTTATTGAAACAAATTTAATCTTAACGTTTAGGTTCAAACGATTTCTTGAAAACTGCTATTTCTGATTTTTGTTCAAAGAGGCATATATTTAAAAAAAAATATCCAACTTTTGGGAAAAATCTTTAATACCTCTGAAATCTAAAAACGATGTGTTAAATCCTCTCTGCAAGTCTTGTTTAATTTAGTCGATTGGTTATGCAGTTAGAATAGATTGTGACCCTGTTGAACTTTTCTGATTGGGGTTCGAATCCTGGAACAGTTCGAAATGTTATACACTCGTATTTCTTAAATCGCTTGAAAAGGTAATGTATATAGATTATTTAAAAATGCCAGAATAGAGTTATTTTAACGCTTGTCGGTGTAATATTTTGCATGCGTGTTTAATTTCTTTCAACATTACTGTGTGAAGTCCCCTTTACAAACTCGAATTATAAACATTTTCTTCTGAACAAGGGATTTCAAAACCATGTACGCATCAATGTATAAAGTCTTTTTTTCATTTTTTATGAAAAACCGGGTATGCCGTTTCCAAAGCTACATGTACATGTTGTTAAAAGCAAATAGAAAATCATTAAAATGTATGAATCAGTGATAAAGCAATAGGTAAACGAAAATAATATACAGTCCCACCTTTTTATATAGTCTCTGCGTATATCTAGATATTATAAAAAACATACAATGATGATAATTAAAATTCTGACGGTTTTGAAGAGCCAGAATTTGATTTATTCATATAGCTCCAAAGAATGATATTTTAAACACGCCGTACAGTATAAATCAATTTGATATATGTTAACATCAAAATACAGAATATATGGTCAGCTTTTTTTGACAGTATTTATGAAAATCAAATGGTGGTTAAAATTGCCGTGTTCGATAGAAATGCGTTAAATATTGAGTATTTTGCCTACATATGGAACATACCCGCTATGTAAATATATTCGTATTCGTAATGTGTCTATATTTAGATATGACTCTTCAAACGATACGGATAAGGTCCTTTCAACGTTAGGTAATAAGCCCTCTTTTTTGCAACACCCTCTTTACTTGCAGTTCCCTTCACTCGCACAACACATTCAAACCAGTGTCATTTAAGTTATTTTTTATTAAAACGTAAGTGTCTGTTACAAGAATCTGTATAAAACGAAATTACGCATGACTTATGAAATGAATTTTGTCCGCATTTTTCACTCCACAACTAACTATGCATATTAACATAAATGTGATCGCCTTACACCAAAAAAAAATCATTACATACATGTTACAACTGTTATGTACATTGTCCTTATTGCTCATCAAGGTTCTAAATAGTGTATTTTGAAATTATTTCTGACCATAAAGAATTGCTGTATGATGATCAGAATCGACGCCATGGTGACATATTCAATTGTAACACTACGCATGTAAATATGTAGTAGACTGGTCCCTCAGATTTGCATCCTAAATAGATACAGAGGCACAGGACAGATGTTCCTACTTCTGAGTATATAACAGACCGTATGGTCCCTGTAGTTAATATCGGTAGTTGGCTGGTAGTTACTAATAAATTCTTTACATTGTGTTACTGATAGTGTTATAAAGTAACAAAGTACTTGGTTCTGCAAAGATATCGATATTTATAAAGTAAGGGGGTCCATTTGGATGATCATTGCACAAACATCAGAAAGTTGTCGGTTTTTTTCCAGTGCACTTTATACAGTAGTATGTACATGTATCAGTAAAATTACATTCATGAGAGCATTTTTCACAGATAACCAAACACCAAGCGCACAAGTCATATCCAATATATACACAGTTGCATTTCCTCCATGTAGATTTCCAGTTATGTTTATGTTACCAATACGTTCACCAACTTCACTGGCCCGCTCTAAAATTGTTTTGGTTCTTGTGAATAACCATAAAACGACTTACGCCCTCAAGTGAAAATTTCTAAAGCATACACATCCTCCCGTTCACTAGTATTGTCTTCTCGATCAAGGAAAAGCAGGTCTAGGTACCATACATTTACCATCATGTTACCCTCTTCCACCCACCCACGCCCCCCCCCCCCCTCCAGCGCTTAATCCGTACTAAGAATTTCCCGTGTTAAAATTGAATGCTAGCAAATGAAATCTCTACTTCTTCAATATCTAATAAAATGAGAAACCGGTAGGTTCGCATAGTTTAAATTGACAGTATAAACATGTATGTAATTATGTATAATATCAATATCATTTTTGAAAGGCTTCGGAGGTATAGCGTTCAAAAAGGTTTCAACAGTTCAATAATAACATGAAACCCCTCTTATTGTAAATATCAAATTTGCAGCGCATTTACTCTGTAAATCACATATAGTATGTTTTTAAAAGATTACTTCTTCCCTCAATTTTTGGACGAATTTAAACGAAAACACACATGTTCCTTTCAAAGAAGTACAATTGAAATCAATATGAAGGGGAAAATCAAAGATTTTTTTTACTTACACTGCATCTATTATTACCCAGAGAAATTAACAAGACCGAGAAACTTCTAACAAAGATTTATATGGAAAATGTTTATATATTTTTTTTCTCCATTCGGAAGTATTCGAGACACCTCGCACAATTTTGACCATTATAAACTGGGCACTTTTACGTCTGCCGTACACTTCATTTTTTTTTTCTGAAGTTAGAAAAAAGAAACAGCCAAATGTCTCTATAGGAATTAGAGTCTGACATTATCATTCTTTGTTGTGCAGTCCGTGATATTTCTTGAAGGTTTCGACCAAATGATAAAAGGGCGTGTAGATTTCAGTCCTCTCAGTTTCTACATAAAATAATATATATATTTACATCTACCGAGTATGATTCCCTCTATTTCTTACGGAAACGTATAGTTAATTCATAGCTCTATAGAAATAGCAAGACTAAAATGTATACATCCTCGCTTATAATTATCGACTGGTCGAAATCTACAGCGACCTAAGAAATATCACAGACTGCATGAAAAGCATGATGTCAGACTCAAATTCCCATAGGAAACAATTCTTTTAGCTAACTTACTGATTTACATTGACAGTAACTTTTTACTTACATTTTACAATAAATTATTAATTTGTTAAAAGAAAGATCTAGATATAAACAATAAAATGGTTTCTTTGATGATGCATGAAATATTAAACGGATTGTTTTTTAAATGATATTAATGAAATATTAAAACTTTTTTTATGAATTTAACTATAAATGCATTCAATTTCGCTGAAGACTTATAAGGTAAGACAGTGATACAAGTACCGACCCATTTGTGTTGATTGTGTACTATCATAGACGAATAATTTCTCTATCTACATTGTATCTGTCTTTCTTTTTTCTCGCCCATTTATACGTGTGTGTAGATACATGTATATAGTATGTAATGGTAGATATCTGTAGATAAGTACAGCCCTATCGTTCTCACTTGAGAAAGAGCTTCGCATTCAAACTATGCGATTTTTTAATACTAGAAAGCTATATCGTTTAACGCGTGTGTATTAACGCGTGATAGGAGACATGCGCGGATCTAGAGGGGGGGTCGGGGGGGTCCCGACCCCCCCTGGAAAATGAAAATTTATTAAATTTACATAGTAAAATTATCGCAAATATGCCTCGGACCCCCCCCCCCTGGCAAACACAATTATCCTTCGGACCCCCCCCCCTGGAAAAATTTTCTGGATCCGCGCATGGGAGAGTCCGTTATGAGTTTTAAATTAACATTAACATACTGCAAAAGCCTCAGTCACAACTGGCCGTACGTGTTTGCTGATCGTGCGTGTGCTACGGGTTTTGTCATTCGTGGCTCCCGTGGCTGATTGTAGCGTTAAAAATCCTGTTGAAGTGTTTGAGAGTGCAACGTATGACAAACGAACGTTTGACGTGCGAGTCGTAAGATGTCACGTACAAAGTTTAAAGACTATTTGACACTCGCAATGTGCGATGCCCTTAGGCACCGTACTTCCGACTTGCAATTACCATGCGATAAATAATTTTACTGTAGGAACCGTACTTCCGTCTTACGATTATTGTGCACCAGACGTACGTTTGCCTTGCGAACGGCAGTAATAAAATTTGCTTCGTAGGTCACCTGCAAGTCAATTATACCGACGTCTCTGAAACTGTGATTTAAGCCTTAGTCTCAACTGGCCGTACCTGTTTGGTGATTGTGCGTGTGCTACAGGTTTTGCCAGTTTTGGATCTCGTGGCTGATCGTAGCGTAAAAAATTGAGTTAAAGTGATTGAGAGTGCAAAGTAAGACAAACGAACGTTTGACGTGCCAGTCGTAGGTGTCACGTACACTGAGACGGGTTGCCACTCGCAACGTGCGATGCCCGTAGGAACCGTACTTGCGTATTACGATTATCGTGAAACAGAAGTGCGTTTGCCATGCGAACGACCATAATAAGATCTGTGTCGTAGGTCACCTACAAGTCAATCGTACCGAAGTCTTTCTGTGCCTCACGACAACTGCAAGGACAATTATTAGTGTTCACATGAAGTAAAAATCATTTTGTCTTTGAACATGTACCGAAATATATCTACCGTAAGCAAGCAAATATTGAAACGTCAAAATAACTCGTATAGAAAAAGAAGACTGTTGTTCTATTATATTCTGTTATTGCTGCTTTGGTGATTTTGATGTGTGACTAACTTAAAGGCTAAAGTATGTTAATGTAAGTCATAGGGTAGATGTAATTGGTGTATTAATGTTAATATACCGTTTGTGAAAACTGTAATATTTTGTTTCATGTATGACAACGTTGCAATGTAGTAACATTGCTGTGTGTATCAACAATGTAGTTATTTTAATGTGTGTATCAACAATGTAGTGACTGTGGTGTGTGTATCAACAATGTAGTGATTTTGCTGTGTGTATCAACAATGTAGTGATTTGTAGTGGCATATTCAGTGTGTGTGCGTGTGATTATGACGTAATGACTTGCACCTTAGAGCAATGTAACACAATATGCAGATATGACTTATATTATATACTTGTATATTACATGTGTACATGTTTTTGATTTTGTAAAATATATTTTGACTATATGTATCAACAATGTAGTGACATTGCTGTGTGTATCAACAATGTAGTGATTTTGCTGTGTGTTTCAACAATGTAGTGACTTGTAGTGGCATCTTCAGGGTGTGTGCGTGTGATAATGACGTAATGACTTGCACCTTAGAGCAATGTAACACAATATGCAGATATTACTTACATACTTGTATACTACATGTGTACATGTTTTTGATTTTTTGAAATATATTTTCACTATATGTATCAACAATGTAGTGACTTTGCGGTGTGTATCAAAAATGTAGTGATTTGTAGTAACTTCTGTTGTGTGCGTGTGGTAATGACGTAATGACTTGCATAGTTGATCAATGCATCTCAATGGATGAAACATAATGTGTAGATGCATGTACAATACATGTTATTAATTTTGTGAAAACTTCAAATATTTTGCTATATGTATGACAAAGGTGTGATCTAGTGAATTGCTGTGTGTATCAACAATGTAGTGACTTATTGCATGTAAAATAATGATATATATCCTCCCCCCGCCTCTCTCTCTCTCTCTCTCTCTCTCTCTCTCTCTCTCTCTCTCTCTCTCTCTCTCTCTCTCTCTCTCATGTGTATAGATATATACATATATCAGTAGGTAAGTACCATTCTGTTGTTCTTTCTTGGAAAAAAGCTCCCTATTCAAACTTTGCAATATATCGATCTTTTGAATACTAGAATGCTACGGTCCTTAAAACGTTCTACTTTCGTATTACTTGTGCGTTCGCTAACCGTGCGTTCATCGTGCGTTTATTGTTTACAAAGTGTTCAGCGTTCTCTCATATTATATTGTGTTATAGAGTGTGCGCTCTGCAATCGTTCAGCATTTGCTCGCTGTTTATTTTTCTTTTTATCCTCATTGTCCTTCGGAACATCATATTAGAAAACAGGGAAACAAAATTGAGCATGGGATTTTAATTACGACAGAAAATTCATTCAATACACCGAAAATTCTTTTATATATGTTCGTAACAAAGTATCAAGATTATCGACAGTAAGTAAACATATTCATTATGAATTGATAACAATTAGTTAACTTTTTTTTATTATAAAACATCGTCACCAACCAGTGCCGTCGGAAGCAAATTGAAAGTGGGGTGGGGTGGGGGACTAGATATGTCAAAAATCTTGACAAGCAAAAAAAAAAGGGGGGGGGGGTATGTCTAACTTTGCTAAAAAGTGGGAGGGGGGCTAAGAGCTTGTCCCCCCACCCCCGGTTCCGACGCCTATGCCGTTGTTTCAATATGTATAAATAATGTTGTACAAAGTAAAGATCAGCATAAAAGAAAACCTTTCTACTGCCATTTTGTTAACCACTTTATAAGGTTTGACCAGATTAAATATATTTCAGAACCCTATTGACTGTTTATCTAATAACAGTCCTTACCAATTAAATCCTGATTTTAATAATTCAATCTAGAAACAAACATCATGCGACAAAATGGTTGTGAATTACACGGTTACCTCGTCAAGCCGTGTAACAACCCTTACATAGTTCTTTTACATTTCCAGCATTGAAAAGCTGCAAAAGAGACATTAAAGGTTTTTCCAGTAATGTATTTTTTACGATTGCCTTCGTATATTGGACATATCAAGATTAAATTAATTTCGGCTTTAATAGAGTATGAACATAAAGAACAATTTCTATTTTTCTTTTCAGTGTTATGAAATTGACCCGTTCTAATGTTGCTTTAGTTATAATTGCTTAAGTATTTTATTAACTATTACTGTACATCTCACCTTTGATTTAATTGACTCACTCAAATTGAAGTTTTACTCTATAACATATGTCACTCGTGTTTAAGCGCTAATTTCTATTGTTTTCAACTCTTATTCATATTGCGATATGTACATGATTGGAGAGAGAGAGAGAGAGAGAGAGAGAGAGAGAGAGAGAGAGAGAGAGATTAGGTTTCGGATTGTTCGGGTGTTATTCCTGGATTCCCCAAAATCACCCATACCGACCTTAAGTTCAAATAACGCATTCTAGTCTTTAATTGTCACCGGATATACAGAAACACCTTAATTCCCCACCTTAATTCCCCCAGTGAAAATCATGAGGCTTGGGAGGAGAATGAGTCAAACGCGGTCACATTTAATCAAAGGGAAAGACTTAATGTATTTAGGGATAAATCAATGATCATTCAATATTTAAAGCAATATAATTAAAACATATCACTGGTATAAATTTAAACAACAAGAACAAGTTGAGGCAGACCTTTATACAATTGTTTTTACTTCCTTACTTGCGCGATGCAAAACTTTCAGATCCCCTTGAATGCCAGCATCAAAGAATAAAGTTTAAACAGATGAAATACATTGTAACTTCAAAATATTCAGGAAATAATTATGAAAAGGTATCGTAATTGCATTTAATCATATGCTGTGGGTTGCATGTGTGTTACCAATAATGTAGTGAGATGCATGCCACTTTGACTGCACTGACTTTCACGTGTGTTTTCATATGTGTGTAAAAATGTAGTGAGAGTCATGTGAATTTCCAACATCTTATTATTTAAAATAGCCAAAATCGCAGTAGAGACCAACAATGAGGATGCTCAAACCAAACATATTCTGTAGTCAACGTCTCTAAAGTCATACTGCAAACCAGTGTAGTGAGATTCTGGTCAAAAGTCAGGTGTAGTGGTTTGCTGGTGTTTACAAGTATGTGTGTGTGTGTGTGTGTGTTTCTTCGCTGAATTTGACTGTAAATACGGCTAACAGAAAAACTATTGTATTCAGAAATGGTGGATCCGTCAACTTCTCAGGGAAATCTAACAAAGGAATTCTTGAAAATGTCGACTTTTACAATTAATTAGGACTTTATTTTAATAACAACGGTAAGTTTAATATTACTAAAAAAAGTTAACGGATCCTGATTGAAAGCATTATTCGGTTTAAATTGTAATATCCAGAAGTTTAAATGTTGAGACCCGATGCTCTTTGATATGTCATCTCCTATGGAAGTGAAATCTGGGGTTGCTTAAAGAACAGGATGTTGTTTTCATGGATTTTTTTTATTTCAATTTATCAATCGATGCCGTTGGAACCATCTCAGGTTGTGTCATAGAAGCAGAGGCTGTGGAACTTAAACTGTACACGGTGTTCTGTTGTCACAGCAATGAAGAGTTCTATGTCAGAAGCATTGTTCCTATATATGCATCAATACTAAAATAATGGAAAATGTACGTTTGAGGGGCCATTTAAATGTTGCTATAAAGTGAGGAGTGTGAAGAGGGGCTAGCATCAAAGTAAGTTAATTGGATGAACCTTAAACAAAACCATGCTTTTTTTGGTGATTAGTGCGGGAATGAAGGTAGCGAGAATTGCAAAGAATACATAAACCGCGTAAGTGAGTTATGTTCATTTTTTCTGCAATGATCTCTACGTTCATAGCCGGCATGAATCATCAAAAATAGTATTTTACTGTTTATATTTACATATTCCTTTTAACATATTATTGAATAAATCATAATCATGTATTTCCAAAAAGATACAAATAAATATTTTTTAATATCAAAGCATTTTTTGGTTTTTACAGTATCAAATAATTTTTCATACAAACCAATTACCTTAGAAAGTTAGGCACTTTCTCCTATATACACCAGCAGAATCGGTCTCCTTTCAAAGTTAGAAATATTCAAAGTAAATAAAAATAATTTCTTTTTGGGCAAACGAAAAAAACAAACCAAAATGCATCATGTGATTGTTTAGAAAAGGGAACCGTTTGGTTTCGTCCCCCAAATGATTAGGTGTATTTAACCCAAATGTTATGCATCAATTGTAAACAAAGCAAACTTCAGAAATATTAGCGAACAAAATGTACACAGGTTAAATTTTAGTTTGCCTGAACATTATGACCTTTATTTATAGCGATGCAACCGTATTACAACCATACCGGTCTCGACGTCAGAGGCGAATTTTAACATGAGGCGAAACAACGCGATACCCTTTTATGTCGTTTGTTTTGTTGAAACATTTTGTACATATTTGTTTTCATTGAAATTTGGCTTCATTGACCGGGGAAACTACTGCAATGTCTATTATAATACTTAGCATAACCATAGTTTAAAAGCGTACACAAAATTTGATATAAAATCGGACCAAGCAGCTTTAAGTTTAAACGAAGTGGCGACGAACACGGCGAAAAGCAAAGTATAGTATAACATGGTGCAACTATATACAAGCTTTCCAGCAACTATATAGGTTGCGAGAATTTTTACATTTACATTTTTAAAAAAAGATTTTCAGACATCTGGGTAAACCTGCGTTATTGTTTTTATGCATCAGTATTAACTTACACTGTACATAGATAGAAGAGTCAAAAGTTATGGGACCTTTAAGTCATATCGTGGAGTTTACTTGTCGTAATATTTACCTTTAACAAGATCTTGCATGTCAGTAACACTATTTTGTTTTAAATAATATTAAGTAATCAGTAACTGAAATTACTTAGTGGCCTGCTATACTATATTTCAACAACGGATGCGTAAATTCGTCAAATTTTAATAATGCACCAATAAAAGAGTGTCTATTCATAAACAAACAATAAATTTAACAATCTGATGATGAATAATGGAGAAAAAATATACTCTTTTTAAATATAAACAACGTTTGATACGAGTACCTTCTCAACTCAAAAGGACATAACGCATCTCGGTAGTTAGCAGAGATAGAAAGCTGTTTAATTATGTATTATGTGAATGACAACCATTATTAATGAGTTAGTGCAAACTGCTGCTCAATTCAATTATCAGCCTTAATCAGTGCAGACATTTATTATTTCCACAAGTGATTCATCCAACAGCGCCCTACGAAGACAGAAGTCTAGAACATTTATATTGTTCTTAATGATACCGAATATTAAAGAAAGAAAACAAAAAACCAATAAATTTGATCTTAAATATGTTTTTATTTATTATCTAAAATGATTTGATTGAAAATCTTGATTTTAGTGAAAAAATACGTGTGGATTTATGAATCTTCTGGTTGGCATCTTTACTGCGCTGAACCACATCTATATCTTGTATAGTCTTAATATCAAGTCCTTTGCAAACAGCTTCATAAACGTCCGAAATATTTGTGTCACATTTTGTGGATGTTGTAAGATAAGTACAGCCCCAGTCTATTGATACAATGGCATCGAGAATTTTTTCCTCCACATTGTCCTCCTTAATGATTTGATCAGACTTGTTACCGATGACAATGATAGGGACGGACTCTCCACTTCTCTCTTCCAAAATGAGTTGTCTCAATTTTTCCACCTCTCGGAATGTCCGCATCGAGTCGCTCAGGTCAAACATCAATACAAAAGCATGGCAAGATCTGACAGCTTTTCTCAACATGTCCGGAAACTCGAAGTTACCCGCCGTATCCAAAATCTCCAGTTTAGTGAATTTGCTTTCAGAAGTTTGGATGTCGTATCGGAACAATGTTTCGATTGTAGGACTATATTTGTCAGAATATCCTCTCTTCAATAAACGGGTGATTAGGCATGTTTTCCCGACTTTCTTTGATCCCAAAACACCAATGCGAAGAATCTTGTCAATATTGACTGATTTGTTTTCGTACACCATTTCTAAGAATGTGTGTGGTTGAAAGTGAGGTATGAAACTCTGCGACATAGAATCATTTCCGTCTTATATAGTTTGAAACTCCACCTCTATTTCCCTATTGGTTGGAAACCAATTAGCAGCTATGATAACTATCAAGCAATAAGCATGCATATTTTCATATCTACTCTAGTTTCTGTGTTTGACATTTTAAAATGTGTAGGTGAATATGTATTAGGTCACAAATGGTAAAACTCGAACACCGAAAGTAAAATGATAATCAAAAAGATGAATAAGTATCAATCTCAGGCAATTCCTCTCTAAATCAAAATTTTCATATTTCAACATTTTCTTGTATTTGCACAAACCTAGCTGATTTTTCCACTATAATTTTTTATTTGTCAGGTGTTTTATTAGATGTCCAAACTAAACGATGAAAATTCATTATTCAAATATACCCTGTTCGGGTTAAATTATTACATAATTGCAATGGAACATGAATCGTACTTTTATCCTTATATAGCGGGTGTTTAGCGATAGGCCTAAAAATAGAAATTGGGAACATATATCATGTATAGACGCTTATGTACAATATGTATCTATCCCCCCCCCCCCTCTTACACACACACACACACATTAATATATATACATGTATATATGAATGAGAAAGTTTGAATAAAAAAAGATTAATTCACTCGATGAATTTCACTGTGCATAGATATGAAAGGCCGTGCAGGGATTTCTGTTAATTGCTTTATATTGCATGACGATCCAATAATCGCTCTATTTATTTAAAGATGACCCCTAGTTCTAGAAATACCTAGATTCTAGAAAAGATTAACCTATACACAATTATTTTTATGTACAGGATGCTATGCCATTATAACGCAGACATTGTTCTTTATTCGTCTGGTTACGTTCTCTTGTTTTCCTCAAAATTCAAATGATAACATTGATAATTTCCTTTGCATGTTTATGCCTATTAATTAGCCCGATAGACATTCATTAAGGAATGGCATTGAGTATTTCCTGTATAAATGAATTGAATTATTAGAAAGGAAGACGCGCAGACATACCGACCGATCGGTTTGTAAGGAATATTAGATTTAACATCGCCCACTGTTAACATATTTATTGAATCCTTAAGCGATTTATTTCAGCAGGTTGTTTTATTTTCAAACATATATGTCTGAGTTATACTTTAATAACAAATACAATCTTGAAATTGGCTTTTAATTTGCTGCGTATTTATCTCGTAGGAAAGCAACGGAAGTGCAATGTTTGTAACATATTCTACAAGCATTATGCAATTGAGTTTTTATTATATATCGAAATATTCTATATTCCCCAAAAAGGGAATAAAAAAAAACCCACATTGATGCTCTTTTTAAGGATATACGAATCAATAGAAAAATAATAAAAGCAACAATATCAATGTTTTTCAAGCATGATTTCATGAAAAAACCAACAAATCCATATTCTTATATGTTTTTTTTAATAAAGCAATACCGATATTCCTTCATTGTGGTTACCTCTCTGAGGTATTGAATCTGCCTTCGAAAGTATATTTCTTGACATTTTTGATGTACTAGCTGTAAAAAAATCTAGTTTTCGTAAGTTACACTTGATGATTAATAATTATTTCAAGGAGTGTAATTGTAAGACCGTCTTTACATCATTTAAGAAAACCTTTAGAGGTTTGGAATTCTGGAGCTGGAAACCTGGAAAACGGTTGAATGGAAAATTAATATAAAACGATATTCTGTAGAAAACCCAACTGTTTTGCAATATTTACCTGGGAACCACTTGATATTAACATTCCCTTTTTTAGCTCATCTGAGCTGAAAGCTCAAGTGGGTTTTTCCGATCACATTTTGTCCGTCGTCCGTCTGTCCGTCCTGTTTGTCCGTTCTTCTTTAAAACCACTTGGCCAATTTCATCCAAATTTGGCACAAAGCATCCTTATGGTATGGTGAATATAAATTGCAAAAATGAAAGACCGATCTTTATTTAAAGCGGAGAAAACCTGAAAGATGTAAAAAAAAAAAAGGGGGGTGCATTTTAAAAAATCTTCTTCTCCAGACCTACTGAGTCAAATTCACTGTAAGAATTTAGCGTAAATAATCCTTATGGAAAGGAAAATATAAATTGCAAAACTTATGGGCTAATTCTGTTTCAAATTTAAGTAATTTAAGAAAATAACAAAGAGGGAAGTCAATCAGTTTATAACTTCGGTTTCGGTATTTCATATATCGAAAACCAGTGTTTGAAGCAGTCATGTTGGACGGATGATAAACGGGTTAATCTTACAAAGATGAATTTGCTTGTTGTGCAGCAGTTTACGTGCAAAGGGAAAATTTGAAACATGCAAAATATATTTGTGCCGATTATGTGAAGTAAATTGAGGTGAAATATTTCAGTGCGTTGAAATGTTCACTTGTGAGGGTGGTTTTAGCTTATTTTGATTTTCGTTTTATTTTCATTATGCTTTTTAACTTGAGGGGAACTATCGCCTGTATTTTAGAATGTTTACGTATCAAATCAAACATAGACAGCTAAATGTTTATCTGCGCAAAATGAGCAAAATCTGATGCACTTACAACATATTATAAAATACTATATATTCTATTGGTAATTCGGTACGATCTCTACATAACGGTTGATTAATACAACGTGTTTTGTTAAGATGCTCAGCATTTTCAGTCTAAACGGAGATTGTTTTCGCTGCTAGAAATATGTAGGTATACAATATGATGAAAAATAAGTTCTGCCCTTTCTTTGTTTAAGTGCATTTTTTCTTTGTTTTAATTGTTTTAAAATTTTCTTTTTACTAACTGTATCTGATAGTCAAGCTTCGAGTTATAAGCAAGATACAGAGCTTTGCTCGAAATGCTATGTTTGTATACAGAGCTGAAGTAATGCTTTACATAGGGGTCGGAACAGGGGGGCTAGGGGGCTTATCCCCACCCCCTCCACCTATTTTGCAAATTTAGACATAACCAAACTCATTGTTTGCTTGTAAACATTTCTGATAAGGTCTAGCCCCCCTCTCCCACTTTCAATTTGCTTCCGACGTATATTTAAAATGCTGAATAGGAAATACCAAGTTTAAAAATCTTAAGTTGAATGTAATAAACTCATGTGAACAAAAACATGACTCAAACAAAGCTCTGTATCTTGCTTATAATTCTACGATTGTCAGACGTTTACGATACTGATGGTATCCATGCATTTTACGAAGTTATTGCAATTTTGCTCTCGGTGGATATAATGGAATAAGTATACAATATGAGATAAAATTTAAAAAAACCGGTTGTACCGGTGCATCGGAATATCGAACCCCAATCCCGGTGTCTGGAAGTTCTCTGTGAAACCACTAGGCTACGAAGTTCATTTAATTACTTAAGGTAATATTATCACTACAAAACTATTTAAAGTTTTTATATAAAAGGCAGATTTATTGAACCAATAAGAAAAATCAGGATAATTTAGAGTTATCGAAAATTGCTGGGGATCGGATATCGTAAAACATTAAATACGTGTACAGAAAAATTAAAAGGATGATATGTTGAAACTACTTTCTAGTGCCCTTCTTATACGATGAATTATATAAAATCTACACCAATTTTGATAGTTTTCAAACACGAGTAAATAAAAACGACGTCTTTTAAACACTTTCCATTGTTCTTACACATTATTATTATGAGGATAAAAACATTATTATTATGAAAATAAAAGCATTATCGTTGTTTTTTAAAAATTATTGCAGCAGAAAATCATCTTTGTTTGTAGCAATTTGTTGTTTTTGAATAAAGATGAAAATAATGGGTGGGCCCTAGTACAATAGAGCGATATGCCTGTCAATATATTGATTAGAATTATAGCTCTTTAACATATCATGTGACAAACATTTTTCAGTTAAGTTTATTCATCAGTCAAGTGATTAATTTTATGAAACGTCATACGAATTCACGCCATGTAAAAGAAAATCGTTTATAATGGAGAAGACCAATTAAATTTTTGAAAGTTTTTGAATTGAGGAATTGAGTGCGTTCAGGTACAATTTTCTTCTTTCACATATAGGAGTTTTTAAAAAAAATAAATACAATAACTAGTAAGTAGTTGAGGGAGAAAATTTACCTTGCTTTCATGTATTTTGATCGTTTTATAAAGAGGTGGGGGGACTAAAATAAACAAAACTGGAAGTTAACTGTAAACCCCTACCGAAAATTTAGTTTTAATGTATATTGCATATGATCTTATTTTCGGTAAAAAATGGTATTCCATTAAGGTAAATATGTCAAAGATTAAGTATATGCAATAATAAGTGTACAATTCGGATATTTATTTTTGTTAATCTAACGAGGGGCCATATGGCACAATATCCTTTGAACACCTATATAAAGCCATTGTCGCTCAGGTGAGCGATGTGGCCCATGGTTCTTTGTTTCGATTGCGACTCTTAAAAACAGTGTCATATTAAACGATATATTTCTCTACAATCTCTTTAATATGTGTCATATCTTAAAACAAACTATAGTAAATGTCAGAATATATAATATTCTTACTGACGCAGAAACGATAGCAACGGTACGATTCTTTATCGAGAGATGCATGCATCTAACGGAAAAGTGTTTCAATCACTAAGTCTGATTATAGTCTACTGTAGGCTACATAAACCTTCTGGAATAAAATAGCTCGGTTTTAACAGTTCAAATTACGTTTAACATTTTTGCCTTTTAAAAAAAAAATCAGATTAAGTTTATAGGTAGACAAATTGTATCTCATATTTATTGAGTTGATCTGATGTATAATTTTTTGGCAGCCTAGCCTCTTAGCATTACGTCTTATGAAAAATTATCTTGTAGAAAACTTGACCATTCCTTTAATCTCAATACCAGATCCTATTAGTAGAAATCAGCTTTATCATTGTATGATAACGGTTTTCAAGATTGTTAATAAAATTTCTCAGTTTTTACTGTAAACGTAACAAGTTAGTGAAACACATGCAAACATAGGTGTCTTAATTCACACTCTTTAATAAACACAAATAATAAGCATACGGGGAACACAAATTGTCGAGTTGTAAATGCGAACATGTGTGGTAACAACATAATTTGAAATGTTATGGTCTTTACGATTTTTATTTGAAAATTTTAGTAGATTTAATTTAATATCGTATATCAAAATATAGGTTTGAAACTGGCCAAAACTGCAGATTGTGATAAACTAACTAGTTATGAATGTTTATGAAATCCACGATGGCATAATTATCGAAATGTTAAATTTTCTGCTTTATAGTGTTCAATATTTGATATAATTCAAATCATGCATACATTGTAGTAAAACTTAATAGTGATAATTTGTAATTGTAAAGGTTAAAAGATAGAAACGTATAAGAAATTGCACAACTTCGCATTTTACATTTCAAACGATGATGTCGCTACACATGTTCGCAATCACTAATCGACAATTTAGTTCCTCGTATGAACATTCATTTTGTTTATTGAAAAGGTGTAAATTAAAACACCTACGCCTGCAATCATATTGCTCACATGCCAAGTTCACTTTTTATAAAGTTATCATTGGATATCCAACAAATTTTATTAACAATTTTGAAAAATGCTTTTATACCAAGGCAATGCTCATTTTGTGGGATTGAGATGGATGGAATGGCAAGCTAATTAATAATGTAATAAACCACATGAAACATTTTGCATTTTGAAAATGTTTTATGAAGGTAGGTGGTCAGAATATGACATTCACCTAAACATTGATATGAAATGTCTATCTATACACTTATCTTTACTCATATAAAAATATACCCAGAAGTCTTTAATGTAATTTTTTACAAATTACAAAGCCTTTCAATCTCAGAAGATTAAATTCGTATTTAGTTAACTATAATCAGACAGTGCATTTAAAAGGTATTTTAAAAAATCATTGATTAAAAACTGTTTTTCGTGAGATATATGCATCTCGCAAGATTTCTCTGGTGCGTTATCTTTTTTAAGAATTGTCTTCGGGTAAAACAGCGTATTAATAGTAACTACATTGTATGCAATATTCTAATATCTTAGAAAAAGTATCGCATCTTTGTAATAATTACAGAAAGAGAAACACAGAGAGAGAGAGAGAGAGAGAGAGAGAGAGAGAGAGAGAGATACAACACAATGAACAACTTTGTAAATGCTTTAATTAAGCACTCTTTTTTAAAATGTCATATTTTTGCAAATGAAATTAAAATATAGGTGGTAAGAGTAACAAATGATGGCAAATCTTTGAACTTAAACTTACTAAAATTAAAATGTCCATATAATTGTTCTGAAATGAGCACTACTGGTAAGCCAAAATCCACAATCAGTAAACAGATTAAAGGGCGTCTGACGTCCTTGGAATAACAGTCATGACTGTTTGCTAAATTCCATGCTAATTCCATTTTGGTGATACTTTCCGTACTCTAAAATGATTGCAAGAATTGTTGTAACCTATAAATTAATAGGTAATTGCCTAAATGGTTAAGGTAAACAGCATCCCCGTACAGGCTAGGGTATTCAATGTCAAGCTCTGGGGATCATAATATGTACTTTTCTCCCATTTTAGATTAATATGTGGCTATGTGGCTATTGATACGCACTCTAAACTTTTTTGCGGCGTGAATGTCATTCTCTCCTGGCTGCGAAGCCGTAATAGGATCTGTGACCAACCAAAGAATGTATTTGGGAAAAGTACAGCAAGCGTATCTAATATGTCTTGATAGTGACTTAATATGACAGATTTAAGAATTTGGCCAATGACATTCCCTCCGCAGTAAACGACCAACATGTAAGGTGCGTCCCCATATTTTAAAAAGTCTTTACCTTGCGGATTATTTTATGTGATCTCATTCCCCCAATATCCTCCTACAAAACTGAAACATTGTGTCTCTGAAGCTGGAAGGTTCTTCCAATTTGGAATTTTTTAACATGGACAAAAGCATGCTTTATGATAGATGTTGAAAAATGATGATTTGTACAAAGAATTTTAAAAATCACGTCAAAAATATAACACGAATACCACCGAACTTTTGCTTGCTATCTCTAGGTTGGAACGATCAAATATACATTATTAACATTGTTTTGTTTCTTTGTATAGATTGAAAGTGTATACTTTACCCCTTTGCAAATTGTTGCGTACATTGACACTTAGTATTACATCCAGGCAATTACTAGATCTGGTTGTTTCTCTTGTGACAAGTTCACCCTTTGATTTTTTAAGGGCACTGAATTGGTATTGTGAAATAGCAAAGCAAGGTCAACATGAGCTTAATTACCTCATGATTTTGAGAATCATTTACAGACATTGGTGCATAGTACTTTAGCTTTATCCATGTATGCCTGACAACGCGTTGCTTGTATATCTATGGAACTTGTATGTTGTTGCTAGTAGCTGTTGGGGATGGGTGTTCAATGGTCTTATAGCTTCTATGGATGCATCAATGATAGAGATCGCCTAATAAGCGACAACTTCTCTGTCCATAGCAAACCTACCTCTTTCCTCGTAGCTTCTCTCCCTGTAAATGTATCGGTCGTTGTGAGGGTTTCCTTATTCCTCTTGTTTGAGTTTTCTCGTAGCTTGGCAATATCATTTAAAAATAATGAGCATTAGAATTTGCTAGAGATCAAGTCTTATCGGAGTATTTAAAACGCGATTTTATAAAAACTTTCCACAATTTCAATCTTATGAGAATCACAAATACTATTTAGTCATTTAGTTATTTTCAACAATATTGTTAAAATATTCAAATAGAATTGGTATATTTTTCAACATATTTGAACAGTTAAATTTTTGGCTACTTTTCTGCTTCAGGAGTATGTGAAAAGAGATGTATATGCTCAACCAGATTTAAGTGGTAGAGCCCGATCAAATAAACATTGAGAAAAAGGCATCTTTATTGTGTAGATTAAAAGTTGTGAAAATCATGACCTCCGGGGGCAGGTTGGGGCCATAATGGGGGGTCGGATTTATACATAGGAATATATAGAGCAAATCTTTAAAAATCTTCTTCTCAAGAACCATTTGACCGGAAAAGCTGAAACTTATGTGGAAGCATCATCATGTAGTGTAGATTTAAAGTTGTGAAAATCATGATCCTCGGGGGGTAGGGTGGGGCTACAATGGAGGGTCGATTTTTAACATAGGAATATAAAGAGAAAATCTGTTAAAAATCTTCTTAAGAACCATTTGGCCAGTAAAGCTGAAACTTCTGTGGAAGCATCCTAAGGTAGTGTAAATTCAGAGTTGTGAAAATCATGACTCCCGAGGGTAGGGTGGGGCCACAATGGGGGGGGGGGTGTCAACTTTTTACATAGGAATATATAGAGTAAATCTTTATAAATCTTCTTCTCAGAAACTAATTAGCCAGGGAAGCTGAAATTTGTGTGGAAGCATTCTCAGGTAGTGTAAATTTAAAGTTGTGATAATCATTACCCCCAGGGGTAGAGTGGCGCCACAATTGGGGATCGGATTTCTATATAGGAATAAATAGAGTTAATCTTTAAAAATCGTCTTCTCAGAAACTAATAAGCCAGAAAAGCTGAAACTTATTTGGAAGCATACTCAGGTAGTGTAGATTCAAAGTTGTAAAAATCATGATTCCTGGGGGTAGAGTGGGGCCACAATGGGGTAGGAATTTTACATAGGAATATAAAGAGTAAATCTTTAAAAATCTTCTTCTCAGAAACTAATTAGCCAGGTGATTATTTGATATTGTTTAGATTTTGGCTTCTGGATGATTCCTGGACGACTGGGTCTCACAAGGGGTTCAGAGTTTGATGTAGGTTTATATACCATTTATAAACAATTGCTTAGTATTTTTTTTTAGAGCTGCAATGCTCAACATGTGATATTACTATAAAATCATCCTGTTAGAAAAGGGACTAATGATAATAAACATAAGAATATCCAGTGAAAAAAAATTGATTTTTATTTATACAGGATCTACATGTATTATACTACATTGTCCAAATAGTTTTATTATGACTCCATTAAGCTGATTTTATCATACCTATTGTTCCTCAGGTGAGCGATGTGGCAAATGGGCCTCTTGTTTAATGTTGGCATATGGCTAAGAATCATTTTAATTTTTAGATGGATTAAAAGAATTATTTGATTGCCCCCTGCGTATATATGTAGTAAATGAATCAAATAATAGGGTTAAAACATTCACCACACCATTGCCTCTCCACTTCATACACTCACAAAAAGAAGTGCTAGATTAATACTGAGCTACCAATTTACAAAGATATAATCATAAAAGCTTGTTGCATGTACATGTAGAAATACATCTGAGACGCAGGTGTCTTAATTTTCACCCTCCTAATTAACAATACAGAAGTACAGAGGATGATCAAGAAATGTAAGTTTTTAAGTGCAACCATGTGTCATATGATGATTTCTCCTACGCATGCCTCAACTGCACCTTTTGATTGCTAATTATTACTTAGTAATTTTAGTAAAATGCATCCTTATTCACCACTTATGCAATCGAGTAAGACAATTACGATATAAATCGTCTTAAACTCCAGGGGCTGGTTACATAAAGAAGTCTAAGTTTTGGGCCTAACTTTTGTCTAGTCCGAGGACTTGCACTGAAACTTAGTAGGGCGTATTTTGCATTTCTTAAAGCGGCATAACTAGAGGTGAAGACTTTAGGCTATGCCATGGCATTATAACCCTTGACAACGCAGCACTGCATATGCATAGAATTGTTTCAATTACGCCGTTATTGACAGATGTATTAAGCATTAAAAATATGATTAGTTTTAGAGGAACTAGCAATTGCAATAATTTTACTTAAAATATTTAAGATTTGATAGATTCCTGTTTCAGTATGTACAAAGGCGCATACATTACTATTATACCAAGGTTAAATTTTTCAAATAATATTCCCTTCTTTCATCAATTTACCAAACAAAAAGCACATAATATCAAACTTATAATAATAACATAACTAATACAAATAAATAAAACATTAAACGGAATCAATAAAGGGTATACAGCATATGATTTTCTGGAATATCAACGCAAGAAGTATTATTTAGTGTCAAACACTCTTGTAAATCTTATATGCATTATCCGTATAATACATGTACATTTTATGTTTACTTAATTATTCACCTGAATTGTGTTTATTTATACATAGACTGCTAAAATATGCAGCATGGTAAACTCTCTTTTTTTTAGTATAGCGGTTAACTATTTTGTTAACCTATGGCGAACGTATTACGGTATACCATAACACTTCCATCTCATGCTGTGTCAAAAATATACTTTTCATTATCGTTTTATTTACTTGTATTTGTTCTAATTCGTGTTAGAAAAAAACACTAACACCATATATTGTAGTTATAAATCCTACGTTTTATCAAATCTTACCTACATGTCTATAATTACTTTACACAATCACAAAAATACATTACACAGTCTGATAAAAGAAAAGTTAGTTAAAAAAGAAACAAAACAAATACAGAAGGCTGCCGGTATTAATTAATATTCTTCAAATTAAGCCTCCTGGACAAAAAGAGTTTGGTTTAAAATTAAATAATAGGGAATCTTCAAATTAAATAAAGTTGTAAAACAAAAGCGTGTCAGGTGTTCTTTTTGTTTTTTTAATGTTGGCGTATGGCTAAGAATCATTTTAATTTTTAGATGGATTAACAGAGTTATTTGATTGCCCCCTGCGTATATTGTAAATGAATCAAATAGTAGGGTAAAAACATTCATCACACCATTGCCTCTCCACTTCATACACTCACAAGAAGAAATCAGTTTAATGATGGTTGTTAATCAGTTTTTAGAATTGCTAAATTAATACTGAACTACCAATTTACAAAGATATAATCATAAAAGCTTGTTGCATGTAGTAATACATCTGAGACGCAGGTGTCTTAATTTTCACCCTCCTAATTAACACTTCAGAAGTACATAGGATGATCAAGAAATGTAAGTTTATAAGTGCAACCATGTGTCATATGATGATTTCTCCTACGCATGCCTCAACTGCACCTTTAGATTGCTAATTATCACTTAGTAATTTTAGTAAAATGCATCCTTATTCACCACATATATATAAAATCGAGTAAGACAATTACGATAAAAATCGTCTTAAACTCCAGGGGCTGGTTACATAAAGAGGTCTAAGTTTTGGGCCTAACTTTTGTCTAGTCCGAGGACCACTTGCACTGAAACTTAGTAGGGCGTATTTTGCATTTCTTAAAGCGGCGTAATTAAAGGTGTAGATTTTAAGCTATGCCATGGCATTATAGTCTTTCACAACGCAGCACTGCATATGCATAGAATTGTTTTAATTACGTCGTGTATGAAGCATTAGAAATATGATCAATTTTAGAGGAACTAGCAATTGCAATAATTTTACTTAAAATATTTAAGATTTGACAGATTCTTGTTTCAGTATGTACAAAGGCGCATACATTACTATTATACCAAGGTTAAATTTTTCAAATAATATTCCCTTCTTTCATCAATTTACCAAACAAAAAGCACATAATATCAAACTTATAACAATAACATAACTAATACAAATAAATAAAACATTTAACGGACTCAATAAAGGGTATACAGCATATGATTTTCTGGAATATCAACGCAAGAAGTATTATTTAGTGTCAAACACTCTTGTAAATCTTATATGCATTATCCGTATAATACATGTACATTTTATGTTTACTTAATTATTCACCTGAATTGTGTTTATTTATACATAGACTGCTAAAATATGCAGCATGGTAAACTCTTAAATTATTATTTTAATTTTAGGGCGGATCCCTACTCGGCATTATATTGTTTGAAGTACATATGTAATGTGCTTAATAAAATTATCAATGTCATTTTATGTAATTGGGAAGTCCAGAGAATATGTATTTACTTCTTACTTTCATCATATTGAAAATTTTGAATTTACTGGGTGGGTTTAAATTTACAAGTTGTCATCTTGTAAATGTGTTTACATCCACCCAGTTTATTTATATATTCGATGGTTTGCATTTAGCGCAATATAATAATAAATATATTATTATACATGTATTATGATAAGTTACACTTTAAAGGGACAATTCTGTATCCAGGATTAAAGAATTATAAGGTGTATTTATCAAATCAGTTGGAATTGCGATTTTTTTTAAACTCGAATGTGTCATCATTATAGTAGTGAAGAACACTGTATTAATGGTATATCTTCACTT
The DNA here is from genome assembly GCA_020458035.1 of Magallana ariakensis. NCBI lineage: Eukaryota > Metazoa > Mollusca > Bivalvia > Ostreida > Ostreidae > Magallana > Magallana ariakensis. Next base: position 51,539,554 of record CM035817.1, on the reverse strand, counting down.
TAAAAAGTTATGTTGACCTGATTTTTTTGAATATTGACATAATTTATCCTTATCTATGTAGGGGAAAGAAATATGCCACCATAAATAAGAGAATCACAAATTATGTTTATAATTGTGTATCATTATAAGTGAGTTGAATCGGCTTCAATTACATTTCATTCAATATTAATGCAGCTACAGGTACACACATCGTAAGTTATAAAAATATACTGTTCATATATAAATTACAAACATTACAATTACTAGCTATTTTCTTAGGAAGCAAATTAAACAAGAATGGATATGGGTTACCCCATATCCAAGATATTTGACTTTTTACTTGAATTTTCACTGTGCTCAGCTGATATTAAGTAAAAAACCATGAACCTGATAACAAACTAGTGTATATAGTTCTTCATGTCCGTAGCAAATACTGTCACCAGTAGTGCGTCACAAACAGTGCGCACACCTGTGCTTGCACGATATATAGTCTGCATGGGTGGCAGAAATACGTACGGTACAAGGATATTTAATAATAATGCTCTTTTGCCAGACTAATGGAAATCAAGAAATTCAGGGATAAGCAAATTTATTAAATGAATATAAAACAGCAGAAAAGTATGACTAACAATAAGCCCATGGGCCACAATGCTCACCTGGGTCATAAGCCATTCACCCCTGTTTGTAAATCAGATGTTAATGAATTTCTCACGAAGTCTTGCCATTTGTTTACATATAATGATTGAGTGATATCATTTTGGTGGACACAGTTGTTTTAAAAATAAACCTCGAATTGTTGATACACGAGATAATGCCACATATGCCATTCCACCCTTGAATATCGAAGGTCCTATGTCGCATACATCATTTTCCAATGATAAACCTTGCACTTTATGAATAGTAGAGGCAAATGATAGTACTAGAGGAATTTGACATCTCGTGACATAAGTTTGGTGATTTCCAAGAAAAGTCACTGATAAAGGCTTTATACCAATAGGTTCACCGTTTCTCTGTTGAAACCCAGGAAGTATATATGCTCATTATCAAACAAGACGTTTATACATGGAGGAGGCATATTTCTTGTCTTCACTTGTCAACTCAATGAAATGAATAGTCCATTTTGCACCATTCACAAGTCATCCAGTCGTATCAATATCAATAAACGTATAAGTTCAGTATTATGCAGGTCTCAATCTCTCTTCACTGGAAAAATGTGCAGTAACTTTGAAACGTCCTCCGTTGTGACAATTCGGGATGAAATGATTTCTATGTCCTTTTTGGTTTGATCACCAGTCTTGATGCGGGTTAAGAGTACAGCATACTACGGGTCTCTTCATTGCCGTTTATTTTCTAAAAGTCAGACATGTTTAAAAAGTCTTTCCATAAATGAAAAGGAGTTCTACATGTAGTGTCAGCAAATATTGCACTTCCATACACTGGCGGTAGCTGATAAAGGTCTCCAAACGCTATAATGTGAATGTTTCCAAAATAGGTGTCAGCATCAAGATAATGGCCTTTAATTTCGTTAAGACGCAGATGTATATGCTCTAGCGTGTTATAACTTACCATACTTATCTCATCTATAATCAAACACTGCACATACTTGAATGTATCGCTCAACAACTTGGAGCTTTTGGGGGATATTCGTCTGTACTTTGCATTTGATTTGTCTTGGAAGTTGAAGTAAGGTATGTAATGTATGCCCATTAATATTGAAGGCAGCTACACCAGTAGGTGCTGCTACTAACACATTTAGGTACTCGTGTGAATTCTGACGAAATTATTATTCCTTTAACAAACACAGAAGAAATGATTTACCAGTTCCTGCACCACCAGTAATAAATAAGTCTAATTGCTTTATACCTTTTGAATGCATCTGCACATAATCAAACACTTGTTTTTGAGATGATGACAGCAACAATATCTTTTCTTGGTTCTCTTCTTCAGACGTAGATAAATTGCTAGATTTTTTAAAACATTGCTACATTAAAGTCACTCTAAGTTTCACTGTTTTCTTTCGCATCATTTAGTATATCAAAAGAGAAAACATCCTCTACTTTAAATACCCAGATTATTCAGCTGTTCATTTGATGGCGCAATAACAAAAATAACATTTTCCAGCTGATCATGACCCAAACTCAATAAATGCTTAAAAGCATTATCAAACTTCTTGGACAAATTTGTTAACTGCAATAATTGTTGATACATCAGGTGTTTCTTGTGACGAAAAGCTTACATATATGTGTTATATGGAGTTATAATATGTGATTCATTGCGGAATGAAATAAACAAATACAACAAGCTGTAATAGTAACCATCTTCATCCTTTAATATATCTGGTATATAACACTGGAGACAGGCCATTTTTGAATTATTTTGCATTATTCGTGTGTTAAAATTTCAATCATCTTTGATAAATAGTTGCTGGAAAAATATTTGACTAAAATTTGTTTGAAAATTTAGGCTAAAAATAAACAAAGTCGTCATTTAACAGGAAGTTGACGTCCGATTGGTACAAAAATATATCCCAACGTATGGTATGCCTAAACAAATAGTGTGTTAAAATCTAAATCATCTGTGATAAATAGTTGCTGGAAAAATATTTGTCTAAAATTTGTTTGAAAATTTAGACTAAAAATAAACAAAGTCGTCATTTAACAGGAAGTTGACGTCCGATTGGTACAAAAATATATCCCAACGTATGGCATGCCTAAACAAATAGTGTGTTAAAATCTCGAGCATCTGCAATAAATAGTTGCTGAGAAATCTTTGACGAAAATTTGTTTGAAAATTTAGGCTTAAAATTAACATAGTTGTCATTTAACAGGAAGTTGACGTCCGATTGGTACAAAAATATATCCTAACGTATGGCATGCCTAAACAAAAAGTGTGTTAAAATTTCAAGCATTTGCAATGAATAGTTGCTGAGAAAAATGCAACAGAAATGTTTGTTACGGACAGACAGACAGACACACAAGGGTAAAACAGTATACTCTCTTCTCCTTCCGAGAGGGGGTATATAAAGGGAGCTCACTCCATCCACTTCCTACAATTTATTGATGCCACTTCATTATCAGGCCCATTCCATTCTCTAGTACGTTTACCTGATCATGAAAAATAGGTTGAAGATTGTTACATGATTATTGTGGTACAGCACCGAGCAATACAGAACTATTAATTAATTCCAACTAGTATATAAATTTATCTTACATCCACTAAATATTTTGCTCTCTATTTCTTATGTCAAAACCAACCTATTTTTCTGAAGAAATAAACATATTTTGCTTATAATTCACCAAAATTCAATTTTAAAAAGCCATATCTGTGACTCAAAATATGAAACACTCAAACACTAAAGTTTAACTTTTGATATTAATTATCAGTCATCATACATCATAATTTCAATTTAAAGTCTGCTTTGATACCCAAAGCTGATAGTTTATTACAATAAGAGAAACGATTTTAAGAACCAAGATGTACATTATCACTAAACCAGAATATATATATATATATATATATATATATATATATATATATATATATATATATATATATATATATCCTCCAAATCTGGATCAAACATTTTCAAGCAATAAGTAAAATTATACTTCTGTATGTTCTTTCCATGGCTACACATTTTAATAAAATGATGTCAATATGTTATTAGCGTAACAAATGTAAACTCTAATACAAACCAAACACATTTTAGGACATTGCTTAATAAACATGATAAATCATGAAATGTTTTGGTTCACAATTGTTTTTTAATTCTATGTGATTATCATATACACAGATTTTAAGACTAATAAACATGTCTGTTTGTTGTTGGAACAATATTAATATGTCCGAATTTTAAAAACCTTTTTAATCATTTGGGGTACTGAAATGTCATTTTCAGAACTGCATTTTTCCGTGAACTGGGGAAATGTTTATTAATTATGCTGACACTTGATTTGATAAACACTGTTGAAATGGTACCTTGAAGTGGAAAAGTAAATAATCGAATTTTTCACTATTGTGCAATATCATACCAAAAACCCGCAACAAGTCGTTGGCTTATAATATTATAGCCTTTTTATATACGCACATATTCTGTATAATTTGATTATCTAGCATAAATAAGTGTAAAAATAAATCAATTGTTAAATATTTCTAATGTAACGTCAGGTGGGATGGTGCAAAAAAAACCGACAATTTAGATAACTAAATTGTTGACTAAAACCATAGTACAAATTTGAACAATATACTCAATGTGAAAAAAATTATCATCCTGATTTATTTGTATCATCTTTTCCATCTATTTTTTTTTATGAAAACATCCAAGCCTACCCAAGATCAACCTGTAATCGTTCTTTTTGAATATTCAGTTCATTGAAATATAGAGGTCTGTCCTGATTGGGGTAATTTATTAACAGTATTCGGCATAATAATTGTCATTATTTGATTTAGCTATCAAATGTATCATAAATTCATGGTTGGGGAAGACTCCTTTGGATCTGACTAGATATTTCTAGTTATATTTAGGTTAACCCTAGAGGCTTGACATATTCTTATCCTAAAACTGCGTGATAATCAAAATATTTGTTAACACACAATGTATCATATGCCTTGCAAAACTGTTAAAAACGATGATGATCGTTTTCATTCATAAAAGGATGGACAATGTGCTGTTTATCGGACAGGGTGTTAAATAATAAAGAATTTAGATAGACAAATTGTTGTATGTTTCATGTTTTATGTGATTATTTAATTTCAAAATCTATATTAAGCTCAACTGAGATAGCTGAACACTTAAGTGAGCTTTGCTGATGAGTTTTTGTCTGGCTTTCGTCTTTCAGTCAGTCTGTTTGTTCGTCTTTAGATAATCTTGGCTTTTTCTCCAGAACCTCTGAGCTAAATTCAACAAAATTTGGCCCAAAGCATTCTTAGGTGAACTAGGTCAGGATTCTTTAAATGAAGAGTAAGGGTCCTTTTGACTCGACCAGATATATCTTGTTCTAGCTAAGTTGAAAATATAGAGACTTGAATTAGTTTTGACCTAATGACTGTGTGATAATCAAAATACTTGTTAAACAAACAATGTATCATATACATTGCAAAACTGTTACAAATGATGATGATAGTTTTCATTCATAAAAAGGAAGGACATGACCTGTTGTTTACACAGGGGGTGAATTCTAATGAATGAATAATTCAGGTGCAAAGATAATGTTATTGTATGATTTAAGTATTATGGGATCACTTGAATTTAAATACTATTTTGTTTTTTGTTTTTGAACACTTGCAAATATAGAATAAAACTAATATTGATCAATAAATTCAATAATTTATTTTTCTGTTCCTCTCGTAAGACCTTTTTACTCAGAAAAGATTAAATAAGTTTTATGGAACAGCATTATTTATAATTATATTTTATAACTCATATTAAACTTTGATATGATATTTGGTCAAATCTAAGCCTAGCACAAGGGCATTTTGTCGTAATTGATGTTTAACTTGCTTTCTTTGAGCAATAATATCTGTATGTCCAAATATACACCCTTAAAATTCTAAGGATCATACTTTAGACGCCTTTCTCAGTATAATTATCTATATCAAAGCAACATATTTAATGTAATGGTCATTTTTGAATCCAGACATCAAAACACATTCACGTCTAATTATGATTTAAATACATGTATAATAATGCCATAAACATAATTCATCATCTTTTAATTTCGAACCCCCTAGGCCTACGTAAGTAATGGATTTCGCTGACTAATTTCAGGTTCAGCAGTAGGCAACCCTACCTAAGGCATTGAAACTTTCATTGGGTGAATAGGAGAGTCTTATTAGAAAGGTAAAGAATGATTAAAGAAAGTGGACTCGACCTTCTATTCGCCAAGTGAAATTTAATCTTTTCAAAATAACACTTTCCATATACATTCCAATACTACTCCACTAGACCATCATGCTATAATGTTATAAAATGCCTGGATTTGGTAGTTAGATTTACTACATAGTAATTGTTTTCCGTCATACAGAACGTATGAATATAAACTTCTTTCAGATAATAACAATAAGGATCGTAGGTCATAACTGATCTCAATTCACTGTGTTTAAAACATTTCAAGTGGATCTTACTCTCAAGCAAATGATTATCAAATAAAACATCGAAGAATCTAATTACAATCTAACAAACAACTGGTGCTCATTGCCAACTTGTTCATGAACAATACAAAAAGGAAACACGTGAAATGTATATAGTTTAATTTGCAAGCGCTCCTTTTTATTGAAAATTGCAAGATATGTCAAGTACAATATACATGTATTTGTTTGTAACGCAACGAAAAACATTCTGTTAACGCTAGAATTGAACACTCCTTTAAACGATTTCAAAGTGTAAACAAATCAGCTTTTGTTATAGCTATTTTGTATAACGCAGTATTGGACTTTCATTCATCAATTCCTATTCTATTTCTGAATTAGTAATTAAAATTGCTTTGTTAATCATACACTTAGGATGCAAGCGAATAGTTTATTAAATTACCCACTTGCAAACTTCAATGTACAAAATAGAAGTCATTTCTTTAGCGGAGAAAAAACAAGGAAAGTCAATTCATTAATACATTAAAGCTTAATACTGGTGAATAGGTTTTGAATATCCCTTATATATTAAGTAACGAAAAGCTTTAATTGGAAATCATGCAAGTGCGATCTAATATTATATGTATTTTATAAAAAGGACATCAATCTCTGGATTTGATTATGAAAAAATTATGTTCAACAACATCTTACATGAAACATAATAATTGTAATTCAATGAATATTTTTATAAATCTTCTAATGACATTTTAGTCAAATTATAACTAATATTTTGTATGTGTCCCGTCTGAATTGCCTCCAATTTATTAAGAAATTATAATTACACTTACGCTCCCCACTAAGGGCACTCATATCTTTTTTATTCCAACAACTTATATTATGTGGAACTTTGGTTTCTAAGGTTTCAGCACAAACACTTCCTGAGTATAATATCTTACTTACTTTAAGTGTATGGTGGTTAAACGCGTGCTAAATAATTCAGGTATATGAAGTATTCCGCGCCTAAAACGAGCGTTTCTAGAGCTCTGGTCTACAAATGGAATAAAATGTATGAGATGAATATAACATCTATAATTGTGTGATTTTATATTCTATATTTGCTTTATTCAACTCGTTAATATGGTGTTTATATATTCGCTCGGCAAGCCTCGCGAATATATACATCATTTGAACTCGTTGGATAATATGTTGACAAATATAAAATCACACATAATAGATATCCTCTATATCATCAATAATACCGGTTTCACTTGGATCCATACAATTCATATAATTACTTTGATTATTTCTGATATACATGTCTTCATAGATAAAGGGAAACCATACGCTCTTGAATTTCTTCAAGTTTAAATTAATTCAATCATTACATAAAATCAACATTATCTATTTACATTATTTATTTATTCATTCATTCATTCATTATTATTCATCTCCCTTTAAACAACAAATCGTCCTTCCTTATTATGGATGAAACCTAATATCATTATTTGTAACAGTTTTTCAATGTATATGATACATTGTGTGTTTAACAAATAGTTTCATTATCACGTAATTAGGTCAAGTATATCAAGCCTCCAGGATTAACTTCGTCATAACTAGAAATATCTGGTCAGTACTATTGGAGCCTTACCCTAATTTAACATGAATCTACTAGATAAGTGGTAGCTATATTGATCAAATAATGGCAATGCACAAATGGCTGCATGTGAATGCTGTTAATAATTTTACCGTGATCATGAGAGGCCTCTGTATTTCAATTTGAATTCTCATTTTTTTTTAAAGTACGAGTGAGCTTGGGTATGTATGGATGTTTCATTTAAATGAGATGAACAAATAAATCAAGAAGATGCTTTTTCTAAATTGAGTTTAACGTTCAAATATATCCTATGGTTTTAGTCAACTATTTGGTTATCTAAATTGTCGGTTTTTGGCAAGTCATAATGACTTGGATAGACTCGCAAAAACCCAAGTGTCGTATCATTCGATATGTTTTACAATTGATTTATTTTTGCACCTATTATTCTAGAAAGTGTTAGCGCTTCCATTTGTTTATTGACATTTATTCATTGTATTATCATAAACAGTTTTAAAGTAAATATAGGTTTTACAATGAATTTGTTCTTTTCTTTTTTTTTTCCTTTCACCATCCATTCATACATGTACACATATTCACACCAGTAAAGTAATATGCTTTAAATTTACACAGGTAAATAAAAAAATATTAAGTGAATCGATTAATGCTCTTGATACTAAACAAAATATAAAATATTACACTACTAGTTTTGTTCAAAAATATTTTCCAGAGCGACCACTGTTATCAAAAATTGACAATTTTAAATGGTGTATTACTGTAATATTTCATTCTTATATGACATAAAAGGCCTCACAAATTTGGAATTGTACTTTGTAACAAGCATGAAAAAATATACTGTTTGCAACATAATATAATAAAATTTATTACCTTGTTGTTACCATTTAATGGTGTCTCACCTAAAATAATATTGATAACATTAAAACCGACTCTATTAGAGGTTGTTGTGTACACATGTATATGCAAGCTAAAACTTCTCCACAGAGGAAATGTTTTTTCACACATAACAAACACATGCAGTATAGTTTCTATTTCAGTGCCACAAAATCTACAACAGTCATCGGTTTTTATTTTTATTTTTAACTCACCTGAGCTGAAAGCTCAAGTGAGCTTCTCTGATCAAAATTTGTCCGTTGTCTGTCGTCGTTGGCGTTGTTGTTGGCGTTGTAAACTTTTCACATTTTCATCTTCTTCTCCAGAACCACTGGGCAGATTTCAACCAAACTTGGCACAAATCATCACTGGGTGAAGGGGATTCAAGTTTGTTCAAATGAAGGGCCACACCCTCTTTATAGGGGAGATAATTTAGAATAATTGAAAATTTGTAGGTATTTTTCAAAAATATTCTTCTCAAAAACTATTTAGCCAGAAAAGCTCAAACTTGTGTGGAGGCATCCTCAGATAGTGTAGATTTAAGTTTGTTTAAATCATGGTCCCCAGGGGTAGGGCGGGTCCACAATGGGGATGAATTTTTACAAAGGAATATATAGAGAAAATCTTTAAAAATCTTCTTCTTAAAAACTATTAGGTCAGGAAAGCTGAAATTGGAGTGGAAGCATCCTCAGATAGTGTAGATTCAAGTTTGTTTAAATCATGGTCCCCAGGGGTAGGCTGGGGCCACAATAGGAGGATGAATTTTTACATAGGAATATATAGAGAAAATCTTTAATAATTTTCTTCTCAAAAACTATTAGGCCAGAAATGCTTCAATTTGAGCGGATGCATCCTCAGATAGTGTAGATTCAAGTTTGGTTAAATCGTGGTACCCTGGGGTAGGGTGGGGCCACAATGAGGGATGAATTTTTACATAAGAATATATAGAGAAAATCTTTAAAAATCTTCTTCTCAAAAACTATTTGACCAGAAACATTCAAATTGGAGCGGAAGCATTCTCAGATAATGTAGATTCAAGTTTGTTTAAATCATGGTCTCCGGGGGTAGGGTGGGGCCACAATGGGGGGATGAATTTTTACATAGGAATATATAAAGAAAATCTTTAAAAATCTTCTTCTCAAAAACAATTAGGCCAGAAATGCTCCAATTTGAGCGGAATCATCCTCAGATAGTGTAGATTCAAGTTTGTTTAAATCATGGTCTCCGGGGGTAGGGTGGGGCCACAATGGGGGATGAATTTTTACATAGGAATATATCGAGAAATTCTTTAAAAATCTCCTTGTCAAAAACTATTAGGCCAGAAAAGCTCAAATTGGAGTAGAAGCATCCTCAGATAGTGTAGATTCAAGTTTGTTTAAATCATGGTCCCCGGGGGTAGGGTGGGGCCACAATGGGGGATGAATTTTTACATAGGAATATATAGAGAAAATCTTTAAAAATCTTCTTCTCAAAAACTATTAAGCCAGAAAAGCTCAAATTGAAGTAGAAGCTTCCTCAGATAGTGTAGATTCAAGTTTGTTTAAATCATGGACCCCAGGGGTAGGCTGGGGCCACAATGGGGGATGAATTTTTACATAGGAATATATCGAGAAAATCTTTAAAAATCTTCTTCTTAAAAACTATTTGGCCAGAAAAGCTCAAACTTGTGTGGAGGCATCCTCAGATAGTGTAGATTCAAGTTTGTTTAAATCATGGACCCCAGGGGTAGGCTGGGGCCACAATGGGGGATGAATTTTTACATAGGAATATATCGAGAAAATCTTTAAAAATCTTCTTCTTAAAAACTATTTGGCCAGAAAAGCTCAAACTTGTGTGGAGGCATCCTCAGATAGTGTAGATTAAAGTTTGTTTAAATCATGGTCCCCGGGGGTAGGGCATGGCCACAATGGGGAGATGAATTTTTTCATAGGAATATATAGAGAAAATCTTTAGAAATATTTTTGGAAAGTTTTCAGTCCAAAAAGCAGTAACTTGTGTGAAAGCACGGGTTGTGCAGAATAAAGTTTGATGAAACCAGGATTCCCTAGAGAAAAGTGGGGCCACAAAGAGGGGGGGGGGTATATTGGAATAGAGAAAAATCTTACAGGTACAACAACAAATTAAAAGGGGCTTGGTATTTACCATAAAAATATGTGGATAAAAATCGGCAGATATTTTAAATTTTTTGAGCAATATCTACTGTACTTATTTGTCAAGATATTTTGATTTTGATACTGTACTGATACTATTATCAAAACCGCTTTGGTTGGCTTTTTCCGATAGCGTCACGATCAATTCTGTCAGCTACGTCAACCATAAACAATACACGCCGCCGGTGTGAAACCTTTATGATTGGTCAACTCCTTTTCTTATGCGGAGTTATAAGTACACGCTTATGGAATGCCAGAGCTGAAGGATTTTTCAAAACAGTTCACTTTTCCCCAATATGGCGTTATTATCGATATCGACTATCTCTACAGTGTATGTTTATAATAAATTCGTGCGTTAAGCCATAGTCTCAAACTACGGTCTAGAGTACGGCGTTAAACAAAATACAATACTTAAAGGGACATGGTGACGCACAAACCCATGATTTAGCAAATATCGAATTTTTACACGATTTCCACATATTTTATTTATCATATGAAAATGTGAACTTTTGAAAATTTACGATGTTCAAAAGTAAAAAAATCAAATTAAAAAGAGAAAAATAGAATTACACGTTGGGCCAACACATAAATATTGAGTTTTCTTTCCGCTTCATAGCCACGCAAGCGCAAGGGAATGTAAATACTGCAGAGTGGCATACATCATGAACCAGAAGCCTCTCATTGAAACACGATGTCTTCAAGAACTAAATATTTATGAAGATGCATTTTCTAGTAATGATATTTCTTACCACAGACATCGAATAGCTTGAAATTCAAATTCTTTTTTCAGTGTGTCAATCCCACTGTAACTATTTTTAGACAGAAATCGCAAACACGTGACACAATACCAATGTCCAAAACAACTTGGTTTGTTTACATGTGCATTTTCCGGATGAGTTTTAATGACTTGTAAATTGATAGGTGATAACTTATGATGCGTGAAACCTTTCGTTTGATGAAATTTTGAGTAGCTCTACTTATTTCTGTTGTCATAATCAAAAAGTAAAACATATATTTTGAGTCACCGTGTCTCTTTAAAAGTTACATGTGATCCGCGTTCATTTCATGTACTAGTATATACCATAAATGTATAATGTACATGTATTACCTACTAACTCACCAGTCGAAGTGATAAATATGAATTCCTCGATTACATCTTTCGATCGGCAATCGACAGTCAATAAACGAATTGAAGAAAGAAACGGAAGTGGAAAGTGCAAGGGGGTATGTACATATGTGCGTCTTCACTAGGCAAGTGTCCGATTCGTTTCTTCATCTGTTACCCTACCACATTAGATGTAAATATATATACTTTATAAAAATATCTCCAAACAATTTACCGCAGATTTTATTATTTTACTTGTCTCTGAACCACCGATCACAAGCTCCATACAGTGGCGTGGTTTCACTGGTTTGTTTATATATATAAAAATGACAGCTCTTGGCCCGCTTTCCGAGTAAGCCTATAAGGTTGTTTAGTAGGAGAAAGTCTGGGGCAAGTAAAGCGACAATTATTAACAGTTTACTGTAGTAAACTAAATGAAGAATTATTTAAATGCATTATTTGCACAAAATGTGGTATGATATGATGTTAATCTTTTCAAAACTAGCGTTATTTTCGTACGCCGTAAATTGCAAGTTTTTCATAAGTATCGTATGCACTGTAGCTTTATATTTACTAACCCAAATTTTCCTCGTAGAGCTACAGCTATATGTACCGTATGTATGTTTTATTGCAAATGTACACTTTCGAAAAATACCCCAATTCGACAGTCACGAGTATCCCGGTGAATTTTTCTTTCTCCGATAAGTTGTTGTTCTGTCCGTACATAATTTAGTCTGAACCAGCAGCCAATCAGCGGTAAGCTGAATCCACCAATAAAAAAGTTTGTGGTTAAGGTGCGGGTATTGTTTATGCATGACGTAGCTGATAGAATTGAACGCGACGCGATCGGAAAAATCCAACCAAATCGGTTCTAATAATAATTTGATCAGAGTTAAGGCTATTGTTCCTCAGGTGAGCGATGTGGCCCCTGGGCCTCTTGTTTAAGGTAGTAACATACAGGGAAAATCCTATGAAGGATTCTGTACTGTAACCATTGTAATGAGAAATCCATAGTAATTTTAAAACACACTTTAAACACATCTTGTAAACATATATAATTACAATGTAAGTCCATGTGGAGACAGCTTTTCATTCCATTTGTATACTGAAGTGGGAACAATATTGTTCTTGTTAATACAATAATAAATCACTTTTGTACATTTCTCATTTAATAAAATATTTTCAAAATAAAAAGGTAGATATGGACCACATCTACTTTCTACAACATTTTTGTTCAATGACATACATTTTAAAAAACTGGAAAGAGCAGTAAGAATACTATTATACCGTATTACACATATTCTTAAAATATTGAACTTTTGCTGAAACATATTTTTTGATAAAAAGTTGCCGTCATTTGATAAAAAATCACCAACATTTTTAAAACCATTTTGATACCATCTATACTTATAAATTAAGACATTTTGCCGATAAACTTCGAAATGCCTGCACCCGAGTAACTGCTCACACGTTTGGCATTTCAACACGTGTGAGTTGGTGTCCGTAAGCTATAACTGAATTTTACCTGATAAGAATTATTGTAAGATAAATTAAAAACCTACTTTCATTTTCGATAAACCAGCCCGAAATAGCAAATATGTGAGTAAGGTGGTGGACACGCTTTGGCGGATCCAAGTAAGTGGGAGTTTGCATCAAAAAATATACTTACAATGAAATGATATTGAATGATTATGTAAAGAGTGAATATATATCCTGTGAACCTATTTCGGGTATACATAAGAATTGAGATCTGACAAATGTTGAATAAATAAAATGAACCAATTCGTTTCTTGAATGCGCGATTTTTGTTTTGATGAATAGAACTTTCCAGAACGGGGTAACCAAGAACGCGGTTTGACTAATTAACGTCATGGTGGAGAATGTAGGATGAGTCACCATGCTTTGCGTCAGATACCTTGGATCGGACATCTGGTTATTACAAAAAGTTAATAAATAAAATGGGCCAATAGACGCGAATTTATTTTTAATGGAAAGAACTTTACAGAACGGGATGCCCCCCCCCCCCAAAAAATGGTGTTGACTAATTAACACTATGGCGAAAAGTGCGTACACGTTTTTAAATTAGATATACATTTTTTATACCACGACAGATTGGTAGTAAACCTTACAAATTAATTTGTTGACAATTCTTATTTTGGGCAATAATAAGTAAAATTTGACATAGAGAACAAAGTTCTAAAAAGAAATACCACGCACTATTCACCCACACTCTGGTTTGAAATAAGATAATAGTCTAATTTTTTCCAGTCAGCTGCAACAAAAAGAATTAAGGCCACGTAAATGGTCATGTGTATTTACTCCATTTCAGTTTAGATTTTCATCCCTGTCTACAGCCACGCAGTTGCTTTTTTATTTCAATTTTATAAAATATTTTATGAAAAGCAATTAAGAAAAAATCGGACACAGTACATAGAAAAATGAACAAAAAAAACCTGGTTCAACATATAAATTAAGCATTGTATTATACTATATAATGTGAATTATTGTTAATTCCCGCGCTTGCGCGGGATATCATCTAGTTGTTTGTTAAAAAAACCATTTTCAGTATTCTTAATGACATATAGCCATGAGGTAAAAACATCATACCAAAAATCATTATTTTTAGGTATCAAAATATCTTAAATAAATACATCACCAAAATCAAATATTTTATTTACAATGTATCTACCATTAATTGTTTTAAAAGAATACATCTAACCATGGCTTGTTGTTTTTTGTTAATTTCTTAATCCAAGAGCATTTTAATGACTTAATAAAAAAGTCTACATTAACCATTTTTAAGCCCCCAGATAAGTAATACTGAGATACAACAACTCTTTTTACTTTATCACATTTTGATTTCCATATAAATTTAAATAAATCTTTTCATAGTAAAACTATTTCTTCACTTTTTGGTGAGTGAAGAGAACGAAATAAATGATTAAGTTTTGGCAAAATGGAGTTTTAACAATTGTAACCCGACCAATTGGTGTGAGTACTCGTCTATTCCATTGTTCAATAAGTGATTTAAATTTTGGTAAAATAATATTATAATTTAATTCAGTAATGTTTTTTTTTAATTTTACGGAAAAATGAATTCCGAGCAAAACAAAATTTGTTGAATCCCAGTTTAGGCCATCATTAAAAATATCTCTGTTTCCCCTAACCCGACCCTAAATTTTGAAGTTGGGTAGGTAGGTAGGTAAATAATTTTTTTTTCTGCCAGGGCATAATTAAAATTACATTATAAATTAAAAATGGAAAACAATCAATTCTTTAATTAATTACAAAACTAAAAAAAATTGATCAGTTGTAAAACAAATTGTAATACTTGTACTAATGGAATGTAAAACAAATTTAATATCGAATTCACGATTTGATATTGTTTATCTTAAATTTTAACATGTTTGATTCAATGACTAGATGTGCAAGAATAGATTCATTATCATTTGTATGTTGATGTACATGTTAATCTATATTTAAATATCATTTTAATGATAATGTGCATACTCCAAAGTATCAATTAGTTTTTCAAAATTTGGTTTATACAATGTCTAAAAGCATATTAAAACAATAATATTCGACAAACTTAACGTAATGCAATAAATGTAAATGTTTGTTAAGTCATATTTAATGATTCTAGTTACTATAATATCAAGTTTACACAAACTCACTACACTTGCAGACAATATCTTTCTTTGACAAGGAAAAATGTGTCTGTACAAAGAAATATTAACCGAAATTTGAAACAATTTGGCAAATTTGGCAAAGGTATTAACTAATTACAAGTTACCAACTAATTGTCATATCAACACTAAAAGTAATAAACATCAGTTGTAATTTTCAATGCACAGTAGGCTATATGTTGCAGCACCAGTATTCATATTGTAACCCATAAAGATAAGACAATTGCAAATTTTTAATCACAACAGTGGTTATCTGAGGCTATGGAAACGTCTTTTGAATTAAATGATTATCATTTTAATGTACTTGGGGTTAATTTACACGATCTTGAACTCAGAATACAAGGCGACTTCAACTTCTCTTTCGGAGAAAATTCTGGCAAAGTTACCGATCATAAAGCGAATATTCCGCCCATGTTGATGATCAAGGCTAACAAAATGATTGTAAAACGAAAAAAATGTGGGTCTCCTAAAAACGAATTTGGGTAAAATTAAGTTTCTTTAAAAAAAATTTCTATTCAATGTGGTTAAAAAAATAATTCAGTCGGCGGGATTTAATTGGGTCGGTCGCGTTAGGGGAAACATAAATAATTTTAATTTTGGCCTTAGTTTCCATCTAGTATGGTGGAAAACCTGTTTTGAGAATTTCTTAGAGCCAATCCAAACAATTTTAGTTTTTGAACAATTTACCTTTAAACCAGAAAATTTTGCAAAAAAATCTAAGTTATCAAGAGCAGCAAATAAAGAACTTGGTGAGCCATCAAGAGTTAGTAAAGTATCGTCCGCATATTGTGAAATTTTATGTCATTTATCATTAACAAAAATGCCTTTAATATTATTGTTTTGTTTTAATAAGAATAGATAAAATTTCTGCGCAGAGCAGGAATAAATATGGGGCAATAGGATCACCCTGTCTACAACCTCTTTCTATACTGATTTGTTCTGATAGATGTCCACATTGTAAAACAGATGCTTTAAAATTTGTGTTTGAAATCTTAATCCAGTCTATAAAGTTTTTCCCAAAACCAAAGTAATTTAAAACCTTGTATATAAAGGACCAGGAAATTGAATCAAAAGCTTTCTCAAAGTCGATTAAAACTAAAAACCCAGGTGTTCTGCTACCGTGTATGCCATTATGTCAAAATAAAATCTCGTGTTTTCACCAATATATCTACCTTTCATGAATCACGACTGTGTATCAGATATAACTAAATCAAGTATATGTTATAATCTACGGCTCAAACATCATCCAGATACAAGCTTATAAAAAACATTTAATAAAGTAATTGGCCTCCAATTTTTTAGAAACTGCCGAGGTTTATCCCTTTGGTTAACCAAGATATTTTCCCAAGTCTTTGGGTAATAGGTAATTTTTTTTTGCTGAATATACAGTTGATTGTTCGTAAAATATAACACTTTAAGTCATTTAAGTTAGTTAGCGCTTTCATTAATCTTAAGACGTTTTACAATAGTAAATATATGATAAATAAGTATATATTTAAATTTTAAAATTCAAAATTAAGCAATAAAGTTAAAAATTACAAAAATTTGGCAGGGAATGGAGTTTAGAGGTCTTAAACTGCGCTTGTGACCAAATGTTAACTTTATTGCCAAACCAAATATTGAATCAAGAATTTAAGTGACTTATAATGACTTTAAATCCAAATATATTTTTATTTGACGTCTAAACTATTCAGGGATGCTAGTATTCTTACAATGATAGTATTAACATTCTAAATGAAAAATATTGCATTTTAGCAATATATATAGCAATATAGCTTCCTCAGATTTTGTAAATAATAATGAGTTTGTTTCTCACAGTTTTGCACAACTTAAGTTTTGCATCTGCTTAAGATTTTGTGGCTGATAATAAATAATAGTTTTGTTAATCACAGTTTCGAACACCTACAGTTTTGCAATAGTTATTAGGTTTATCCTAAGTCGATATCAACACACGTTTTTTTTGTTTTTTGTTTATAGCTAATTTTTGCTTACATTTGCTAGATATTTCAAGTTCTAGTTTGTTACACAACAAACACCATTCCAATGATGTAATTTTTTAAAGGGACTTGGACACGATTTGAGCTCAATTTTTTCAAAATTTATTTGATCATTTTTAATGTCTAGAATGGTCAAAATGGATGTTTTTAATGCTCTATCAAAATTTGAAAGTCAAATATCGAGTTACAAGCGAGTTACAGAGGTTAAAATTCTTTGTTTTGTAAACAAAGCTCGAGTCTTGTTATTGTTTACATATGTCTTGAATTGGTAAAAGTTTCAATCTAATGTTGCATTTAGTTGTTGATAAACACCTTTAATAAGTTTATCTTGTTTCCACAATTTATTTTGTCAAAGAAAAGGTAATTTCTTTACTTTACATTATTTGTAAACAAGTATAAGACTCGAGCTTTGTTTACATAACAACAACTTCTTTCCTCTGTATCTCGCTTGTAACACGACTTCTAAAATTCAAATTTTGGTAAATCATTCAAAATACACAAGTAAACTATTTAATACATAAAAATCAAAAATAAAATTTTCATTTGAAATCGTGTCCAGGTCCCTTTAACACTCCTCTTGAAAATGTCAAAATTTGTTTCTATAGTTAAAAAAAGCATAATTTAGAAGAATTTTTAAATTGAGGTTTTCTTCAACGAAAAATTAAACTCTTACCTCCGTAGTTGTGCTTGTGATCTATTGGGTTTGGATGATCATATAGGAATGAACTTTGTTTTGTTTCTTGTGATCTTAATATCATAAAACAACAAGAATAATCCATCTGTTTTAATCCGCTGTTACTTTAATCTTGAATAATTGCAGTCTTTTTAATTTTATTCAACTTTCCTTCCCCCAAAATTCAAACAGTTTATTTTCAAGTGTTTTAATAAAAATGTTTTAGGGGTTTGGTGAAGTTAATATCAAGCGACTTCTTGGAAATAAAAGCTTTCTTAACATAAAAAACCTGTAGAATTAAAATATCTATTTTTAGCTTATGCCTGTTTAACCATAACTAATTGTTTTTCATCCACGAGATGAGAAATATTATGAAATTTGTTTTTGTGGGGAAAATATAGTGCCGTTTTAATAGTTTGATCATGATAAAAAAAAATATTGATATCAAAAAATAATTCTTGATATTATAATTGTTTTTTGAAGGAAAGTTTTTTCAAATTTTAAGATGAATCTGATGGATAATTTGATGACCACTAGCCTTCCTAAAGTTGTTTTGAAGGGTTTCGTGTAAATTTATCGCATAAAGATTTACACAGTTCAACCTTCCTTCTTCACCAGGTCTCTTGCATGTACCAATGGATATCAAGCTAAATATAATCATGTATGTGAGCTGTAATTTTTATGTCGAAAATTTTTATTGTGAAATTGTAATTTACATGGGTACTTCTAAAATGGCAAAAGAATATTATAGTTTGTAAACCTCTGTCATATTTTTGTGGAAAAATCTCTAAGATGCTCTGGTTGTATCAAAATTATTTTATCGCCTTCCTGTATAAAATTTGGTTGCCAATATATTTCAAAGAAAATTAATAGATTTCTTATGTTAAATGCAGAATTGTCATAATAGAAGGTTTTTTTGCAATAAATACAGCTCATAATACTTAAAAGTACGGTTTTCAGACTTGTTAATAACAATTCTCAGCTACCTATTAACACTGTGCCTGATAATTATGCCAGTGCCAAGGTGGTATTTTTGCACCCGTCTAAGCTGCAAATATCGAAAAATTCAAATATGCCATATGATAGACCAAAGCTTAAAGAGTTTACAACAAGCTTTGTTATCATTTTATCTCACCTGTCATGTGAGATATTTACCTTTCAAAAATAAATTCCTACAGGAAAATAAATTTTCCCCATAGGAAAAACAATATTCCTATAGGAAATTTGAAATTCCAATTCCAATTCCGATAGGATTTGATAAAATCCGATAGGAAATCTTAATTTTCTATAGGAAAACTACCTGTCTGAATAAATTTACTACAGGAAATACCATTCTCCTATGGGATATAAAATTTCCACAGGAATTTTAGAAAATCCTATAGGATTGTCAATATTTCTTGTAGAAGAATCATTTCTCCTATGGGAATTATCATTTTCCTATAGGATATTAATTTTCAAAGGTAAATATCTCACCTGTCAGGTAAAACACACTAAAAACAAAAGTGGTTATATACTCTCTAAACAATAGTACATGTATATCATTAGGTATAGATGGATTTTTCTGAAACTGCATCTTAAGCGGGTGCAAAAATGCCACCTTGGCACTGGCATAATTATCCGGCAAAGTGTTTATTTGTTCATTTCTATGCACGTGGAAACTATCCTCTTTTTTTTTTAAACTGTTAAATAGGAGAGGTATCATTTCCCCTTACCACCTTAGAGTAGATTAACTTGATATGCACACATATTTTTATTAATATATATTTTTCTCATAATAAAAATATATGCCCTCTACCTAATAATGTATTTTTAGGTAAAGGGTATACTATTGTTATTAGAAAAATCTTTAACGTCAGGTGCCTGTCGCATGTGGCACCCATATATATATATATATATATATATATATATATATATATATATATATATATATATATATATATATGTATATATGTATATATATAGTAATTGGTCCAGCTCTCAGTACTCTCAATCCTTTGATTCCTCATAGGTAGCGCTTTGACTAACGTTGGCATTGTTGATTATTTGATATCCAGTGTTTTTAGATATTTTAATTATATTAATTTTGACACATTAAACCAGGGACTTATCTGTATTACAATAGGAGCTGGCAATATCAATATTTTTACATTTATTCCATTGCTAGCTCCTAGCTATTGTCCGCACTGTTTCGGATAATGCAGCTTTTTTCGAATCAAGATTAATTGTTGTGCGTTAGTCGTTAGTCGTTAGCTCTTTGCCTTCGTCTGTTCAGGGACGTATATACCTCCCTGGTCTGTTCGTATATATGACAATGGTCTTCGAGAAACTTGGAAAGATTCTTGAATGTAGTCTTGACAACATAGAGCTTTTAGTTTTACAAATAACTTCAACTAATGCCAAACGAAGTGTTTCATTTTCCAATGCCTGCTGTTTGTATGATATGTTCAAGGATGATGAACATGGATTGTTTTGGAGTTTGAAATTAACAACACTGTTTGACAAGGGTGTAAAGTTTCTCAGTGATTTAAAAACTGTAACCCCAGAAGAAATAGAAAAGATGGATATTCACAATAAGGCAGCTGTGAAGCTTCTTGGCAATTTTGTAAAGACTAAAGGTAAATCTGAATTTTATTGTCTCAGTCCTATTTTCAACCACTGTGACAATGATTATTTAACGTAATTATTAAATGTGTTTGCTCGAACTAAAGAATCCAAAATGCTCTAACGTGCATCGTTAGACATGCTTATACACACACTAGTACTGCAGTTATGAAACTTAAATATCATATCTCTAAATAGATAATGATTCTTTGCTTATAATTGTATCTTCATTTGACGGTATACTATTAATAATAATTCCCCCCAAAATACCTTTTGTAGTTTTAAACCTGTGAATATTCAAAACCTTCTACTGTCTTAATTTTAACAGTTTTGTGTCATGGTTTGCATGAGGCAAGATATGAAATTTAACATAATGTGAGCATCAAGATTTCTTTTGCCAGACATTGCCCTGTAAAGTTCTCTAGTTTGGTATGTATTGAAGGAAATATTGGCTTGCACCGATTAATCTGCAAAAAAACAACTTATATATGCTCATTTGAAAGTTATCCATCATAAATGAGTTGCATATTGTCTTTATCTTGTTTTTGACTGTTGTACGTCATATATTAAAAGGTTTGCCCCTTAAATCGGTTTGGGTTAACATTAAAGGTTCAGGTTTGGGGTGAAAAGAACTGGCCTGAATATAAGAAAAGGTTTGAATAGTAGATTTGAGTATCGCCAGCTACCTCACGATATGATATGTATCATGATACATTAATATGATACATCATGTATCACAATATAGTTGTCAACTATTGATTAACTGTTACCTATGTTGCCTACCTTTATCAAAAATAGTATTGCATAAAGAAAATATGTCAACTGCTTACAAATTCAAACAACAAACTGTAGAGATATAAAATTCAATTGATTAGAACAATTTAAAATTTACAATTATTACTAATTTTAATTGAAATTTCTTAAAGGGACTTGGACACGATTTGAGCTCAAAATTTTCAAAATTTATTTTTTCCATTTTTATTAATATCTAGAATGGCTTATATGGATATCGTTAATGCTTCCTCAAAATTTGAAAGTCATCAAATATTGAGTTAAAAGCAAGACACAGAGTTTGAAAATCTTTGTTTTGTAAACAAACCTCAAGTCTTGTTTTTGTTAAAATATGTGTTGTATTGGTATAAGTTTCAATGAAAAGGCGCTTTCTTTTGTTGATAATATTTATGAACACATTGAATCAGTTTATCTTGTTTGCCACGAGTCATTTTGTCAAATAAATGGTAATTTCTTTACTTTACATTATAAGACTCGAGCTTTGTTTACAGAATAATGAATTCTTATGTCTGTACATGTATCTTGCTTGACACTTGACATCTAACATTCAAATTTTGTTCAATCATTCAAAATCCACAAGTAAACCATTTTATACATAAAAATAAAAAATAAAAATTTGATCTCAAATCATGTCAAAGTCCCTTTAATGTCTTCATGTTATGTATACCATGAACTATTCTAGAAAGTCAATGAAAATAAACTCATACTGTGTATCTCGATACACATGTAACAATACAATGCGCGTATCGTGGGCCCTCGTGATCAATATGATGGATGTATCGCCGTATTGTTAATTCGTTATACCTTTACTAAATAGCATAAAAATATTGGGGTGTATATATTTCATTTCTATTTCTCCATAAGTTTGAGTCTGAAATACACTAGTTTGCAGTAAGTAGCTTGCTCACCCTATCTTCAAAACGGGTTTATCAAGCTATATTTACATCTACCAAGTATTATTCCCTCTATTTCTTACGGAGACATATAGTTAATTCATAGCTCTATAGAAACAGCCAGACTGAAATCTACACGCCCCGTTTATCGATTGGTCGAAATCTACAGCGGCTGAAACTGACAAGAAAGTGACAGGACTGAATTTGACACGCCCAGTTTATCGATTGGTCGAGACCTACAACTACCTAAGAAAAATCACGGACTGCACGAAATAACCATGATGATGACAGACTCAAAGTCTCACAGGAGACGATTTGGCTGTTTCTTTTGGCTAACGTACTTATGTACGTTAACAGTAATTTAGTGAATTTTACTTACTTTTTACGCTCAATTTATTAATTAGTTAAAAGAAAGATGTTAATATAAACAATAAAATGCTTTCTTTGGTGATTCATTCGGGTTATGAAGGTAGCGATCATTGCAGAAAAAATTTACATAACCCGCTAACGCGGGTTATGTATTTTTTCTGCAATGTCGCTACCTTCATATCCCGAATGAATCACCAAAGAAAGCATTTTATTGTTTAAATGGTACTATCACAAAACTACTACTCTGTTTATCAAAGAGTCCTCTAGAAAATTTTATTGTGAAATTAATAGCCCCAGAATCTGGAGTTCAGATTTACCGTTTACTGATTTGTAGATAAAATTGAGAAAAGTCTTCACAAAGTACTGAGGAGCAACAATGAATCACCCATTACAGAGACAGATCTTACTATTGTACTTGCTGAACATCTACTGGGAAAACTGGCACCTGGTGGATCCTATGCTATTGATGCAAACACAAAAAATAAAGATAAATGCAAATGTGGTTGTGGAGTGTATCCTGCATATGAGAGCACAGGAATAGGTAAACATATATAGCATTTTATTTATAATGCAACTGGACAGCTTTTGAATTTATGTGAGTCACTCAGATGTTCTATCAATTGTTTTACATGCCTGCCCATAGTTGTATGTCATCTGGTTTTGTGCCCTTGTTTAATTGTTGAAAGCCTGCTGAGTGAGTCGATCTGGCTCATGTGAGCCCCATTTTGGGGAACTGGATACCCTAAACATGTTTTATTTTTGGCCTAGCATTTTACTTTTTAGCTGTTTGGTGTCCATCTGACATATTGTCTATACACATCACATCTCCAATTCTTATAAGCCACTGTGCCCTTTTACAACCACAAAACATCTGCTAGTAAAGGGGATTCTAAGTTCAAATGAAAGGTCAGGCCACGTACTGTACAAGGGAAGATAATTTACCATTGTTAGACATCATATTCATCTTTTTGTTTGAATATAGGGTAAAATCTTTAAAAATTTGAAGAAAAAAAAGTTGTTTTTTAAAATGATAAAAGAGCATCATTGTTTATATTATGTAGGTTCATGAACATTTCAACAGGCACTATGAAATCTATAATTGTCGTGGACAACATTAATGGTAATTGCTCTTCCTAAATATACAAAAGAAACGAAAAATTTAAAGCATTTAAATCACCTGGACACTCCTTATTCCCACCAAAATTCCTTCTCAAAAGAAAATGAAATACCTGATGTACATTTACAATGAGTTACTCTATATACTAGTATCCATAAATCCGATGCACTGATCATTTACTGAATAAATCTTTGAGAATGGAAATCAAAGTTTAAATTTTTAATTCATGCATCAAAGAAGGGAAAGAATTTAGATGAAATAAATGCTTGGAAATAGATGCAGCATTTCATTATGTGTTCATTTTGGGATATTAGGGGGTCCACAAAGTTATACTATCTACGGTATACTATAACTGATTAACTTCCATCTTGGGCTGTAGATGATTTATAATATACATGTATGTATACATGAAACTTAATGTTGGAACCCAGGACATTTTTCAGTGGGTTCTCAAAGAAGGGGCATTTAAAACTTAGTTGCTGTGTATATTACTCTAATAAATAGTAATAAGCATGTGTTAATTAATCTTATCAGATTGAATTTGTAAATATTGTGTAGGTCACGAAGAAGTATGGCATGGACATGTTGATATGATCCTCTCATCTCATAGAGGATTTCCTGAGGAAAAGCTATGTGATGGCATACCTGTACACTGTTACACAGAAACATCTGATGCAGACACATCAGAGGATGACACTATGCCTTCAGCTTCTTTAGATGAAACACCCTGCAAACGAAGAAAGTCAGAGAGTGAGTTCTTAATCAGTGAAAAAAGAGCATGTTAGTTTTTTTTTTTTTTAGCTCAAGTGAGCATTTCTAATTGCTTGTTGTCCATTTCTGTGTTGTCTGTGTGTCCATCTATCAGTCTATAAAAGATTCAATTGACCAATTTAAACCAATTTTGTTGCCAAAATATTTTTGGGTAAAAATATTAGCTCACATGAGCCAAAGGTTTTTAAAATCAGAATTTGTCTATTGTATGCCCTTGTCAGAACTTCTCACATTTTCATATTCTTTTCCAAATCTTTTGGCCAGTTTCAACCAAACTTGGCACAAAGTAAACCTTTACGTGTGAATGGGATTCAAGTTTTTGCAAACAAAAGGTCAGGCCCATATGCAAGAAGATATAATTGACCAATTGCAAAAATTTGCTGAATGTACGTCTTTTAAAATCTTCCTCCCAAGAACCATTAGGCCAAAAATCACAAAACTTATGGTTAAAGCATCATTAAAGACTGTACATGTGGATTAATGATCATGATGATACTGTACTTCAAATCCTGGCATCTGGGGTCAAGACGGGGTGACAGTAGAAGGTGAAAGTTCAGCATAAGTTTAAATAGTAAAATACCTTTAAAACTCTTCGTATCAAGGACAGTTTGTTCAATAGACCCCTTCACGGTAACTGTGGTACTGCTCTCTTGCAGGACAAATTGACATACTTTAACAAAGCTTTTGTTGGTAAATGACGTAAATGAAACGTTTGACGTTTTGTCATATTTCACAAAACTATGTCATTTTGCCCTGCAAAAGAGCAGTTCCGCAGTTACCATGAAGGGGTCTATTGGTGGCCCCTTTAGATCAGAGTTAAGGCCACAATAGGAGGCTGAATTTGAGAAAATTTGAATTTTAAAATTCAGAAAACATGTATTCAAAATCTGATTGGAAGTAACATTGAACATGTTGAACCAAAATCTAGTTTAATATACATGTATTACAGTATCTAATAATTTGCCATATTTACCTCTGGCGGCAAATAAACCTGCCAACTGAAAAGAGCTCTTTCTTTCTTTAAAAAAGGGCCAATTAAATTAGAAACAGTCGGAGTTCTCAACCTCTAACATGTTTTTTTTTTTGTTTCTGTGTAATAGACAAATTTGATGACAGTAATGAGAACTGGTCCCTCGATTATGAAGAAAAACAGAAAAAAAATTATTTCTGATTACCCTTTAAAAAATAGATCTACATTGTAAAATCTTGAAAACTATTGATATCCTACATGTAACTAAATTCATGATGGAGGCTGCAGAGCTACTGTCTAATTAAAAAAAAAAAATGGTGATTTATGAACTGTTTTTTTTTTCTTTTTGAACTTAATATCCCCATATCTTTGTCTTGCCAGCTTGAAATATGTGTAACTATAAATACTAGACATATCTATCGGCTAGAAATATAACAATCAAACCTCAAACATTTTTTCATAGCCATTAACCATGTCTGAATATATTGGTCTTGAAAGTGTTGCCTAACCAGCTGCCATTTTGGGTGCCTTTTGATTTTTCTTATCACAATTTGTTTTGTTACATTTCAAGATTATTTTATTTTAAGCTAAAATAAATTTTAAAAGAATAAAATCTCAAAGTACCTTGACTAAACTGAATCAATTTTATTTGATTTAATGTACTTTTTATTGTTTATATAGTTTAAATGATGATATATCATGTAGATATTGTATTGCTTTGTGCCTGCATGTTGATGTGCAAAACAAGTTTTCCTTCTACATGTCACCAGCATTTGCAAACTTTCAAATACAGTTGTAAAATGTTTACATTTTTATTTCCGTGTTCAGTAATCATCTAAATTTATTTTTTTGTGAAAAATCTCAACGCTAAGAATGTTTCCAAAGTCAAATTGGTTTCGGGGATATTTCTCCAAGATTAACTGGTACATGTATTTATATTACTAATGACTAGAAATTTTTGACGTTAGATATATAGTTTTCTTCTTTCTTTTTTTTTTAACAGCCGAGAGACTCTCTCCTGGTGACAATACAGCCATAGAAGTAAAAAAACCAACAACATCTGCAGCTCAAGAGGATGCTATTGAACAGGCACTTGCACAGACAATTGTTTTTTCTTTACTTCAAAAGCAGCGCCATGCAAATCTTGACAGTTATTTAATGCCTTGTATATTGATTACCCCACATAGTTTTCAGATAACAATGTATGATGCTGAAAATGATATACTGCTCTGCAGCAACGAGATTCCATTATTTTTACCCCCCAGTTATCATTGTTTAAATCCCAGAGCTGTTTTGACTCTCTGGTTAGTTCTTCACTATAGAATGTTCTGCTCTGGATTAAAACTAGTGGATTCATATACCTTAAACAAATGGAAATCAAACTTTAAAGTGTTTGTGGATTCAAAATGGGAAATATATTCAAAACTACTGAAAGATTCTGTACCCTCCTTTTCTGTTGCTGAATGTATGTACAATTGGAAAGAAATGAATATGTATACACAAAGTTATTTGCCAGGAAATAGTTAATATAAAAGTTTGGAATGCAGACACATACATATTATAAAAGTCATTGTTTGACAGTCATCAATTGTTAATTGAATTTTTTCACCATTAATGGTCATTTTATATTGTAATATTTTTTGCCAGCAATTGGAAGTAAATTTTTATTAAATTCAAACTTTGTTTTTCACAATAAATTGAACATATATTTTTCGAATAAGGTCCAGTCAGATGTTTTGTTTAATCCATGGCTTTTTGCAAAAGACTCCTATTGATATTGAGGTAATAGGTTAAAGTTCCAATTCACTACTTCCTTTGTAATAGAGAGGGTTTCCAGGTAATGTCTTCAGTACTTATTATATCCCCGCTCCGAAGGAGAGGGGGATATACCGGTACTGTTTTACCCTTGTGTGTCTGTCCGTAACAAATTTTTGTCAATGATTTCGCAGCATCTCTTAATCACAGATGCTTGAAATTTTAACACACTCTTTGATTAGGTAGGTCATATGGTAAGATTCATTTTGGTACAGTACCAATCAGACGTCAACTTCCTGTTAAATGACTTCTTTGTTTATTTTTAGCCTAAACTTTCGAACAGACTTTCGTCAAAAATTTCTCAGCAACTATCAATCAGAAATGCTTGTAATTTTAACGTACTCATTTTTAAAGCATTTCATATGGTGGGATTCATTTTTTAACAAATTGGATTTTAACTTCCTGTTTAATGTTGACTTTGCTTATCTTGTATATTCACATCAGAGCGGGGGTATCGCTCTTAAGCATTGGCTCACAGATATCTTGTTAAGTTTGCATTCAAACTTTATAACTGTTCATATCTTGAAGGAAACTTATTTCAACATATCTCTGCATTCTTTAAGGTTTTGAATTGTCCTTAATGACGATAACCCCTAATGATTATGAGGTCATTATGTCAAAAAACCTGAACATGTGTCAATTTGCTCCCAGTATAGAGATTAGCAGCGTTCACGACTGCAGGTAGACTGCAAGTCCCGGAGGATTTCACACCTCTATTAAATAAGCACCACCTTCACCTGAGATTTACCAACGGGTAAAAATGTTCGACCTTTAACGGCTTTGTCCGCCATATTTCTCTTTCGTCGGTGCTATCTCTTCAACCCCTATAATAGCCGCTAGCCTCTAAATAGTTCAAAGTATGTCACAGTACAGCTACCCTAACGTTTAGGATAGGTTGGTACAGAAATGAAAGTAGTTTGCCGAACCCCCCCCCAACCCCCCAAAAAAACATGTGCCCAAATACAATGTATATAATTCTTAATACAACTCCTTTGCCACTAATTTATATTAAATACATATGTGGTAGAATCAGGTATATGACACTTTTACTAGCTCTGGTTAGTGGGTTAACCATTTAGCTCGACCGGTAGAGTGCTGGAGTGGCATGCCAGAGGACCCGGGTTCAAACCCCAGCAGAGGCAAAAAGTGTCTCTGTTACATTTGGTGCCCACGTTGGGACCTGGGTATTCTCTGGCGGGTGAGAGAGATTGTCTCCAGAACCTTTCCCCACAGGCATTGCCACTCTGGAAGAGTCAAGGACGACTCTTTCCTAGGAGGGGGACAATGTGGTAGAATCAGGTATATGACACTCCTACTAGCTCTGTTGATTATATATAAGCAGACTTAGGTGTCTTCATTAACAGCCTTTTAATTAATATAACAGAAGTGGGTAGTATGGTATGCCAAGTTAGAGCAAACATGTTTATTGGCAATGTGTTTCTCCTACACAAGTCGCTTTAATGATTCCCAATTATCACTTTTTAATTTTTCTAAAGACCAGATCCATTTATCATAATTATACATTATTATGTACATAATTATACATTTTTACTACTGCATGGAATAGTCTGAAAATTTGTACATATGTTGAACACCATCTGAAGATGTGCATATGCAATTTTTATTAGGTCACCTGAGTTTACTCAGGTGACCTATTGTTATCTGTTTTCGTCCGTCGTCATGCGACATGCGTTTTTAATTCTTCTTGAAAACTACAAGGTAAATTGTTACCATTTTTGGTGTAAAGCATTTCTGTGGTCTATGACGGGCCAAAACACTCATATAATGTATAGGGTAGGGGTTCTCAATGCAGGGTGTGGTCAAAATGGTCATTTAGTGTTAATGTATATAATGTTTAAAAACACCTACTGACACAGAATAAAAACTGACTGCATTTTTAGAAAAAAACCCATTAAACTGTCATCTTTAATAATATTTCATGTCGTCAACATGTAAGGCAAGGGTTATGGATAGGAGGGGGTTATATATTTGTCTTAATTATTTTATTCTGTTTAGGAATTTCAATGAAAGAAATGAGTAAATTCACATACATGTATTTAGAAAAGAGAAAGAATAAAGTTGTCTATCAAAGGTAAGATATTGTGAAAGCATTTGGAAAGAGTTTGGGGGGGGGCAGTTAATGGAGTTATCTTCCCTTGCTTCTTCATTATGGAGTTATTCTCCTTTACTTGTTCATATATAGTAACTAATCATTGAATATAATGTAATTAAGAAGTTGTATGATCAAAACGGTTAAGCAAGTGTTTTAAAGGGGCATGGTCACGATTTTAGTCAAATTTTATTTTCTGTTTTTATTATTTACAATGCTTAAGCAATGCATTTCTAATGATGAAATGAAATTTGAGAGTCAGTCGTCAAGTTATGAGCAAGATACAGAGCTTACAATTCTCTGTCATGTAAACAAGGCTCGTGCCCTCTTTTTGTTTACATAGGTTCAATTTACCAGAAAAAATCATTTTTCAAGCTGATTTGTCTATCTTCCTAATCATTTCAAGCATAAATAAACAGTTTCTAACGTGAAAAAAATTCATTTTAGGTCTAAAATTGGAATTTTCACTTCAACGCTCAAAATGTAAACAAATGCTTTGTTTACATAGCAAAGAATTGTAAGCTCTGTAACTCGCTTATAACTCAATGAATAACACTAAAATTTTGGTTTCCTACTAAAAATGCATTACTAAAGCATTGTAAACAATAAATTTGGAAAAATAATTTTTGACCAAAATCGTGACCATGCCCCTTTAATTATCATTTGAAACAAAAACAGTTTTTGAAATTTCTAAATAAACAAATAGATTTGTTAATAGTAAAGTAATAAGGGCTAACCAAAATCACTGATAACTGTACATGTAAAATGATTTTGGTATAAATTCCAGGTGGTGATTAATTCTCAATGAAGATTGAGTATTCAAAAGATGGAACAGGAGAAGTAAGTAACTCATGATGGCTTTTAAAGCTATTTTTTTGTTGTTGCTTAAATGCCCACAGGGAGAGTTTCTGTCTGCCACTTGGGATGGGGGATGGGAGGGTTTTTAAAAAAAAATGAAACATGTATACTATCCACCTTGTTAGCTCACCTGACCGAAATTATCACCTCATAATCCTCAAAGAATGATCCTTATTCCTTAAATTATGTAAATGAAATTCAAGATAATTTATATGATTGTAGTGCTTTGGCAATTTTAAAATTGTTTATAATTTTAAATTCTTCTTATACTTACATATTAAATAAATTAATTAGAAATTAGAATTTTTACATAAGTATACTTATTAGTTATGCGTTAGTTATATAAATTATTTGTTATTGATTAGAGAAATGTAAGTTGATACCATAAACGTTGGAGTCAGCATCCAAGGTTTTTGGGTGTCATAATTGATAATAAAGAAAAGCTCTATTATATATTAGATATTATATTACAGAAATATGGCTTGCAAAAAAATAATTAAAATCGTTTTAAAAAGCGTGTCGTCTAAAGACAGAAGGAATGTGGTAGAACAGATTTATTACTATTTATTTCATATGTATTTATTCGTTTTTGGATTTTTCTATTTTCGTTTTGTGCAGTATATTCTTAAATATTATTCATCTAAAGTTTTATTGCGCGCGTATGGTTCTTTAATTTCATTGGTTCATATTATAATCCAATAAATTTGATTCTCTATTAGTATAAGTAACCGTTCAAACTAAGTAAAATTGGGCAGTACTTCATTTTCAACTACCTCGATCAATCCAGCGTATATCAGCTGCAACTTGTGGTATGTTAATATTATATTTAGTTATATATTTCTTTACTACTATGATAGTGATTAGGGCATATTATTTTAATTGCAAGGTTTATACTTTATCGTATTTTTGCAGTTAAACTTGCCAAAGTAATTTCTAAAACTTGTTTTTAGTTCAAATATTAAATTGTTACAAAACATGTTTTTATCATATAAATGAATACTGGAGTAACAGTTGCTTATTGTCAACGAAATATCAAACTAAAACATATTAAACGTACATGTAAGATTGTATTTTTTCTAATGTATTTTTCGTTGTTTTATAGGTCAATGCTTTAAAACGTTTAATAAATCTGTTAAACAAAACGGCTGTCTTTTGGATTTCCTTACTGCTCGGTTACAGGAAGACAGGTGAAATTTTACAAGATTGACTAGAAAATGGATTAATATGTAAAATAAATCATATTTCTATGTTTACTATTAAAGAAAGTTCGAAAGTCAACATTTTATTGCACTGTATTAAAAAAAAAGGTTTTGTTTATAATGACTGATTAAACAGAAGAATGACTTTTACTTTGACCGTTCCGTTGTTCATTACTTCTGCTTTATTTAATTTTAAGGAGGTTGGCACCTGAAAAAATAGTAATGTCAATCATCCGAAAACCACTTGGATATAAAGATGGGGACCTAAAATGTTCATTTATTTAATTTGTGACTCATGTCACATGCCATTTTTTGGAAATATAGGGCTCCAAACAGAAATGATAATTTTCCTGAAATTTTTGCTAAATTTATAACGCAAATAACAAAAGTTATAGTAATGTCATCTTATCAAAACTTTGCATACAAATAGACATACTTTTAATGTTTCATTTAAAAGTAAAACAAGTAGGGGTCACATTTCAAAAATTTGAGATATAGCATGAAATAAGCTAATTTTAGGCCAAAATTATAGTTAATATTTTCTTAACTTCTATGAAATATAATCTAAATATGCCAAAATATATCGATAAAAATATCAAAATATTGTTTAAATATGTTTTTTAGAACATCATGAATATATCGTAATACACAAACTATCTAAAAGTTTGTTCTGCGCTGAAAATTTGGAAGCTAAAGCAACAGTACTCTAAAACTCGTGAATTATGAAAATTGTTCATTTCCTTCTTGAAAACCTTCCGCCACAAAATATAGTTCCTCACTTAACTATGTAAAAATGTAATTTTTTAAAAAACAATTATATTCAATATGGTTTATTTTGCATTGTAATATATAAATATACTACTAGAATTAATATGTGATGCAGAATTTTCAGACTACAGGTGATTAAAAATGGCTACCCAAAACCTAAGGAGCGAACCTCTTTAGAATAATTATTCAACCGATGAAGTTAGCGTCATCGCAAAATTCCAATTAGAATTCGTATTTTAGTGGCATTTTATAGAATATCATACATATTTTGTTCGCACTTCTTTAGCGGAAAAATTGATACATGTAACATCTAATTGAGATTTTCATAGAATAATACTGTGAAACAAATATTTGAATCTCACACTTTCACACAAATGCAAGAAGATAACAAATCTCTTGAAACTTTTCATAGATTTAGAGATGTATGAACAATTTCATATTAATGAATCTTACACGAAATATATCTCAATATAGAAAATCAATTTAAAAAAAGATAAACACGTCTTCTTTCGCATGAAAATTTCAGAATTGGAGACTCATTAAAAGAGTAAACATGCTACCCGAATTTGTGCCCATACACATTGCAAGATCTGATATTTATGTTGTCACATATATTGGCCATTTCTACTGAGTTTAGAGTAGAGAAATATAAATTTTTTAAAATATTTATTCAGTCATATATATATAAAACAAAACAGAAGAAATAACCTGCGCAGAGGCTTATTGCATCATACAATTCGGTACTATATTTTTTGTTACACAATTTAGCACGAGAAAAAAAGTATGTATTTACAAATATATTTCAGCTAATGCTGGCTAAGTATTGATGCAGCAAAGATAGAAGGGAAAAAATCCACAGGTTGTTACATCAAAAGATATAAATATCATACATATATTTAGATTTGTACATAAATGCATAACTAGTTTATATAACAGCTGTATATTTTTCTTTTTAGATGCGTAGGGGGATATCAGTATAAATGTCCAGAGAATCCCCCCTACCAATTTAATAATCAAAAGGTTTTGTCACCTTTAGAGTTATATTTTTTGTTACAAAATATTTTAGGCAAAATAGTATATATTTACAATTAAATTTTTAATTATAAGCTGTCGCTGGTAAAGTAAAAGTAGAAAAATCCCAGGTTATTACAATCTTTTAAAAAATATGCATAATAATATTTAGATCTGTACATAAATATAGCTAATACATGTAACAGCAGTACATTTTTCTGGTATATATGTGTAGGGGAAATCAGTATAGGTGTCCAGAGAGTCCCCCTACCAGTTTGATAATCTAAAGGCCTGGTCACCTTTAAACAAATATAATTTGAAGTAATATTACAATTTTTCATTCAATTGTATTTAGAATTTCAAAATCAAATATAGTGGTTTTTGCTGACTTTGCTGTCATATAAAACTGTGCAAGTGCACTTTTCAAGAAACATAATAAACCATTATATGTTACAATGTCGTTCAAAACTCTGCATTTCAATTTATATTTGTATATTTTATAAGCCACAAAAGATAGAACATTATTAAAGATAAAAGTGTTTTTGTTGCAATATGCTGGAAAACCAATAACAATAACTTTCCATGTAACATTTATATTTAAGATCTCAGATACTTTCTTCCAGATGGGGTTTGATAGACAACAATCAAAAATAGGTGTTTAATGTCTTCTTCTACATAACAGTTCAGACAATTTTTGTCTAAATTTTCTTTCCATTTACTTATACATTTATTGCAAGATAAAATATTGCACATTAATTTGTAATTGAATTCTGATACATTTTTATCAAAGATCTTTTTTCACTTTTCTTGGTAGATATTACCCCTTAAAACACTGCTATGATGTCATTCCTTTGTTCCAGCAGTCTAAAATTTTACCTGTGACAGTCTGATATTAGTAAGCTTCTTAATATCAGACCGTTACCAGTGGTTACAGTACTGATATCCTTCAAAATCGGACTGTCTCAGGTAACTCAACAATGAAATTCAATGGCAGTGTTTTAAGTACGACATATGTCTCAAACAGTTCTGTGTGAAAAATATCGGACAGTTCTCGGCCCTAACGGGCCTCGAAACTGTCTGATATTTTTTCATACAGAACTGTTTTCGGCGTATATCCATTATATAATTGACGGTCATCAATACAAAAAAGTTTGGACCAAACATTTTCCATTCTAGGCTCTTTAGAGTTTTTTTGTAGTAAGATGTTGTAAAAAAAAAAATAGATTTTTTTGTTTCAACATGTTCAAAATAGCCATGAAAATTAAAAAGCAACTGAAAATTAAAAAGCAACTTTGTACTTCTATTGTGTGTTACATTATGTAAGTTTATTTTAGAGACATATTTTCTAAGGGCACTTTTTAGAACTAAATATTCACAAAGATAATTTTTTGCAGATATTAGACTATCTTTAATTTCATTTATTGGGTTGAATCCATTTGAATTGAATAAATCACTCACATACTTAAAACCGCTTTTAATCCAATTTGGAAAAAACACTGTTTTTCCTTTATACGTTGTTTCTATTGAACCATATACTCTGAAACTGGATATTTTCTCAATTATTGTATTTAGAATCATTAAAAGCGCAAATTACTTCTTTATAAAATTTAGGTCTTGCGTGTTTGTAATATAAGTGTTTAATAAATAAGAGATATCTACATAATATCTTTCTATACAAGCGTTCAAGAGTTGGTTTAAATCATTATTAGACTGAATAGGTTTTGAAACCCATTATGCTTTTAAAGGTTTTACCTTAGTTTCAAAATCAGTAATACAAATCCCTCCATCTGATATATGTCTTATCAGAGTTTTACGTTTTATTCTTTCTCTTTTCCCGCATATAAATTAGAAAATAATTTTGTTTACTTGTTTGAATATAGCATGATCAGGGCTTTTAAGTATTGTTGCGACGTAGATAAGCTTAGAAACAATTAAAGAATTAATTATCTGGCATTTTCCGAAAAGTGTTAGCTTTCTTGTTCGCCAAGAGTCCGATATTTTTCAAACTCTCTCAGCTTACATAGCCAGTTTATTTCATTACATTCTGTTTTATTATGCCCTATATAAATACCTAGACATTTTACTGTATTTGTGTTTATTTTGATATTTCTTATGGTTTTATCCTCTTTGAGAATGTTTCTAAGTTCCCCTAATACTATACATTCAGTTTTTGATAAATTTAATTTTGTTCCTGAAACATTACCAAATTTTTCTTTGTTTGAATTGCTTTTTCTAAAGAGTTATGTCTCTTAAAGGAAAGGTGCTATCATCGGCATGTTGTAAACAGTTTATTTCTTTTTCCATATTTTCTAATCTAAAACCTCGAATTAAATTTGAGCTATTTATTTTTTCATTTAGAATTTCCATTACAAATAAAAATAATATTGCTGATACGGGACATCCTTGTCGTATTCCTCTGTACATTTTACATTTTTTTGAAATCCAAGTACCATTATTTTTGATACAGAATTTTGGATTGGTATACAAAATGTTCATCCATGTAATAAAG
The DNA here is from genome assembly GCA_020458035.1 of Magallana ariakensis. Taxonomy (NCBI): domain Eukaryota; kingdom Metazoa; phylum Mollusca; class Bivalvia; order Ostreida; family Ostreidae; genus Magallana; species Magallana ariakensis. The sequence continues at coordinate 51,503,633 of CM035817.1, read as the reverse complement.
TTATTCCGAAAATTGAATTTTTCTAGTGATTTTATTAAAAAGTTCCATTCAACTGAATCGAACGCTTTTTGGAAGTCAGCAAATAAGAGAATTCCCTCTGTATTTGTATTTTCGCAATATTCGAAAATATCAAATATAAGCCTAGCATTGTTGCCAATATATCTTCCTTTTATATAACCTGATTGATTTCTGCTAATTAACTTATCAATTATTCTTTGTAATCTTCTGGCAAATATAAATGCAATTATTTTATAATCACAATTAGTGAGACTTATTGGTCTGCAATTTTCTAACTCATCTAATTCCCCCTTTTTATGTATAAGAGAGAGAACTGAACATTTTTGAGTAGAAGTTAATTCTTGTTCAATATAAATTTGAGATATAGCTTCATATAGAAAATTTCGGATATTTTTCCACGACATCTTATAAAATTCAACAGGTAAACCGCCCATTCCAGGTGACTTATTATTTTTCATTCCATTTACAGCTTCTGCGCATTCTTGTAATGTTGAGAAGTTTTCGCAATATTTTTTTTTATCATTTTCTGACAACACGGAGGATGTATTCATTTTGGAAAGATATGATTCAATTTCATTTATCGGTATATCTTTTGAGGAATAGAGATTTTCATAGAACTTGCATAGCTCATTTAAAATATCATAAGTCTTTACTAAGGTTGATTCTGCATTGCTAACTTTATTTATAACATTTTTCGATTGATGTTTATTTTCAAGTCTTAAAAAGTAGGATGATTTTTTTCTCCCTCGTCAATCCATTTTTAGCTCACCTGAGCTGAAAGCTCAAGTGAGCTATTCTGATCACATTTTGTCTGTCGTCCGTCCGTCCGTCTGTCTGTCTGTAAACTTTTCACATTTTCAACATCTTCTCAAGAACCACTGGGCCAATTTCAACCAAACTTGGCACAAAGCATCCTTAGCCTAAGGGGATTCAAAGTTGTGAAAATTAAGGACCAAGCCCTCTTACAAGGGGAGATAATTAGGAATTAATGAAAATTTTCGAGAAATTTTCAAAAATCTTCTTCTCAAGAACCATTTGGCCAGGAAAGCTGAAACTTGTGTGGAAGCATCCTCAGGTAATGTAGATTCAAAGTTGTGAAAATCGTGATCCCCGGGGGTAGGATGGGGCCAAAATGGGGGGTCGACTTTTTACATAGGAATATATAGAGTAAATCTTTAAAAATCTTCTTCTCAAAAACCTTTAGGCCAGGAAAGCTGAAACTTATGAGGAAGCATCCTCAGGTAATGTAGATTCAAAATTGTGAAAATCATGACCCCCGGGGGTAGGATGGGGCCAAAATAGGGGTTGACTTTTTACATAGCAATATATAGAGTAAATCTTTAAAAATCTTCTTCTCAAGAACCATTTGGCCAGGAAAGCTGAAACTTGTGTGGAAGCATCCTCAGGTAATGTAGATTCAAAGTTGTGAAAATCATGACCCCCGGGGGTAGGATGGGGCCAAAATAGGGGGTCGACTTTTTACATAGCAATATATAGAGTAAATCTTAAAAAATCTTCTTCTCAAGAACCATTTGGCCAGAAAAGCTGAAACTTGTGTGGAAGCATCCTAAGGTATTGTAAATTCAAAGTTGTGAAAATCATGACCCTCTGGGTGTAGGGTCGGGCTACAATGGAGGGTCGATTTTTAACAATGGAATATATAGAGTAAATCTTTAAAAATCTTCTTCTAAAAAACTAATTATAGCCAGGAAAGCTGAAACTTGTGTGGAAGCATTCTCAGGTAGTATATATTTAAAGTAAAGGAAAACATTACCCCCAGGGGTTGGGTGGGGCCACAATGGGGGGGGTCAACTTTCTACATAGGAATATATAGAGTTAATCTTTAAAAATCGTCTTCTCAGAAACTAATAAGCCAGGAAAGCTGAAACTCGTTTAGAGGCATATTCAGGTAATGTAGATTCAAAGTTGTGAAAATCATGACCCTCGGGGTGTAGGGTGGGGTTACAATGGAGGGTCGATTTTTAACATAGGAATATATAGAGTAAATCTTTAAAATTCGTCTTCTCAAAAACTAATTAGCCAGGAAAGCTGAAACTTGTGTGGAAGCATTCTCAGGTAGTGTATATATTTAAAGTTAAGAAAATCATTACCCTCAGGGGTAGGGTGGGGCCACAATGGGGGGGGGGGTCAACTTTCTACATAGGAATATATAGAGTTAATCTTTAAAAATCGTCTTCTCAGAAACTAATTAGCCAGGAAAGCTGAAACTTGTGTGGAAGCATTCTCAGGTAGTGTATATTTAAAGTTGTGAAAATCATTACCCCCAGAGGTAGAGTGGGGCCACAATTTGGGATCAAATTTCTACATAGGAATATATAGAGTAAATCTTTAAAATTCGTCTTCTCAGAAACTAATAAGCCAGGAAGGCTGAAACTTGTTTGGAAGCATCCATCCTCAGGTAGTGTAGAGTGGAATTTGTAAAAATTGTGATTTCTGGGGGTAGGGTGGGGCCACAATTGGGGTGGAATGTTTACATAGGAATATTAAGAGTAAATCTAGATCTTTAAAAATCTTCAGCCAGGTGATTATTTAATATTGTTTAGATTTTGGCTTCTGTATGATTCCTGGATGATTGGGTCTCACAAGGGGTTCAGAGTTTGATGTAGGTTTATATCCCATTTAAAAACAATTGTTAAGGATCTTTTTGAGAGCTGCAATGCTCAACATGTGATATTACTATAAAATCATCCTGTTAGAAAAGGGACTAATGAAAAACATAAGAATATCCAGTGGAAAAGATTGAATTTTATTTATACAGGATCTACATGTATTATACTACATTGTCTAGATAGTTTGTATTATGACTCCATTAAGCTGATTTTATCATACCTATTGTTCCTCAGGTGAGCGATGTGGCCCATGGGCCTCTTGTTGGCACTTGACATTACTTGTGCTCCTTTTGATTTAATTTCATATAATGTGTCTAATTGATTCTAATTCTTTTTTTTCCGTATCGTATTAATAATAAATGATGTTGATGTTATATTTCTCTAATTCACTATCAATAAGTTGTATTTTCCGTTTCATATTTTTGCTTTTTTCTTTGCAGTAACTGATACTTAAATTTTTCACTTTAAGTTTGACCAATTCTCATTTCGTTTTTAGATTCATCTCTAGCTTAATATTATCTGGTAAGTTCAATAAAAGATCGTTGATTATTTTACAATATTGTATACCAAAAAGGACAGACGTACATGTATTTAGCTTCCAATATCCCTTTCCCCTGCTATTAGAGGAAATTTCGCATTTAAAAATTAAGGCAATGTGGTCGCTCATTCTTACATTAGAAACTGATGGCGGCCTACGTAAGTAACATATCGTAAGTATTCAACATTTTATTTTTCCATCTGCAGATCTATGCTGGTTTAATAATGTAAAATGAAATTTTCTACTTAGAATCGAAACACCTTTACTATGCGAAGAAGTAGAAAAACTATGAAAAGATGTACCCGTCCACCCTGAATTAAAAATATATTTATTTTTTCAGATATAAAATGAGTCTCTATCACAATTGATATCATTAACCCAATATTGTATAAAATTACAATTTTTTTTATAATCATTAAGTCCACGACAGTTCAAAGAAATAAGTTTAACAGAAGTCATTGTTGTGTCCGGTTAATAGAGTTAGTAGAGACAGATTAACACGTGTACTTATCAATACCCTGCTGCCTGGTTTTCACCGCTCTGGACATGGAGACGGAACGCGGCTTCGTTCGTCGTTTTCCGCAAGACGCTGTACATAACAGCTTGCCGAAATTGTCCTGACCGGGCCATGCATCTGGAGCGGTATGAGCGGTCTTTTCGAAGTCCAAGCCGGTGCCCCGGTAGAGGTCGAATACGGAATGGGCGAAGATGGTATTGGGCCTGGATGAAGCTAAGAGATCATTCATTTCCATAAGCTGATCGATCTTTGCACATAATATTTTCTCCATGACATCATCAGCTTCATCCCTCCACTGCGGGGTGTTAGTAACGGTGTTGCCGATTAGCTTGCACTCCAAAGCTGACTTGGCATCTCGAATTTTGTCTGCAGCCACAATGTTGCCTGTACGAATAGCTTTGGTTAGCTGGTAGGTCTGCTCGGCAGATTTGAAGTTTTCTCCAAACACTTTGAGATCGCATGAGTAGAAATTTGATAGCACATGTTTTCCGCCTTGGACGGTAACGACATTTTTGGATCTGCAACAAATTTTGCGCAAATGCTTGAGCCGGCTTCGTGCCCGTTTTTTTTTTATTTGCAGGCCGCGCAGCTTTGCTCATTTTGGCAATTACGTGTGTAGTGGTCATTCTTCCAGCATTTTGTACAGATGACAGTAGGCTTCTCAAAATTTTGCCCGCGATGCAGGATCCTGCACTTTAGCCCAGCACAGAAGCTAAAGCGTGGTAGAGGTTTTGATATAAGCGACTCAATATTTATAAAACGAATGTCATTCAAAACTTTTGTCATTTTATTGTTTGCAGGGTTAGAAGAAAACTTGATCCACCATCTGTTACATCTACAAGAATATTCTAGAATGCATTTTGATAATAAATTCAGATAATTGTAAAAAAAAATCTCATAGTCAAAGTTAATATTATGCATCTCTTTGGCCAACTGATCTGATATGAGGTTAAAAATACCATTAATGCGTATATATTAATTTCATATTACATTTTTTAAAAAGGGAGAGTCCTCCTTATATCTCAACTTGAGAATAACGTATGTAACAAATAAGTAAGTTAGATAAACAATATTGTTTAACGAAATTTTATAATGCTACATGCTTAAGATCAATATAAAAAGACTAAAGCATTATACAATACAGTTATCGGCATCTGCTCTATCATACAATTAAGTCTGACAGTTGCATCTACATGCGCGGATCTAGATGGGGGTAGGGGGCCGGACCCCCCCCCCCCCGTAACATTCAATTTTTTTACATTACATAATAAACTTACCCAAAAAATGCCTAGGACCCCCCCCCCCCCCCCGGCCAAACTCAAATAACCGTCCCCCCCCCCCCCCCGGCAAAATTTTCTGATTCCGGGCATGATCTATATATTAACATCCACTGCATGTAATCCCCTCTATTTCTTACGGAAATTGATTGTAATTCATAGCTTTATTGAAATATTAATAGAACAGAAATCTACACGACCCAACCAGTTTATCAATCGATCGACACCTTCCGCAACCTAAGAAAAAACACGGACTGCACGAAATAAGCATGATAATGTTAAGACTCAAATTCCCATATAAGACGACTTTCCTGTTTCTTTTATTTAACGTATTGATGGACTTTGATAATAATTTTGTTAATTTTACTTACTCTTTATGATCAATTCATTAATTTGTTAAAAGAAGGATGTAAATATAAACAATAAAAGGCTTTCTTTGATGATTCACGCGGGCTATAAAGGTCACATTGCAGAAAAAATAACGCGCATTATGTATTTTTTTCTGCAATGTCGCTACCTTCTTATTTCGCATGAATCACCAAAGAAAGCAGTTTTGAATAAATCGTCTCGAACTTCTGCAATTCTTTTTATACTCATTGCGTTGTAAGTTATCAAAGAAAAACAACGTAGTCAACATTAAAACAAAACACCATACTTTAAATCAAGAAAAATATTATTATTTAATTAAAATGATTTTACTGAAAATCTTCTTTTCAGTAAAGAAATACGTTTGGTTTTAACAATCTTTGGATTAGCATCTTTACTGCGCTGAACCACATCTATATCTTGTATAGACTTAATATCAAGTTCTTTGCAAACAGCTTCATAAACATCAGAAATATTAGTGTCACATTTTGCGGATGTTGTAAGATAGGTACAGCCCCAGTCTATTGATACAATGGCATCGAGTATTTTGTTCTCTACAACGTCTTCAATAACGACTGAGTCAGACTTATTGCCAATGACAATGATAGGAACAAATTCCATACTTCTCTCTTCATGAATTAATTGTCTCAAGGTTTCGACTTCCCGAAATGTCCGCACGGGGTCGCATACGTCAAAAACCAATACAAAAGCATGGCAAGATCTGACAGCTTTTCTCAACATGTCCGGAAACTCGAAGTTACCCGCCGTATCCAAAATCTCCAGTTTGGTGAATTTGTTTTCAGAGGTTTGGATGTCGTATCGGAATAATGTTTCAATAGTTGGACTGTATTTTTCTGGAAATCCTCTCTTCAGTAAACGGGTGATCAAACATGTTTTCCCGACTTTCTTTGCTCCCAAAACACCAATGCGAAGACTTCTTTCAATGACGACTCGCTGCCTTCCGTACATGATTAGTTAGTTTGTGTCTTGTAGTCTTGTAAAGAGAGTTGATTAAAACTACACTGATGCATCTGTCTTATATACTTTTATACCACACCTCTTTTATTTCCGATTGGTTGAATATATATTAGCAACTATTACTGTCCTCCAATAATCATGTATTATTTTTTAAAACTTATATAATTTATTCTTTGTGAGTTTTGTTATTTTTGTAGGTGTTGATAAAAGTATTCTTTAAGGATAAGACTAGAAAAATATGTTTTTGAGAAAATAACCGTGTCACTTTAATACAAAAAATTATTTGTGTAAGTCATTATTTTTCAACATCTTCTGAGAACGTATAGATATGTGTCGCAAACTTTCTTCAGTTTGTGAGATTGCTGCGAACAAGTTTTGCGTTTTGGGTGCAAAACAAGTGTCGATGGGATAGGCGTCACGAGGTCAGTGAAAGTCGATTATTGGGGACGGCATCTCGCTGGCTTATTACATGTAACTGCATTTAATATGCCACATCATATAGCATGTGTCGGTAATCTTCATATTTAACAAGAACAATGTATATTTGTCATATTCAAACTGATTAACATTGACAATGGTTTTTTTTTTTTGAAAAGCTAATGACCTTCGAGATAAAAAAAACCAAAAAAAAAACCCAAAGAGTCATCACAGTGCAAAAAGAAAAAAAAAGGAAAAAGTCATTCACTCAGTAGGAGATTCGTAGATTGGAAATAAGATATTTTATATGAATTCGCCGTATACTGTATGTGCACCTTTTCAATGAAGAGGTACTTATCAAGTCTTTGATGGAAACATTGAGAGAGAGAGAGAGAGAGAGAGAGAGAGAGAGAGAGAGAGAGAGATTTACAAACAAAATTTAACTATGCAAAAGTTTTATAGTTAATCTTTTCAAGCTGAATTTTTGCATCAAGTTTAATCCAGTTTTAAAACTGATATCTATTGTAAAACGTAGAAGCAGTTGACATAAAACTTTAAAGTTGTTAGATAGTCCAACATGCTATTGTAAAATTGCAAGACATATCTTTCAATTTAGCCGTCTGGTATCTCACTCCATAATGGAAAGGATTCCATATTAAGGTGGAGTAACACATCATCACAAAATGGCTGACCTCTGATCGAAACGATATTTCGTTTTACTAAAAGGATTTTATCGACGGCGACATGAAACTTACTCCATAGCCGAGAGAATAAAGTGTCTGGCTTGTGATCTGTACATCCCGAGTTCGAATCTCACAGGGGCTTTTGTTGCTACTTACTAAATTGAAATTTTTAGATATTTATTTTTAATCCCCAAACTGCAAATTTTTCGCTTATTTGACAAATGTACAGTTTATCTATCAATATTTACATTTTCAACTGTCCTTGTCTGCGATAACATTACGGATCAATTTTGAACCCTACAACCCAATAACTTCATAAAACATAAGTGACACAAAATGGGCGTGTCTTATAATAGCATATAACTGAGAGACGGTATTAGCTGCGCCGCGGAGTAATACAAAGCATGTGCTACACGAAAAACTAGTGGTATAAAATAATGTTGTTTTAAAGTGTACAAATTGGAAATAATGTAAATATAAGTAATAAGGAATCATTCTTTGAATATTATGAGGTGATAATTTCGGTCGGAGCGTGGTCATATCTATCATAAAGCCCTTCGGGCTTTATTGGATTTGACCACGCCCCGACCGAAATTATCACCTCATAATACTAAAACAATGATTCCTTATTCCTTGATTATAATTATAATATATTATTCAAAATCAAATAATTTACTCTTAATTTGAGTGACTCTTTCCAGGTGTTTTATTCCACCTTAAACTGAAAATTTTCGGAACAAATATTATCTGTCTAGTCAACAGAAATGCATATACCTCGGCAGCATAGTAACAACAACAGGAGGTACAGACGAGGACATAACATCCCGAATCAACAAAGCTCGTCATGTGTTTGCCATCTTGAAACCAGTATGGACCTCCTCCTGCATGACAACAAGGACAAAGCTGAGGATCTTTAATAGTAACGTAAAATCTGTATTACTATATGGATCCGAAAGCTGGAAGCTCCGGAAAGACCTGATAAGAAAACTGAGAGTGTTTGTTAACCAATGCCTGAGGACCATATACAAGATCAGATGGCCAAGAATAGTGTCTAACAGCGATCTTAAAGAGCTGACCGGACAAGAAGACATCATGGTAGAAATAGCGAAAAGGAAGTGGAGATGGGTTGGCCATGTGCTTAGGAAAGATCAGAGCGACATTACCAGGGAGAGCCTTTTCTGGACAGCCGACGGGAAAAGGAAGAGAGGCAGGCCAAAAACAACATGGCGAAGAACAGCCGAAAGCGAGTTGAAACAACTTGGGTGGTCCTGGAAGGAGATCGAGAAGAAAGCGAAAGATAGGACTGGGTGGAGAGACTGTGTGGCTGCCTTATGTGCCGCATGGCACGAGGAGACCTAAGTAAGTAAGTAAGTCAACAGTTGCTTGGGTTATTCACTCATAAATGTTATCATGGATTTTCCGTTGAAATTAAACAGAGGAAATAGCTTAGACACTTTTATTTGTATGACACAAGTGTCAATAAAATCAAAATGTTTTTCGTTGGGCAGGGTTTTCTTTTTTCCTGTGTTTTGGTTATTTTAAAATATCTCTCTTGGTTTTTGTTTTTTAGTTTTTTTTATAACCCTGCAAACGAGGTTTAGGGGGGGGGGTAAATAGGAATCACCTTGTCCGTCCGTCTGTCTGTCCGCCTGTCTTAGCAAAATTTGTGTACGGTCCATATCTTTCTTATGGAGAAACATTGGAAGTTCTTACTTCACACAAAGATTGCTTATGACCTGAAGGTGTTTAAACGAACTTGTCCTATGGTCATTTGGGCAAGTTCAAGGTAATTGTTTAAAACTGCTTAATTCCTGTCTGTGTCGAGTCTTGTTTTAATGGAAATGATAAGAAGGTCAAATTTGACACAAAGCTTGCTTTTGTCAGGCCACATAAAATTAATTGTTATATTCTCATCATCATTACCATTACGAACCGCAAACTATAGTTAACGATTCGTTAAATATAGTTTTCATCTGTTAAACTATATCTAACGGTTGTAAATTATAGTTTACGAATGACATAAATTTGAATTATAGATTAACGGCGTTAAATAAAGATTCACGGGTTTATCGACTGTTAACTATAGTTTACGAACGCTAAACTTTAGTTAACAAATTTTCATTGTTAACTATAGTTTACGAACCGTAAACTATAGTTAACGATTCGGCAACCATAATTAACGACCTGTTAACTATAGTTTGCATCTACAAAACCATATTTAACGGTTGTAAACTATAGTTTACGAATGATATTTTAAGTTTATCTGTCTGCAACTGATGATAACGTTAACGATAGAATTTGCTGATAAATATAGATTCACATCTGTAAATTATAATTTGCATTCGTTAACTATAGTTAAGAGTTTTTAATCATAGTTTCGCAATCGTGAAACTATGCTTATCATATACACTATGTTTTGCTATCGGAAATGGTTGTTTGCAGTCTTAGTTATAGTTTTACACTTCTGAAACATAGTCAATCGAATTAACTATGGTTTACAGATGTAAAATATAGATTATTGTCGTTAACTATAGTTTCCTGTCCGTAAACTATAGTTTACAACCGTTAAACCTAGTTTATCGACTGTGAAACTATGATTAGCATATTTTTGTGAATTTAGTGTGCTATAGATATTGGCCTAAAAGAAATAAGCCGCCAGTGGCGTTAGTGCTAACACATGTAACTATTTAAGGAATAAGGAATCATTCTTTGAGTATTATGAGGCGATAATTTCGGTCGGGGCGTGATGAAATCAAATAAAGCCCGAAGGGCTTTATGATAGATTTGATCACGCCCCAACTGAAATTATCACCTCATAATATTCAAAGAATGATTCCTAATTACTTATATTTATATAATTTTCAGCAGTTGTACAATTAAATAGTATAATACTAATTATGCAAACCCGCTCACGCCCCCAACAATACGTCTTTTGAATTTATTGGGCTGTATAGTACAAAATCGATTTTTGTGTTATCACAGACTGGAAAATGTATAATAACCAGAAACATGATCTTATAAACTTGAGGGTTTTCCAGCATCATTGGTGGACTGGTAAAATATAAATATGTATGATAAAGAAGTGTTAAATAATTTGACATATAAAAATTTAAATTAGATGGTTTCATGCAAAGATACGCCCTAAAATGAAACGGGTCGAAGACTTAGACTTTAAATGTTAGATTTTCAAAAGAAGTTGAATTAAATATCCTCCACACCCCGTGATTTCTACTTTTTATGTCAGTACGTCACAACATGGGAATTTAGCGCATTATGAAATACATGTAGTTTTTTTTATAATATCGTATTTTTCCCAAGCATATGATTGGTCGATTGCTGTCACATGACCGTGCTATAAATTCTGTTATAGACCTTACTATTCTAAAAATAGAAAATTTATTGACCTCACTATTCTAAAAATAGATTTTCATGACAAAATACTGGTTTTGGCACGTGCGACATTGTGACGTCATAATAGCGAAATCAACACCTTTACATTATGAACAAAATATTTCACTACTATACGTAATGGATATATGCCGAAAACAGTTCTATATAAAAAATATCAGACAGTTTCGAGGCCCGTTAATTTTAAAATTTGTTTTGTTTTATTGGGATTTGCAAGCTGCTTAACATACTTCATCTAGGAGACCCCTTTCTAAAAACAAAACAAAAGTTTTGCGGCTTGACGTATGAAAAAATATCTGTCTATGAAAAATCTTTATTTTGATTTAATTAACATCGCTTCTTTAAATATTCTGTTTAGTTTTTTTAGAAAGGGGTCTCCTAGATGAAGTATGTTTAGCAGCTTGCAAATCTTAAAAAAGAAAAACAAATGAAAAAAAAGATCAGATTTTAACGGATAAGCCTCGTTTTTCAGAAATGCACCATTTTCAACAATAAGTGCGCACGCTTATCAGGGTTTATTATATAGTGTTTTTTTCTTTGTTGTTGAACATTGCTATAATTTATATTAATTATTTCCGGGGTTTTTAAGATCTCTTGTATTTAAAAAGCTGGTCGGTTTTCTACATGTATTTAAAAATTTTCCCCACTTACGAACAGGATGAATGTAACGTACTTGATATGATTGTATATATAATTTAAATTTCCCGCTTTTCTTTTTACTCTCTAAACTTGTTACTGGAGTGACGTGTACACTGCTAATTTTAAATACCGCACTCCAGTCCGTGCAGTCCAGCAGAGTGGACGTGTGTCTGTTTAGAGGCACGTGGTAGTCTCCAAGATTGGGAAACTTCTTCCTACTTTGTACATTTCTGTGTGTTTGTCACCAATTTCAAGGTATTTGTTTTTATTTTTTTAATGTTATAGGCGTTTAATTGTTTATTTGCTATGTTAGAAAGCTTAGTTTAAAAGCACGTGTTCGAATGGAAATTGTCATTTTAGTACTGAATACTAACGATAAATTGTTTAAAGTTTATTCCATTCTATTTGAAAAGATAAAATATGATTATATTTTAGTTATTACTGGTCCTAACTTCACCAAACTTGTATGGATGATGCATCTTATGATACTGATGCACCTGGCAGGCTTGAATGCTGAATCTGAGCCGTAGGTTTCGGATGCTGGATGAGATTTGTTTTTTTGGAACAGGTCACATATTTTATAGATAATAGCTTGCATAGTTGATTTAACTATAATATTAATGAACCGCAGATCTCCATTATCAAGGATGCTATAAAAATTCTCCTATCTCAAACCTGCTTGATAGATGTGTTCGTTGTTAAATGATATAATATGATTCCTATGATATAGTATTGTATGATATGATACACTATTGTTTTATATGATACAATATTATATCATATATTTTATTGCAAAAAGTTATATGATATGATATGATATTGTATCAAATTTTTTGTACATTATGATATGATATTATATCATGATATTGTTATGTATAGTATCGTTTATTATGATACAATATTGAATAATATGATATTGTATAATATGCTATTTTATCACATGCTATTGTTTCATATGATATTGCAACATATTATAGTGTATCATATGATATGATATTGTATAATATATATCGTATCATATGATACGATATTGTATGATATGATATTGGTTTATATAATATATTATTATATCACATGAAAATGTATTATATGATATTGTATAATGTGATATTGTATCATATAATACAATATAGTATAATATGATATTGTATGATATAATATAGTACTATATCACATGATATTGTATCAATTGATATGATACAATGTTGTATCTAATTTTATTGTATCATATGATACGATATACTATTATGTATCAAATATGATACAATATCATACAATACAATATCATACTATAATATTATACAATATCATATGTTACAATATTGTGATGTATTATGTGATATGATATTGTATCATATATTATTATTAATATTGTATCATATAATATCAATATCATAATATATTATGATATTGTATTATGTGATCAAATACAATAATGTATAACAAGATACATGTCATATCATATGTTACAATATCATATTTCATCATTATTTATTACAGTATTTTATTGTATTATATGATATATATTGTAGGTATCATAGGATGCAATATCGTATTTTATATTATTGTATTGATAAACATTGTATCATATAATACCGTATGAAATGAACATATGATTATAATATTATACAATTTTTTAACATATGATATTGTTATACGATATTGTGTCAAAACAGTATCCATGTATATCCAAGATCCTTATTAACTATGATTTTCAAATAATATAATAAAGGTGGTCTTATAAAGGTGATTCCTCATAAAGGTAATGTCTCATCTCGGTGAGCTTTGTAATCTGTGATTACCTATGTTTTTATTTTAAAAAGATATTTATTTGTCGGAACAATCCTATGTAGAATTTGGAACTGTAACCAATGTAGTTTTGATTCTTGTGTACATTTAAAAGGGAGTTCAAAAATTTTGTTCCAGGTTTCTTGCCTTTCTTAGCTCTTCTTCCGTTTGGCGGGTCTCTGCCTGTACCATTCCACGTTTCTCCGTGTTGTTGCTGTTCATCCAGCTTTCTCTGTGACTGCTTCCTAGCCCTTGTCTCCCCTCTACTACTGTGCCAACTATATCTGCATGCTTCAGTCTGCTTTCTGCCTGGTGGACTGTGCCAGCTATATCGGCATGCTTCAGCCTGCTTTCCGCCTGGTGGACTGTGCGAGCTATATCTGCATGCTTCAGCCTGCTTTCCGCCTGGTGGACTGCGGCACTTGCTGACCACTTCCTTCCAGGGTTTTTTTTAGTTTTAGTGTGAATCAGAACATCCAACAACTAATTATTTGTACATGTATTTTCATTTACATTTCATTTTCTTTTCCTGTTCTTGTACCATATGCTTAAAACATATATTTTTTAAAGGTTTATGTAGTTAAAAGCAAAACTTGTGTGCCCTTAAAAAGGTATTATATTAGATAACTGATATAATACTATGAAGCGTATTAATAAATAAAAATATTTTTGTTTACGGGTATATGACTATGCAGCACGAAATGAATCTCTTTGACAAAGTGACCCGTAAAACAGCTTTATTTATCCATTTATTATTTATTCTCTATTTAGAACTTGTACAATCTGTACAATCTTTAATAATTAAATGTACCTTATGTTATATTCTCCCTTATTACGTTCGTCCAAATATAAAACAATAAAGTGCTAAATGAATAAAAACAACAAGTACTACTATTACATGTATATACTATATAACTCTGTGTCAACCCCTTCTATGTGATCGCACCCTTATGTAGATCTCTCTCTCTCTCTCTTATATATATATATATATATATATATATATATATATATATATATATATATATATATATATATATATATATATATATATATTGAAAAGCTAATGACCTTCGAGATAAAAAAAAAACAACCCAAAAACAAAGAGTCATCACAGTGCAAAAAGAAAAAAAGGAAAAAGTCATTCACTCAGTAGGTTCGTAGAGTGAAAAAAATATTTTATATGAATTCACCGTATACTGCACGTGCACCTTTTCAATGAAGAGGTACTCTTTGATGGAAACATTGAGAGAGAGAGAGAGAGAGAGAGAGAGAGAGAGAGAGAGAGAGAGAGAGAGAGAGATTTACAAACAAAATTTAACTATGCAAATGTTTTATAGTTAATCTTTTCAAGCTGAATTTTTGCATCAAGTTTAATCCAGTTTTAAAACTGATATCTATTGTAAAACGTAGAAGCAGTTGACATAAAACTTTAAAGTTGTTAGATAGTCCAACATGCTATTGTAAAATTGCATGACATATCTTTCAATTTAGCCGTCTGGTATCTCACTCCATAACGGAAGGGATTCCATATTAAGGTGGAGTAACACATCATCACAAAATGGCTGACCTCTGATCGAAACGATATTTCGTTTTACTAAAAGGATTTTATCGACGGAAACATGAAACTTACTCCATAGCCGAGAGGATAAAGTGTTTTGCTTGTGATCTGTACATCCCGAGTTCGAATCTCACAGGGGCTTTTGTTGCTACTTACTAAATTGAAATTTTTAGATATTCATTTTTTATCCCCAAACTGCAAATTTTCGCTTATTTGACAAATGTACAGTTTATGTATCATTATATCTTTCAAAATCAAATAATTTACTGTTAATTTGAGTGACTTTTTCCAGGTGTTTTATTCCACATTAAACTGGAAATTTTCGGAACAAAGATTATCTGTCTAGTCAATAGTTGCTTGGGTTATTCACTCATAAATGTTATCTTTGATTTTCCGTTGAAATTAAACAAAGGAAATAGCTTAGACACTTTTATTTGTATGACACAAGTGTCAATAAAATCAAAATGTTTTCCTTTGGGCAGGGTTTTCTTTTTTTCCTGTGTTTTGGTTATTTTAAAATATCTTTCTTGGTTTTTGTTTTATAGTTTTTTTGTATACCTCCGCAAACGAAGTTTAGGGGGGGGGGGGTATATAGATAGGAATCACCTTGTCCGTCCGTCCGTCTGCCCGCCTGTCTTAGCAAAATTTGTGTACGGTCCATATCTTTCTTATGGAGAAATATTGGAAGTTCTTACTTCACACAAAGATTGCTTATGACCTGAAGGTGTTTAGACGAACTTGTCCTAAGGTCATTTGGGCAAGTTCAAGGTAATTGTTTAAAACTGCTTAATTCCTGTCTGTGTCGTGTCTTGTTTTAATGGAAATGATTAGAAGGTAAAATTTGACACAAAGCTTGCTTTTGTCAGGCCACATAAAATTAATTGTTATATTCTCATCACCATTACCATTACGAACCGCAAACTATAGTTAACGATTCGTTAATTATAGTTTTCATCTGTTTAACTATATTTAACGGTTGTAAATTATAGTTTACGAATGGCATAAATTTGAATTATAGATTAACGGCGTTAAATAAAGATTCACGGGTTTATCGACTGTTAACTATAGTTTACGAACGCTAAACTATAGTTAACAAATTTTCATTGTTAACTATAGTTTACGAACCGTAAACTATAGCTAACGATTCGTCAACTATAATTAACGATTAACGACCTGTTAACTATTGTTTGCATCTACAAAACCATATTTAACGGTTGTAAACTATATTTAAGAATGATATTTTAAGTTTATCTGTCTGCAACTGATGATAACGTTAACGATAGAATTTGCTGATAATATAGATTCACATCTGTAAATTATAATTTGCATTCGTTAACTATAGTTAAGAGTTTTTAATCATAGTTTCGCAATCGTGAAACTATGTTTATCATATACACTATGTTTTGCAATCGGAAATGGTTGTTTGCAGTCTTAATTATAGTTTTACACTTCTGAAACATAGTCAATCGAGTTAACTATGGTTTACAGATGTAAAATATAGATTATTGTCGTTAACTATAGTTTCCTGTCCGTAAACTATAGTTTACAACCGTTAAACCTAGTATATCGACTGTGAAACTATGATTAGCTCATTTTTGTGAATTTGGCGTGCTATAGATATTGGCCTAAAAGAAATAAGACGCCAGTGGCGTTAGTGCTAACACATGTAACTATTTAAGGAATAAGGAATCATTCTTTGAGTATTATGAGGCGATAATTTCGGTCGGGGCGTGATGAAATCAAATAAAGCCCGAAGGGCTTTATGATAGATTTGATCACGCCCAAACTGAAATTATCACCTCATAATATTCAAATAAAGATTCCTTATTACTTATATTTATATAATTTTCAGCAGTTGTACAATTAAATATTATAATACTAATTATGCAAACCCGCTTACGCCCCCAACAATACGTCTTTTGAATTCATTGGGCTGTATAGTACAAAATCGATTTGTAGTGTTATCACAGACTGAGACACTGGAAAATGTAAATATCACCAGAAACATGATCTTATAAACTTGAGGGTTTCCCAGCATCATTGGTGGACTGATAAAATATAAATATGTATTATAAAGAAGTGTTAAATAATTTGACATTTATGTAAAAATTTAAATTAGATGGTTTCATGCAAAGATACGCCCTAAATTGAAACGGGTCGAAGACTTAGACTTTAAATGGTAGATTTTCAAAAGAAGTTGAATTAAATATCCTCTAAACCCCGTGATTTCTACTTTTAATGTCAGTACGTCACAACATGGGGATTTTAGCGCATTATGAAATAGTTTATATCGCCAAAATCTGTCGTCTATCTCTGTGGCGCGATGGGTGTTGTTTCGGTCTACCAACCCGCAGGTCCCGAGTTCGAATACAGCAGGGACTTTTATATTCATGAACAACGGTAAAATTTGAAAAGTCCATATCTTCAAGTAATTAAGAAGAATAGACTTGTATACAGAACTTTCCCCAGATGTGTGGAGGACCCTTAACAGGTTCTTGGCCATTGTATTAATATTTAAACTTAAGACATAAGAAAGAGCATTAAAGAATTCTGTCTTTTGATTTTTCTGTTTTATTTTATTTATTCCATTTAATTTTTTTTTTTTAATTTTTATTCCATTAATTGAGAAAAGGGGTTGTATTTGACAATATATTACTTATTTTCATGTTTTTATGATCATATGGATGCATGTACTTTTTTCATTAATTAATTGGACAGAAAGATATTGTGTTCAGTTACTTCTCTCTTTAACTATAAACTGGCTGATAATTCTAGATATCGTTTATTTAAACAATGAAATGCTTTCTTTGGTGATTCATGTGGGATATGAAGGTGGCGACATTGCAGAAAAAAGATAATAACCCGCGTTAGCGCAATAGCTGTATTATTCAATATGTGCTTATAAAGTGCGGATCATTCAGGATAAAAATTGAAATAAAATGGGGTTTTTTCAACTCTTCATTAGTTTTAGTGCAACAAAACAGTGAAGAACAGACAAACCTTGACCACGACCATTTAATCGGCTACTTTCTCTGTATTATTAGTGTTATCAAAATTTGTTTAAAACAGCACAAATGTTTATTGTAATAAATAATAATAAACTATCAACAGAGTTTTTAAAGGCCAAATTTACTTCTGAAATTAAGTTAACAAAACCTATTTGTGCAGCGATTAAGTGATCTAATATTTCATGTTTTATATTACTTATGTACATTTTCTGGTTTAGATTATTTAAACCTACATGTACCATTGATTACAAGATCGTGCATAAGCATGAAACAATAAGTATTTATAATTGATTAGATTTTAATTTTTTTTAAAATTTAAATTAGTTTTCCAAAAGTTTTGGGAGTCTGGTTTTTATTTATATATAAAATTTTTGGAGGTAGTATCAGTAAACACATATGAGAATGTGATCAAAAAGTTTATTTTAAAATTTTATTATAATATTTAGTGTAAAGTGTAGTGTAAAGCAGAATAATGACCCCCGTAGAATAATGACCGGGGCCATTTATATAGACAAATCTAATAGGTCTTATATATTAATATTACGATCAGTTATTCAACGGAATGCTTGGCTTAGTGGTTCCACGGAGATCAACTACATATTCTATATGTGAAGGGGCTCGAAACTCCGTTGCACCATTACAACCTTTTTAAAGTTTCATCTCAACTTGTATATTTATTCCATTATATTCATATTGTATTATTTTAAAAATCACTTGGAATCTGTATCATCAATACCCAATGCAATTTATTATCATATAAACTTTGTAACATGTCACGCTCTTTGGATACAAAACTAATATTAAGTAAAAATTCTATTTTACGGCAGTACATAAGTCGCTACTCAAAATGTTTCTTACTGTCACCTAACGCCTAAGGCCGTGCGGAACGTTTTGCTCTCCGATCCTACAGATCAACAATTTCCTTAGACCAATGTTGACAACTGTTTTGTTGTACTTATATAGGTAACTCAAAATATAGCGTGAAAAAGGAAAGTTATTTTAATTTCAGTCTTACAGCCATTAGAACATCCAAAGTGATATTTTTGTACAGAGATTAAGAGGAGCTTTGGTTTATCGCTCAAAAAATATTCATTTTAAAGTCATATTTTGAAGTCGATAAATTTTAGTGTTTGAGAATCAGCATCTTCGCTAGTTAAGTGTTTCTGATCCGCACGAACGTTCGTGAGAAGCTGTGCGAATCAGAAACCCTTGGCTAGCGAAGATGGAGAACCAGGATTTATTTAAAATTAATTATATTATATAGAATTGACGTCAAAATAAACACAAATTTCCTAAGGGATAGCGAGCATGTTATATACCATTAACATAGTTTTTGAATGTATAAACTGTATACGGTTAGTTCATACTAGGTTTAGTCAACAGACGTATAAAAATTATATGATTTCTTAAGAAATGTGGGATAATAACACAATGTATTTACATTTTAAATATATTTCCTTTTATGAACTTAAAGAAGGGTAAATACGTTTATTCTGTATGAACTTTTAACGGGTCAAGAAATTATATTTTGAAAATGATAAGCGCACGTACACATGGCATTATAACAGACATAAACTACTGTTATGTTCAGTATTCTGAACAATTTAACTCTCTCACTTAATTACAAGTAATAGACAACAATGTTAAGAAGTTCATTGTAATATGAACTTGTTGTTTATTTCTTAAGTGACTCAGTATCACGATCTTGTGACGAGCAATTTAGGAAAAACCGAATCATTGAAAGTTCCCAAATCATATTTATTATAGTCAAGTTATTGTTATTTAACTGAGCAAAAACAAAGAACATGAAAATATGCAAAATTAATGTAAGATATAAATAAGCAATAACAATTGTCTGTCTCGGCTCTAATATATTAAAAACAAAAGTTTTGCGGCTTGACGTATGAAAAAATATCTGTCTATGAAAAATCTTTATTTTGATTTAATTAACATCGCTTCTTTTAAAATTCTGTTTAGTTTTTTAGAAAGGGGTCTCCTAGATGAAGTATGTTAAGCAGTTTGCAAATCTCAATAAAGGAAAACAAATGAAAAAAAGATCAGATTTTAACGGATAAGCCTCGTTTTTCAGAAATGCACCATTTTCAACAATAAGTGTGCACGCTTATCAGGGTTTATTATATAGTTTTTTCTTTGTTGTTGAACATTGCTATAATTTATATTAATTAATTCCCTTTTTTAAGATCTCTTGTATTTAAAAAGCTGGTCGGTTTTCTACATGTATTTAAAATGTTTTCCCACATACGAACAGGATGAATACTGTGGAATCTTTAGAATTCGTGGTGGCTCAATTTTCGTGGTATTCGTGGGTAGCCCTCGCCCACGAATTTACATCCTCAACGAAAACTAATTATAAAAGGTTTGGTTTACGTACTGAAATTGAAAGCTGACTCATCCACGGAATTACATCACCACGAACAAACAAAAAAGCAGCAATCCACGAAAATTGGCCCCCACGAAATAACTGATTCCACAGTAAGACAGTAAAAACAACAACGCTTCACACAACTTCCACACACTTTTTATTTACCTCTATATTAATATCTATAGCATACATGATAAACTTGTTAATTAGCATTTTAACCATCTAAAACAATGTCATTGAAAAAAGTGTTTTCGCTTGTTCGTAATTATTTAATACCTAAAATAGTGAGATCACTGCTAAATCTACAGACGTCGTCGGCCAGGTCAACCCGTCGTCGGTCGTTTCGACTCCTATCCTGGAACGTCCTCGAGGTGGTGAGTCAGCAATGATTGGCCAAATCATTGCCCGTCTGCGATGGCTTCCAGCTCTGCACTGCTAATCTCCACCATAACCAGTCTCTGTATTCCAGCTTGGCGTTCTTTCCCCTTAATTCCCAGGCCTGTCATTGCTGGGCTGGGAATCCTCTGCAGCCAATATCCACTTGGAAAACCCATCAATCCATCCTTTGCTTCAGATGTCGTCTACCAGATCTTGATACTTTAATTTCTTCCTCTGGTAGACCTCCTCGCATCTCTGTTCCCATGGGACCGTAAGCTCCACCATTATTATATTTTTGCCTTCGTGGGACCATAATATAATGCCAGGACGGAGATTGGTGTGGATAACGTCTGGAAATACCAGCCGTCCTCCGACGTCTGCCTGCATCTCCCATGATGTTGCTGAATTCAAGATGGACTTCTGTTTTGAGGGTTTCTTGGCTGTTGTTGGATCGGTTTCCTTCACAAAGTTGATATATTTACTGTCTCTCTTCTGCCCTCTCTTCTTCCGTTCCTTCTCTATGATGTCAGCTAGCTCTCGGAGTACTTGGTCATGTATCCATCTGTACCTGCCCTGTGTCAAAGAGACATTACATGATGATGTGTTCCAGAGTGCCTCTCTTTGTACATAGATCGCAGTTCATATTTTCTGTTAGGCCCCACTTGTGGAGGTTGGTTGGCGATGGCAGCAGATCATACATTGATCTTAAAAGGAACTGGATACGGTGTGGTTCCATCCTCCAGATCTCTCCCCAATTCAGCTTACTCTCTGGTGTCGTCCATCGCGTCCATGCACCTTGGCTTACCATTTCTGTTGCTCTTGCTTTTCTTAGCTCTTCTTCCATTTGGCGGATCTCTGCCTGTACCATCCCACGTTTCTCCGTGTTGCTGTTGCTGTTCATCCAGCTTTCTCTGTGACTGCTTCCCAGACCTTGTATCCCCTCTACTACTGTGCCAACTATATCTGCATGCTTCAGTCTGCTTTCCGCCTGGTGGACTGTGCCAGCTATATCTGCATGCTTCAGCCTGCTTTCCGCCTGGTGGACTGCGGCACTTGCTGACCACTTCCTTCCAGGATTTTTTTTAGTTTTAGGGTGAATCAGAACATCCAACAACTAATAATTTGTACATGTATTTTCATTTACATTTCATTTTCTTTTCCTGTTCTTGTACCATATGCATAAAACATATATATTTTAAGGTTTATGTAGTTAAAAGCAAAACTTGTGTGCCCAGCCCTTAAAAAGGTATTATATTAGATAGCTGATATAATACTATGAAGCGTATTAATAAATAAAAATATTTTTGTTTACGGGTATAGGACTATGCAGCTTGAACACAAACTGAATCTCTTTGACAAAGTGACCCGTAAAACAGCTTTATTTATCCATTTATTATTTATTCTCTATTTAGAACTTGTACATTCTTTATTAATTAAATGTACCTTATGTTATATTCTCCCTCATTACGTTCGTCCAAATATAAAACAATAAAGTGCTAAATGAATAAAAACAACAAGTTCTACTATTACATCCATAGGAACGCCGCTCGCTAGCGTTTATTTTAGTTTACTCAAAAACACATATTTAAAACCATATGTCAGCCCAGAATACCAAACATGCACTTGATAAAAATTGAAAGCTGATAAAACAATATTTTTTAACGATTTTAGATTATTTTCTACAGAAGTTTTGTCTCTTATCAGAGGGTTATTGCACCTTTAGGCTCTATAAAAGTAACCTCGGCCTTTAAGAGGTTTTGTTAGAGATTAAAAAAAAACTCTTGAGATTTCATTAATAACAGTTTCTGCAAGCAGTAGCTCTCGAATTTATCTGAATTTTCTTTAAATATAAAAGATTTCCAAAATTAGCGAAAACACAAATCGGTGAAAATAATAAGAGTCAAGGGAATCCAGATCACAAACAGGCACATGTACATGTACATATACAAAAGGTAATTATTGCTCTGTAAATCGATGCGTCGAGTTCTTTAAGATTTGCAGAGAAATTCCCGTGTGTCTTTAAACACAAAAACAACAACAAAATTATCCCTAAAAATTAACAAAAGACATTGTCAAGTAAACAAAAAACCCAGTTTTCATATGTCTATTATTTGTAGAACAATGTCTAGAGGTCAGAAAGAGGAATGAGGTTATACATGTAATACATAGATCAGTATTGACGTAACTATTACAGGTGCATATGCTGACATTTATAAAAGAATTTTGTTTCTGAAAGACAAAGACACAGGCTTTTAGAACCAAATGAAAAATAAATTTTTGACGTATATTTATTGCAGAAAGAAATTGCCTTTTCGTTGTTTTCACCTTAATTTCGAGTCGTCAATTTAAATTTGTTTACTTCAAACTAGGTTTTTCTATTAAAATGTTACCTGGAACAACTTTAAGATTGTTAGAATAAACAAACATTTAAAAGTTATTGACACAATAAAATAATCTTTTCCATACAGGCTCAGTTAACAATGATAAATATAACATTATTTTTTGTTGGGGATATATATAGGGCGTGGGGTGGTGACAATTCCTTCCGGAAGATCAAAAATTAAATATGTCGCCAATCACTCGGTTTATCTTGAATATTTGCTTATGATTACTTTTTAATTTGGTTAAAGAGCAACGGGCTAAAATCTTATGGGGCTTCCCCTGATACTCGCCCTTTAGACAAACTTTACCAGCTCATGCAGCTGACACTAAATCAGCAATGTTTAGACATTGGTCAAACAATGATTATAGAAAAATCTGAAGGCACCTAACGTTATATAATTTTCTCGTAATTCTTATGTCTGTATGTTTGTGAGTGTAAATGGCGATGGTGGGTTAATGTTGGTGTGAATGCATGTTGATGCAATTGATTGTTTTAAAGAGGTTCGCTCCTCAGGTTTTGGGTAGCTATTTTAGGTCACCTCTAGTCTGAAAATTCTGCATCACATATTAATTCTAGTAGTATATTTATATTTTACAATGCCAAATAAACTTTATTGAATTAAATTGTTTCAAAAATTTCATTTTTACAGAGTTTAGTAAGGGACTATATTTTGCGGCAGAAGGTTTTCAAGAAAGAAATGAACAATTTTCATAACTCATTAGTTTTAGAGTACTGTTACTTTAGCTTCCTAATTTTCAGCACAGACCAAACTTCTGGATAGTTTGTGTAGTATGATATATTCATGATGTTCTAAAAAACATATTTAAACAATATATTGATATTTCTATCGATATATTTTGGCATATTCAGCTTATATTTCATAGAAGTTAAGAAAAAATTAACTCCAATTTTGGCCTGAAATTAGCTTATTTCATGCTATATCTCAACTTTTTGAGATGTGACCCCTACTTGTTTTACTTTTAAATGAGACAATAAATGTATGTCTATTTGTATGCAAAGTTTTGGAAAGATGACATTTCTATATTTTTTTTTTTGCGTTATAATTTGATTACTCCAAAATTTTGTAACATCTGTTGTGTGTTTTTTATGTACTGGGCTTTGACGCCACCAGTAGAGCAAGAATGTTTAAAACTTTGACTTAGATTTTACTTTTATAGTAACTACATGTGTTCAACCTCATACTGTATAAAAATCATAACTAAATAATAGTTCAAACTATAAATATTTGTTTGATTTCTTCAAATTATCAATTTCCATGTCAAATTTTAGCAAAAATTTCAGGAAAATTATCATTTCTGTTTGGAGCCCAATATTTCCAAAAAATGGCATGTGACATGGGTCACAAATAAAATAAATGAACATTTCAGGTCCCCATCTTTATATCCAAGTGGTTTTCAGACGATTGACATTACTATTATTTCAGGTGCCAACCTCCTTAAATACAATTTTGGTGTGATATGTTAGAACAATTAATTGTTTTAAATACAATTTCTGTATGGTAAAGATAACTGATTATTTAATTTCATTTTATCATTTGTTCACAAAATTTCAATATTATAACTCTGTAGTGTAAACCGGTAATATTATATTTCATATTTCAAACCAACTGGGATTCACAGCGATAGAGAAACTGACAGGGCCGAAATCTACACGATCCATTTCTAACCAGTTTATCAATCGGTCTAAATTTAAACTTCAGCTCACGGACTGCACGAAATAATCATGATGATGTCAGACTCAATGGCTATTTCTTTAATATAACGTACTGATGTACGTTAAGGAAGAAGTCTTTTCTGGTTTTCGACTTGTCAAAAGTAAATTTTTGAGATTAAATGGTCATTAAATCAAGATGAAAGGAAATTAAAATTTCATATTTTTTTTTTTTTTTTTTTACAATTATACGACTTGGCATGGAAATAGTAATCAAAGTTTAGAATCTAACAAGGACTATATTTTTGGCGGAACATTGGGTTGGAAAATATCACATGTTTTTGCAATTCAGAATTGAGGTAGATTCATGAGTCTATTCCCAGATAGCAGGACGTCATTGGACCTTTGTTGGGCCAACAATGCTCCTTATGTTGGGCCACCGTGTGCATTTAACGTTGGGCCAGCGGCAATTTGCTCATCGGCCCTTAATCAGACCAACTTGTTGGTTTATTGTTGGGCCAATGTAACAGACAATATTGGGCCATTGTTGGGCCACTGTATTATTTTGATATTGGGCAAACGTCACTTTTGTACGGTTGGGCCATTGTTAGCAATTAACATTGGGCCAACCGCAATTTGCTCATCGGCCCTTAATCGGACCAACTTGTTGTCTTATTGTTGGGCCAATGAAACGAACAATATTGGGCCATTGTTGGACCACTGTGTTCCTTCAATATAAGACAAAAAATACCTGAGCAAAAAGAAAAGAGTAAAATATAATCAAATTGTAACATATTTTATTGCTCATTAATGCACTTCATGAAGAAAACATTAAAAAAACAAGTAGTTAATGCTCACTTGTAGTAATACATGTGTAACATATGTGTTTTAAATATATTTTTGTATCAATTTTCAATGTATAATAATAAAAAAATTAAGATAAAGAGTCACTGCCGTGACGGGGTGTCGAACCGCGGACCTATCGAGTGTGAATCGGGTGACTTAACCACTAGTCTATGTGTCGCTCTGTTTATATTAGTATTTTAAAGATAGTCCATTAGTCAATCGATGTTTTCAAACGAATATTAATTCGATATTTTTCACGCTAAACAAATTTAGATTGTTGTTTATTTGGATAAAACTCTGGTTACTTATATTTTTCTTTGATATATATAAATTATTTTTAAGATTTTTTTGGTCATATAAGATTTTCTTTGTTCTAAAACTTCCGGTCGCTAACTTATACAGCCATTTGAAAATTGCCCTCGACCGGGACACATCATTTAAATGTAAGTAAGAATAAAAGTTGAAATTTTATGTCTATATGTATAAATAACATGATTAGTTGTTAGAATAGCTTTCACCTTTATATATGAATAATTTATGAATGCATTTAGAAGAAATTATAGTTATTTATAATTGTATCACAGAACATAAACCGGTTTGGTCAGTTTGTCAGATTTATAGAATAACATAAACAAGATTATATAGGATAAATATAAACCATACACTTTATATAAGTGATTATTTAGATGATATAATAGTATAAGAATATGCACGCGAATATTGCATTTTATTTTGGATTTTTAAAATATTTTATTGTGGTAGTACAATTACGATATTTATTAACAGGTGTATGTAGCCTACCTATAGATTCCTATCAGGAGTTTCTGTACGCTCTGTTTCACCCTTATTTAGGGTATGTATATATAATAATTTGTACTACGCTATTATATTTGATAACTACTGTAAACTATGTCCATATTAATTTGATAACTTCAGTAGTATGGTACATAATACTTGCATGAATTAAGTAGAAGGAAAGAATTATATCTTAATGTTCACATCTATTTAATTCTTGTTTATTACGAAAATATTTTAATGGATAATTTTATACTTATCTAAATTTACGTGCATATATATGGAATGTTATATTACGACATGTATAATTGCAGTTTAGTAATTCTGATTTATATCATGTATTTGTAGGAACGACACATATATTATATATTGGAATAAATTTGCGGAATCACAAAAGTCTGGTTGTTTACAATGGTGTCAGAAGTGGGATCGCCAGATGCCTGATGATTTCCCCAATGGTGTCGTGGACAAGAGAGCCTACAGATTTTGCAATTGAATGATTGTACATATTTATTAACTATTGAACATTTTTAAATATATATTATATAATAAAGAAATAAACATACGCCATAAACATGGAGGAAAAGCTGAAAGAAGAAATAGAACAACTGCGGATAAAACTTCTTCATGTTGAAGCGAGGCAAGCTGCTACATCCAAGTCAATACCGCCAGTTTACATAAAGTCCGAACGAAAACTCCCCAAATTAGCTGGAAGACCCGTTAAAGACTCCGATCCAGATGTCGAAGATTGGGTAACAGACATGAGGGATCATATTGTAAATATTCCAACAAATGATGAAAGAATTGAGTTTGTATTGGACCACCTCACCGGAAATGCTAAATCGGAAATCCGAATGCGTCCATCCGATATGAAAAAATCAGCGGATGACATATTGAAAATAGTAGAAGAAACATTTAAAATTCAAGACAATTTAGCCCAACTCAGACACAAATTTTACGAAAGAGAGCAAACAGAGAATGAAAGTTTAGAATCATATTCCCTATCGTTAATGAAACTTATGCACATTATTAGTAAGAAAGAAGGGGGTGACAATTCAAACAATGAGAAAATTCTGACAGAAAAATTTATTGATGGTGTAAGAGATTATCAACTCAAGAGGGAACTACGAAAGTTTTCGATGGAAAATCCATCAATGCCTTTTATAGAATTTCGCGGACGTGTGTTATTATGGGTCGATGATCGACAGCCAAATTCATCAAAAAAACGCTGCTTCAATCAATAAAGTTTCAATTGAAGAAACAACGGCAGAAACTCAAAGCAAGGATATTCTGGAGATGATTAAGAAACAGCAAGAGCTTCTTGAAAAACAGCAGAAACAAATTGACTTCCTCACACAAAATGTACCCCGGCAACAGTTTCATTACAGAGGGCGTGGCATTCATCCCTTCAGAGGTAGAAGTAGAGGACGAGGATATGGACGTGGTTTAGGCAGATCCAATACCATCACATGTTATCACTGTCACGAAGAGGGTCACAAGAAACCAGAATGCCCAAAACTATCGGCAACATCAAAGAAAGTTTCTCTGGACAACCCAAAAGCTCAACCCTCTCAGTGACGAGTCTAACTTGTGAGGGACGCCAAGAAGACTCCAACCTATCGTTAAATAATCTTAAAGAAAAATGTCCTGCAACGCATGTCAAAATAAATGGAAATAACTTTTTGTGTCTATTAGACACAGGGTCTGAAGTGTCTACTATAACATCCAAATTTTACAATACTTACCTGTCCAACTTAGAACTTAGTGACACCCGTCCTTTTCTGAAACTTGTAGCTGCTAATAATTTGCAAATACCTTACCTTGGTTTTGTAGAAGTAGACGTTGATATTGGTGGGTGTGTATTACAGAATGTTGGATTTCTTGTATCTAAAGTCAATGATGAAGAAACAACAGATGGAATCATTGGTTGCAACATTTTAAAGCAAGTTCACAATCTTATTAAAGATGGGACATTTAAATTTGAAAATGAATCAGAAAAAGACCCTTGGAAAATAACATCAACTGCTTTCGACCTATCTACGGATGATGGTAAAATACGTTTTGTGAAAGTTGCAGGACGATCCGATATCTGCATACCGGCCAAATCCATGAAAGTGGTCATCGGATCGACAAAACAAAACAAGAAGAATGAACCGTATACGGCAGCTGTCCAAGCCATCTCCGGAACGTTTGGATCACTTCCGAGAAACATAATGGTTATTGATACTTTAGGAACCGTAGACTGTGGAAAAATACCAGTAAGAGTACTAAATATTGGAGATGAGGACACGTGGTTGAAACCTAAGAGCAGAATTGGGACCCTTCACAAAGTAGATGTCATTCGATCTACCAACGACGAATATGATATTGATGTGCAAGAAACAGAAGTTGTAATACGTAAGATAAGTACCAAACCATCATGTATCCCAACCTCAGACGATTACAACGATGATTTGAAAATAAAGATGGGAGATGTAATCCTCACTGAAGGTCAACAAGAACAATTCGATAATCTATTACAAAAGCATCGCGAAACCTTTAGTAAAGATGACAATGATCTTGGTTACACCGAAGCAGTGAAACATGCCATCAAACTCAAAGATGATGTACCAGTCAGACTTCCACATCGTCGAATACCACCACATCAAATCGATGAAGTTAGACAACATATCAAGAAACTTTTAGACAGTGGTGTAATACGAAAAAGCAGCAGTCCATTTGCGTCAGCTGTAGTTATAGTAAGAAAGAAAGATAAAAGCCTTCATCTTTGCGTGGACTACAGAGAACTGAATAAGAAGACCATTAAAGACGCTTATCCTCTCCCAAGGATCGACGAAACGCTAGATGTCTTACACGGAGCAAAGTATTTCAGTTCGATTGACCTTGCACAGGGATACCATCAAGTGGCTATGGATGAAGAGTCGATAGAGAAAACTGCTTTTCGTGTCGGTACGGGTGGCCTTTATGAATACTTAAGAATGCCGTTTGGATTGTGCAACAGTCCTGCCACTTTTCAAAGGCTCATGGAAGCTTGTTTCTCAGAAGAAAATTTCGAAATCTTACTTCTCTATTTAGATGACATTCTCGTCTTTTCAAACACAGTCGATGAACATTTACGTCGTTTAGATATTGTCTTTACAAAACTCAAATCCCATGGATTGAAAATGAAACCAACTAAATGCAGTTTCTTTAATACATCAGTTAAATACCTTGGACACGTGGTTTCCGAGAAAGGGATTTCCACAGATCCTGAGAAAACAGAAGCAATCAAATCCTGGCCAACACCAACCACAGAAAAGGAACTCAGATCGTTTCTTGGTCTAGCAGGCTATTATAGACGTTTTGTGAAGGACTTCTCGAAAATCGCTAAACCATTGCACGGTCTAACCCATAACAACAAAAATGGACGAAAAAAGATAACAAAACCATTCCAAGAGTCATGGACAACTGAATGCGATTCTTCTTTTAATGAACTAAAAGAAAAACTTATCTCGTTACCAATTCTAGGTTATCCAGATTTTAAGAGAACATTCATATTAGAGACAGGCGCCAGTTTTGACGGATTAGGCGCCGTTTTGTCACAAGAACAGCAAAACGGTCACGTTGTCATTGCGTATGCATCGAGAACTTTGCGACCCACAGAACGAAACATGGAAAACTATAGTTCGATGAAATTGGAACTTCTAGCTTTAAAGTGGGCCGTGACTGAGAAATTTAGAGACTATTTACTTGGTGCGAAATTTGTCGTTTACACGGATAATAATCCGCTCAGTTATCTTCAAACTGCGAAATTAGGAGCCACAGAAACACGATGGGCTAGCCAACTTGCTCAGTTCGATTTTGAGGTCAAGTTCCGCTCAGGAAAAGTTAACCGCAATGCTGATGCATTAAGCCGTAAACCAGTACCCAAAATAAGAACTGTTACATGCAACTCTGAGTCTGTACTTCAGACGATAGCGAAAGGCTCAACTTTAATGGATATTCGCAGGGAAGATACTGAAATATCTCATGCACATGTTCGTTTTATGCATACAGAGACTGTAAACGCAACCAATACGTTACCAGAATACGAACACACAGAAATAGCATCTCTACAAGCATCTGACCCTTTACTAAGTCGTGTTCTCTACTGGATAAAAAGCGATGTAAAACCTACTTCAGAAGACTTGAAGAAAGAAAGCAAAAATGTTAGAAAGTTATTGAAACATATGAACAAATTGAAGATTGAAGAGGACGTGATATACAGATATACAGATGGAGAAACTGGGCCATGTCGACAAGTACTTCTTCCAACTTCATTAAAGCAACATGTTTTAGAATCCTTACACAGTCACGCTGGACATCAAGGTGTAGAGAGAACTTTCGCTCTTGTTCAGAAAAGATGCTACTGGGTGAACATGAAAAATGACGTTGAAGAGTTTTGTAAGAAATGTGAAAGATGTTTGATCTCTAAAGCACCACTTCCTTCTGTGAAACCTCCAATTGGAAATCTGCTTGCGTTCAAACCATTAGATATATTAGCCATTGACTTTACCCTACTTGAACCAGCATCAGATGGTAGAGAGAATGTTCTCGTCATGACGGATATCTTTTCGAAATTTACACAGGCTGTTCCAACAAGAGATCAAAAGGCAACAACGGTAGCGAAAGTTTTGACCAAAGAATGGTTTTTCCGTTATGGAATCCCCAGAAGAATCCATAGTGATCAGGGCAGAAATTTCGAAAGTGCGATAATTCAAGAACTTTGTAAAATTTATAACATTTCGAAAAGCCGAACAACACCGTACCACCCAGAAGGAAATGGTCAAGTTGAGCGGTACAACAGAACAATGCACAATTTACTCCGAACTTTAACAGCAGAACAGAAACGAAAATGGCCTGAATATTTACCAGAACTTGTCTATGTTTACAATTCTACAATCCACTCATCAACGGGTTACACACCATATTTCTTAATGTTTTGTAGAGAGCCAACACTACCGATTGATCATTTCCTTGGCCTTAGTGACGACAATCCTTCAGGAACGGTGGACGAGTACATCGAAAAACATAAACAACGTATGAGTCACGTTATGGAACAAGCAAAGAAGAATTTGGAAGAAAATGCGAAACGGAGAAACAAACACTACAATCGTTCTACAAAGCAGAGTGAAATTGCCATTGGATCACGTATTTTACTTAGAAAGAGAGTAATCGGTAGAAGCAAAATTCAAGATACGTGGGATTCAACACCATATCGAGTTATTGCTGCTCCAGGTGATAATGTGTACACCATTCAACTTGCTGATGGTTCTGGACCTACAAGAAACGTCACACGAAGAGAAATCCTAGACACGGGTGAAATTGTGTTATCAGAAGATGACAGTGATTCAACTATTTCTGATTCCGATTCTGAGAGTGAAAACCGTGTGTTTATTCTAAGAAATGTGCAAAATTGTGATCCAGAAAGTGATGATGATGGTGAAGAGACCATATTGTCTTCACAAGATACATCGGTAAAACCTATTGTACAACCAAGACGTACAACGCGCAGCACTGCTGGGAAACACTCCAATCTTCATCACTTACCAACTTCCGCCATCAGAACTCAAAAAATAAACGAAAATGTGCGCGATTTTAAGCACCTAAGTGATGCTGTCACAAATCTCGGTGCTACCCTAGGAAATTCTTTGGCTTCGACCCTCAGTCAAGCCTGGGCTAATTATAAACAATAGCTTGATTTGTTTTATGTAAAGTTTAAATAGTGGTAACATGACTGTTTAATATTCATTGATATATGTATCAATTTATTCATTGCAGTGTAAAGCAATGTTAAACAGGGGGAATATGTAACATATGTGTTTTAAATATATTTTTGTATCAATTTTCAATGTATAATAATAAAAAAATTAAGATAAAGAGTCACTGCCGTGACGGGGTGTCGAACCGCGGACCTATCGAGTGTGAATCGGGTGACTTAACCACTAGTCTATGTGTCGCTCTGTTTATATTAGTATTTTAAAGATAGTCCATTAGTCAATCGATGTTTTCAAACGAATATTAATTCGATATTTTTCACGCTAAACAAATTTAGATTGTTGTTTATTTGGATAAAACTCTGGTTACTTATATTTTTCTTTGATATATATAAATTATTTTTAAGATTTTTTTGGTCATATAAGATTTTCTTTGTTCTAAAACTTCCGGTCGCTAACTTATACAGCCATTTGAAAATTGCCCTCGACCGGGACACATCATTTAAATGTAAGTAAGAATAAAAGTTGAAATTTTATGTCTATATGTATAAATAACATGATTAGTTGTTAGAATAGCTTTCACCTTTATATATGAATAATTTATGAATGCATTTAGAAGAAATTATAGTTATTTATAATTGTATCACAGAACATAAACCGGTTTGGTCAGTTTGTCAGATTTATAGAATAACATAAACAAGATTATATAGGATAAATATAAACCATACACTTTATATAAGTGATTATTTAGATGATATAATAGTATAAGAATATGCACGTGAATATTGCATTTTATTTTGGATTTTTAAAATATTTTATTGTGGTAGTACAATTACGATATTTATTAACAGGTGTATGTAGCCTACCTATAGATTCCTATCAGGAGTTTCTGTACGCTCTGTTTCACCCTTATTTAGGGTATGTATATATATAATAATTTGTACTACGCTATTATATTTGATAACTACTGTAAACTATGTCCATATTAATTTGATAACTTCAGTAGTATGGTACATAATACTTGCATGAATTAAGTAGAAGGAAAGAATTATATCTTAATGTTCACATCTATTTAATTCTTGTTTATTACGAAAATATTTTAATGGATAATTTTATACTTATCTAAATTTACGTGCATATATATGGAATGTTATATTACGACATGTATAATTGCAGTTTAGTAATTCTGATTTATATCATGTATTTGTAGGAACGACACATATATTATATATTGGAATAAATTTGCGGAATCACAAAAGTCTGGTTGTTTACACATGTTTGGGTTTATCCCTGCTCTGATGTGAATGCACAAGTTCAGTAAACTTAAAATATCAATAAGCAAGTCTAAAAAAACAAAGAGGGTAAAACCACAGTTATGCCATAGTATTTTTCAAAATATAAAAAATTATGCACTGCCACTTTCCATCTGCTCCCTCTCCCAAGTCTCCTCCCTTCTTTTCTTCTCTGCGGCAGTGCCCGTTACTTCCTTCCCCCTCTCTTTGGCATATCTTTCCTATTGATATTGTTCTCAATGTCCTTTATTTATAGAATCATGCAGCCGTTGCTCTGTTTTTTCGAACAATCTGTAAAACTGTAGTATTTAGTATTTAAAACATTTGTTACTTTTCTCAGTAAATAGTAAACATACATTACGATTAAATTTATAAGTACATGTATATCACTATATGTTTAAGCTTTCAAATAAGAATTTAACAAGAATAACATGTCATTGAGTTTACATAATTCTTGCTAAAGTAAAGATGTTTATACTAAAATAACTGGTAAATAACCTTTAAAATTCTATTTACTTTCAATGACTGCCCTTTAAGACAATCCTTGGAAGAAAAGATTTTCCCTTTCACATAAATGCTTACGATTTGGATGCAGATATGCATGGTATCGGTCTCATTACTCTAATGTCAAATGAAAAATGGCGCAGGTACGATATTACGAAAAGTAGCCCGGATGTTGTTTACCCATGATGCTTAGCCAGATTCATGACATTGGGCCAACCCAGGGCCGATGTCAACCCCGCAACAAATACTCTCTCTAATTACAAGAATTTTATGATATTATGCCAACAGTTAGCCCAACATTGGCCCCATAATACATAACCAACTATCAATATTTCATGTTGGACCACCGTTGGCCCAATAAAGATAACCCAACGGCGATAATACACCCATATTGTGAAATTGGGCCAACGATGTGCTGCTATCTGGGTTTAACATTTTTAAAACAATAACATTAATGTCGGATTTTTCAACCAATGTGAACTAATGATAAGGTACTTTGATTTCAGAATATGTTTTTAAAATATGATTTGCATATCAATTTACATTTATATTAGCTTTTTTAAGCGCTCATTCTATAAATAGATTTCTGTGAAAAAAAATCACTAAAATCGGATTGTCTCTCTTATCAAATGGTCAATATATTAGCTTTTCTGTCAATTTATATCTTTATGTAAGGTCTTCATAACATGTAAAAATCAGAAGTATTCTAATATTGGAAGCATACAAAAATAATCAAAATATCTTCAAAATTTAAGAAAATTAGATGAAATGCGGGCTAAGCAATATCAGTTTTAGTTTAAAGGGGCATGGTCACGATTTTGGTCAAGTTCTATTTTTCTGTTTTTAGGTCACCTGAGTAAACTCAGGTGACCTATTGCTATCTGTTTTCGTCCGTCGTCGTGCGTCGTGCGTCGTGCGTTAACAATTTACATTTTTAACTTCTTCTTAAAAACTACAAGGCCAATTGTTCCCATTTTTGGTGTGAAGCATCTTTATGGTAAGAGGAATGTAAATTGTGAAATTGGTGGCTCTACCACCACCAGGGTGCCACAGGTGGGGCCAAATATGCAAAAAACAGCCAAATTTTTAAAAATCTTCTTCTCTACTCCCACACATGTGAGGAAAAAACTGATTGCATGGTTATGATGTCCATGAAGCCCTCTACCAAAATTGTGAAATTCATGGCGTTCAGGCTCTAGGGTGGGGCCAATATGGCCATATAGTAAAAATGTATTAAATCTTAGAAAATCTTCTTCTCTACTCCCATAGATATTTGTTAAAAACTAAATACATAGTTATGATGTCCATGAAGCTCTCTACCAAAATTGTGAAATTCATGGCCCCTGGGTCAGGGGTTCAGGCTCTAGGGTGGGGCCAATATGGCCATATAGTAAAAATGTATTAAATCTTAGAAAATCTTCTTCTCTACTCCCATAGATATTTGTTAAAAACTAAATGCATGGATATGATGTCCATGAAGCCCTCTACCAAAATTGTGAAATTCATGGCCCCTGGGTCTGGGGTTCAGGCTCTAGGGTGGGGCCAATATGGTCATATAGTAAAAATGTATTAAATCTAAGAAAATCTTCTTCTATACTCCCATATATATTTGTTAAAAACTAAATGCATGGTTATGATGTCCATGAAGCCCTCTACCAAAATTGTGAAATTTATGGTCTCTGGGTCAGGGGTTCAGGCTCTAGGGTGGGGCCAATATGGCCATATAGTGAAAATGTATTAAATCTTAGAAAATCTTCTTCTCTACTCCCATAGATATTTGTTTAAAACTAAATGCATGGATATGATGTCCATGAAGCCCTCTACCAAAATTGTGAAATTTATGGTCCCTGGGTCAGGGGTTCAGGCTCAAGGGTGGGGCCAAAATGGCCATATAGTAAAAATGTATTAAATTTTAGAAAATCTTCTTCTCTACTCCCATATATATTTGTGAAAAACTAAAGGCCTGGATATGATGTACATGAAGTCTTCTACCTAAATTGTGAAATTTATGACCCCTGGGACAGGTGTTAAGGCACTAGGGTGGGGCCAATATGGCACAGGAAGGGCCCAAATATCTTGAAAACGGTTAAAATCCCCACCCTTAAACCATATATATTCTTGTTCCTTGTGTTAAGGGCCATCAAATGGTATGTAGGTCATGGGCCTCAGGGGTGGTTCCTGACCCCCCTCAAACAGGAAGAGCCCAAATATCTTGAAAACGGTTAAGAACCCCACCCCTAAACCATATATATTCTTGTTCCATGTGTCAAGGGGCATCATATGGTATGTAGGTCATGGGCCCTGGGGATGGTCCTGACCCCCCTCAAACAGGAAGTGCACAAATATCTTGAAAACGGTTGAGATCCCCACACCTAAACCATATATATTCTTGTTCCTTGTGTCAAGGGGCTTCATATGGTATGTAGGTCATGGGCCCCAGGGATGGTCCTGACCCCCCTCAAACAGGTAGTGCCCAAATATCTTGAAAACGGTTGATATCCCCACCCCTAAACCATATATATTCTTGTTCCTTGTGTCAAGGGGCATCATATTGTATGTAGGTCATGGGCCCCGAGGATGGTCCTGACCCCCCTCAAACAGGAAGTGCACAAATAACTTGAAAACGGTTGAGATCCCCACCCCTAAACTATATATATTCTTGTTCCTTGTGTCAAGGGGCATCATATGGTATGTAGGTCATGGGCCCTTGGGGTGGTCCTGACCCCTCTCAAACAGGTAGTGCCTGAATATCTTGAAAACAGTTAATATCCCCACCCCTAAACCATATATATTCTTGTTCCTTGTTTATGTTTATAGTAAAGTAATAATTGGCTAACTAAAATCACTGATATATAAAGGTAAAATGATTTTGGTATATATGCCAGATGGTGATTCTCAACGAATGTTGAATATTCAAAAACTGGAACAGGAGAAGTGAGTAACTCATGATGGCTTTTATCGATAAAGCTGGGTTTTTTTTCGTTTGTTTAAATGCCCATAGGGAGAGTTTCTGTCTGCCCCGGGGGGATGGGGGATGGGAGGTTGTTTTAGATAAAACATGAATAATAACCACCTTGTTATTATTATTAAATTATTTTCTATCAGAGTCTTGCACCTTTTCAATATCAGGTCATGCACTCTTTTATGATCTTTTAAGTTTTTCGCTAAAATTATAGGTTTAATAGTCCTTTTTGAAAGATTTCAGGCAGGGAGGTGGTCGTCATTACAAATTATTTCTATTCCAGAATAAAACTTAACTAAATATGCATATATGAGACTCCTTGACAAGTTTGTGTATGGGTTATGCTACTCAGGTGACCGTTAAGGCCATTTGGCCTCTTGTTATTATTTACAATGCTTTAGGAATGCATTTCCGATGACCAAATGGAATTGGAGAGTCAGTAGTGAAGTTATAAGCAAGATACAGGGCTCATAAGTCTTTGTCATGTAAACAAGGCTCGTGCCCTGTTTTTGTTTACATTAGTTCAATATTCCGGTAAAAATTCTTTTTCAAGCTGATTTTTCCATCTTCTTGTTCATTGTTACCATAAATAAACAGATCTTAACGTTTACCACATTCATTTTCGGTCTAAAACTGGAGTGTTTACTTCAACGTTCAAAATGTAAACAAAAGCTTTGTTTACATACCAAATAATTGTAAGCTCTGTAACTCGCTTATAACTCAATAAATGACACTTAAAGCTTGGTTGCCTATTAAAAATGCCTTACTGAAGCATTGTAAACATTAAAATCGAGAAAATAATTTTTGGCCAAAATAGTGACCATGCCCCTTTAAGATATTAATTCCAATTTAGTAATATAAGCTGATAGACATTCTGATATTCTATCATTTCATTGAAGACTAGAAACTTCATACATGTATCTTAAACAGATGATTACATAACTGCAGATGACTACATTTATTTTTATCATCCTTTAAGTTGAGGGAAAAGGTAGTTACCTTGACCTGACCTTGTTGCGATAACAAGGAGGTAAAATTTTATTAAATTGATAGAATCATTTGGCTATATGATCTGTTTGACTGTGTCAAAATTTTATGAATTTCTTATTATAAGAAGGATGTCTGATAACGAGAAGACTCCTTCCTCAACAATAATTTAGTTACCGCGTGTCGCGTTAAAACAATATTTTTTTTTATTTAAAAAGTATAATTTTAATAAAACTTAAATTGTAAAAACCTCTGCTGATTTCAAACGCAGAATGCACATATCACTAGCCGATGCTTTTACCGATTGACATACGCTATTACACAATCAGTTGTGAAGGTTATATATTTTATTATTTTGTAAGGAAAGAAACCCCCTCCCCTGGAAAACTCAAACTTAATAAATTCCTATTGTAAAATCACCAAAAATGCTTCGGACTCAATTCTCCTGGCAAACACAAATATACCTTGAACCTCCTAACCCCCCCCCTCTTCCCCTGGATTTTTTTTTCTGGATCCGCGCATGCAAGGTCAGAGATATGCCACCATACAAGGTACTTGCGGGAGCGGCTATAAGGTATAACAATCGGGCTCGCGATTCCCTTTTGTATTGCTTTGGATGAGATATCAATTGCAATGTTTACATTGTTACATTCTAAACTCTCGGTGATTTATTTAGTAATATTAATCAAAATGCATTAACTTTTATTTCAAAGCCTAGTGTGGTTCGTAAGGCTTACGTTTAGTTGGAAAATATTGACCGATTTCTTGCACCATGACAGAAAAATCGTATGCCAGAAGTATTAACCTCCCAAATGAACAAATTTTTCGAAATTTGAATAATGCACGGTGTTTGGCTTTAGATATTGGTATGTGTGAGCATTACATTTTTGTCAATTTCAACAGATTCTATTGACATTATTTTTATTCGGAACTTGAAAATACTCGCAGAATAACCATTCTATAACCATAATAACATCTGTCAGATTTGATGTGATTTAATTGTTAATTTCATATTCGTGTAACTGTACTAAATTGCGGTTACATCGATCTTCATTGACCGTGTACATTGATAAGGAAAATGATCTTTATAATTGATTTGAGGAAAGGCATTTAATTCTCTAACTTATGTTGTGACATATATTACAAACTATCATAATGATTTGTTGCAGTGTGTTGAGGCACCTTGATTTATTTTGTTTAAATTTTAATTAAGATATTCATTTTTACTATTCAGGTGGCTCACTTGCCAAATTGGCATATTGTTCAAGAATACACAGACGAATGTCGCAGGTGCTTGACAGGAATGAGGTAGGTATTAGCTTTAAACTATGTTTAAATGATTAAAACCACACTTTCAGGGGCGGTCACATGATGAGGTTTGTCATCAGATTTACCATCAGATTCTCTCATCCAATTAACTTTCGACTAAAATCATACCTGTGACCACCTTAGTTGAAAAAGCAAAGTCTGAAAGTCGCCTGAAAATCTTGATTGTGTACGATTTTCAATTGACTTTGTGATGAAAGTCTTTACATCAGAATGACTTTACCTGTACAATAATCATAAATTGTTATAATAAAACTGATTGTTAAATCGTATTTTGTGACCACCTGAACAATTAACTCAAATTGACTTACTTAAGCAAGTTGATTTAAAATCAGATGAAAATTCACATTGTGTGTCTGCAACTAAGATCTTTATGCTCTAAATTATAGATAATGATTGATTCATTTAGTCATTAATGTATGCTTTCATGTTGTCTATTGATTTAAGTCCACTGAGAGCAGCCCAAGTCAACACATCTATGAAGTGTGTGAAGAGGATGAGTACATAGATCGTCTCCATTTTGTCAAGTTTGAGACAAAGTTTATAGAGTCTTGTTTAGATTTCATACAACAGAAGTTGGGAGATTCCCTCAGTCAAAACAAAACTATCCATGTCACTGGGGGTGGAGCACACAAATACAAGGACCTTCTATCTTCAAAACTAGGAGTCGTGTAAGTTGTGATTTATTTTACCCAAGTCAGGTAAGAAACAGGCCTAGGTATATGTATTCAATACAACTTTCATCTTGACAAGTATCCTATGCTGGGTTATGTCACAATAAGTTTATTTTATACAATTATATTTATGGCAGTTTATTTGTTCTTATCTTGTAAGTAGTGTGCATCTACAGCTGATTAGAAAACTATTGTTCTTTTTCCAGTAGATAGTTTGCTTTGATGTAGTGTCAGTGATTTCAAACAAGAAAACTCATATATACCAATATTCAAATTTTTCAGAATGAATTAATAATTATGAAAATACTGGTTTTTCAATGGTTTTTGCAATAAAATTTTTCACATAGGATGACCAATTGATTAGCTACATACCCTCTTATCGGATAATGTAACTTTTAAAAGTTTTAAATGTTTTTACAATAAATATCCAAAAATATGATGCTATTAACTCATATTAATTATTATCTAAAAGATACAATATTCTAGCCACAGTTTAGTCCAAATTTCTATAGTACAAGAATTGCCATTAAAGACATGAAAGGACTTTGCTGTCAGAATGAATAGAGAGCTTACATTTGTGAATTACCGGTATGTATATATCACATAGATGATTGATGGGATTAAGTGACCATTGTCACTCATTCTAGGGTTGAAAAAGAGGATGAAATGTCCTGTCTGATAGAGGGATGTAATTTTTTACTGAAGAACATTCCAGACGAAGCCTTTCTGTATCAGAGACACACAGAACCAACATACAAGTTTCAGGGGGTCAGCAGGGACATATTTCCTTTTCTCCTGGTCAACATTGGATCAGGTGTCAGTTTAATCAAGGTAAATGCTTACCTTTTTGTTACAGAAATAGTTTTATAAAACAAAATGCTGTTTCACATTACAATGAATTCAGAGAGAAATTAAAAATGATAATCTAAAGTTTATTGGACATTTGAAATTTGTAGGAGATTCAGAACTAGTTGTAGACAAATCAAAAATAACAGACCAGGTCAATACAACAGACCAGGTCAATACAACAGACCAGATCAATACAACAGACCAGGTAAATTTTGTATGAAGAAAGAAATCTAGAGAATAATCTTTTATCACTGTAGGTTGAGTCAGAAGACACTTACCAGAGAATAGGAGGAACTTCAACTGGGGGCGGTACATTCTGGGGCCTGGGATCGCTTCTTACCAAAGCCAAGGTAAACACCAGAGATAACGGATGATTGAGTTTTTTCATCATCATTTAGTTGCTGATGGTGTGACTGTTAAGGAGAAGCACAAATTTGAAAATTTGTTTTTAAAATTACCAGGTACCGGGTATGTTGTATATCCTGCTCACTGTCAAATAAATGAAAAAAGCATCTTTAAGCATTCTTAAAACATTCAATGAGTGCCATGGAGAATCTTATATGGTGTGGTATGAAATTAGAGTATACATTCAAGTGCTACATGTAACAAGAAACGTAGTTT
The DNA here is from genome assembly GCA_020458035.1 of Magallana ariakensis. Classification (NCBI taxonomy): domain Eukaryota; kingdom Metazoa; phylum Mollusca; class Bivalvia; order Ostreida; family Ostreidae; genus Magallana; species Magallana ariakensis. The sequence goes on along the minus strand of CM035817.1, from coordinate 51,462,402 downwards.
AACAAATTGTACCTTGATCAATCTACAGACTTTTGATGACCTTTTGGAGTTAGCAGAGCGGGGGGACCACAAAGAGGTGGATATGCTGGTCAAGGACATCTATGGGGGTGCCTACTCCTCTATTGGGCTCTCGGGGGATATCATAGCCAGCAGTTTTGGGAAGGCAGCCAGATCTCCTAAAAAATCAGGTGTGTAAATAAACTATGTTTTCTCTAGCAGGATAAAAAATAATGATTGTTAGCATAATTAATAAAATATCTAATCAACAGCTGGCTCTGTATTTTTGACTGCTCCTGTTGGACTATTTTGATGCAACATTTTACCAATTACTGTGGAATCATTAAAATTTGTGGGGGCCAATTTTCGTGGATTGCTTAAATTTTACAGGTTCGTGGGGACATTATTTTGTGTATTCTCTTTATACCTACATAAGTAAATATGACTTTATAATCCTAATTTATTAATTTGTGGAGGATGATAATTCATGGATGAGAGGTACCCACAAATTCCACGAAAATTGAACCACCACCGAATCTAATGATTCCATAGTATCTCATGTCCATGTATATTTCAGCTATAGAAAAGGGTATTTAAATTTCCAGTATAATAAGTAACAATAAGTATAAAAAGTAACATTTTTCTCTTTTATTCACCTATATTTCAATTAATTTTTTTATCTGAAATTTAATGACTGTACCTTTGTTTTCCTTTCCTATTGATCAGTAATGTTTCTTTGCGTTGTAGAAGATGTGGAGACTGGATTTAAGGAGGCAGACATTGCGCGGAGTCTTCTGTTGTCTATCAGCAATGACATTGGACAGATTGCCTATCTCCATGCTAAACTACATGGTCTCAACAAAATCTACTTTGGGGGCTACTTCATCAGGGGTCATCCTCTTACTATGCATACCATCACTTACGCCATCAATTTTTGGTCAAAAGTAAGCTTACATGTATTTAATCTATCAAGTGAACATAGATTATAGGTTAAATGGATGTAGATAAAGCTAAAATGATTCACTTTTTAACACATTGTTGAAGAATGCATGTATAAAGGATATAAAATTTATCCACTCAACTTTAGTGCTTCTATTTCGCCAGATTTAAAAAAAATGAATTAACAATATGCATGTGTAAATATATGTTTGTTATCATTACAAGGGTGAGATAAATGCCTTATTTCTCCGTCATGAGGGTTATCTCGGTGCCATTGGAGCATTTATTAGAGGTGCTAAAGAGGAAGGTGAGAGAAAGTTTTCTTTTATTCTATATACAGTTTTTGTAATGGGAGGTAGTACACATCTTAAATGAATCTTATTTTTGGTCAACAGAATTCTAGTTTCAAGTTTCATGGATATAGTACAGTTTTACAGTTTTGATATAAGTATCAACACACCAATTAATTATTTTAATTTTAATTATAATTAATTAATTAATGAGGTTTGCAAAAACAAAGAAGTTCTTGATGTGTCTGTTGTATTTTAACCTAATTAATAGCATATTGTTTTTTTCACAAAAGTGAATCAAAGTCTGACTGATGTACCATAAATTACAGAAAGTATATAACCATGAATGAAATTTGAATTACAGTATTAACCTCTGTTGTAGATACTAGAGGCTTGACTTGGGGTGAAAATTTGGCAGGAAGCTCAGGTCTTGGTAGCTATCACAAAAGTCATCCCTGGCGAGAGAAGAAAAACCAAAGCTCCACAGTAGGCAATTTTACTGGAATAAGATCTTTCATGCTCATATAATCTGTCTTGTGATTAAGTTTGAATTAGATCAAAGATTTTTTTTAGATTTTGTTTACATACACATCCTTCTTTATATGAAAATAAAATTGATGGATGATTGTTATTGCAGTTTGAGATGCTAGAATTGAACCAGTTAGACCGCGCCTTACTACCATGTCCTCTGTTACTGGACCAGCAGAGTTATCTCCCCGACACAGTAGAACTAACAGAAGATATTGCTGCTAGAGAGTACTGGCTTGAATGCTTTACAAAAGGTGTTCATAAGGTACTGATAGACTTAAAATCAAAATGAAGTATATTCTTCTACTTTTGACATTCATAATTCTACTATGGTACTACCAGTAAGGATTAAATTTAGCACTGATGTATCATTGCATTGTTTTGATTCTGTGAACACAGTGTTTAATTTACATGTCTTAGACACAGGAGCAGGCCATTAAAAGTCAACAGAATCATCCTGATGCCATGGAAAGAGGTGAAAAGTTCACAGCGAAATATATAGAGCGACTGACAGAGCTGAAAGAAAACCCCTGGTATTGGAACTAACAGTCTAGCTTTTAAAACGGGCCAAATACATTGTACCAAAACATGCATAAATATATTGTATTTATTCTCTTGCAAAATTTTTGTTTGAGCTCTCTCTGAGATTATTCAGTGGTATATATGTGCATGTTCACAAAGAAGTAGCTATTTTCAGTTTCTTGCTGTATAAGAGGACAGATATTTTTTTCTTCTTTGACAAGCTTCTATGAACATCTTTCTTTCAGTTTCTACCCTTTTATAAAGTAATTCTTTTTATTTCAGTGCTTATGGCTCCCTAACAGTAAGAAGTCTATTAGACACAAGTAGTCACTACCTCCAAGAATTCATGTTTAATGATCCTTATCTGCAGGTAAAGAATAAATATATTTAACTGTATACATTTATAGCTTCAGTATTTGTTTCAGAAGAATTTGTTTGGACTCACTCTACTGACTTAATTGATGCACTGTACATGTTTTCCACAAACTCTTAGACCTATCAAATTGGACCTCTATTTTAGCATCAATTTTGATATCCTTTTAGCTTAAACAAACTGAAAATGAGCAGTCATTGAAATACCTTGCTCAGTACTTTCAAGAACTCGACGGAATGGACTTTGAGGACCGACAGTTAGCCTTGGCTAAAGGAGTAATAGCAGGCAATGTGTTTGACTGGGGTGCAAGGGAGGTAACTCAAATAATGGAAACTCAAAATTTTGGATTCAAAGAAGCTACAGAGAAACTGCAAGGTGCTTCCATGACATTTTTCATTACAAAATTTTAGAATAATCATTACAAGAATTAGCTATTATAGTCTTCAACAGTTTTGGTAAAATTTTGTATGGTTTGAAAGACATTGTTTTTTGAAAATTTCTTGCTGTGAATAAGTATTTTTTGTCTCTCTTATTTGTTAAAGATGATTTAAATATGCTTGTATGGTGGCATAGATCTGCCACCACTTGTCAGATAATTATGTCGACTTGTCAGATAATTATGTCGACTTGTCAGATATTTATTTCAACTTGTCAGATCTTTATGTTGACTTGTCAGAAAATAATCATATTGACTATAAACTCAATATTTTGCTGTCAAAGCGTGTTAGTGCCACTAACTGCCATTTGCTTGTCATCATAATATCTGACAAGTCGACATATATAAAGATCTGAGAAGTCGACATAATTATCTGACAAGTCGACATAAAGCTCTGACAAGTTAACATAATTATCTGAAAGAAAAAACAAAATGGCCACCAGTTTGAAGAAAATTATCATTCACATTATAAGTCGACTTGTCAGATCCTGATGTTGACTTGTCAGATGTTATGTTGTCTTATCAATAAGTATGCCGACTTGTCAGATAATTCTGTAAACTTGTCAGATAATGATGTCGACATAAAAGATGATCATGTCAACTTGTCAGATCCTTATGTCGACTTGTCAGAAAATATTATGTAAACTAAATGGCACAAATTGGGCGTCGAAACGTTTTAGTGTTAAGTTTTTTAACACGTGAATAAGTGATAAGTCGACATAAATATCTGACAAGTCAACATAATTATCTGACAAGTCGACATCAAGATCTGACAAGTCGACATAATTATCTGACAAGTGGTGGCAGAACTATGCCACCATATGCTTGGCCTCAAATTAGTCACCATAAATCGGATCATCACTAGTAAATTACAAAATAAAATGGACGCCAATAAAAGGTGGTTAAAAGTACAGTTAATTTGTCTTATTTGATGATATTCCACACTGCTGTTTCTGGGGAAAAACAAATTTAAGATCATTGACAAAATGAGCTTTTCAAAGATATTTTCATAGAGATATTAAAGAATTTAAGCTTTAATTCTTGAAACTGGGATCTTTAGACTCTTTAGAGTTATTTTACTGCATGGAAGATTTTGATTTGCATCTATTTAAAATGCATAGTATGAAAAATCAATCTTCAGTATTGTTAGAAAAATTAAAAGAACCTTAAAATGCAATCATACATATACATGGAGATAATATCTTGTGAGATAAAATTTACATTAGCAACACGTCAGAGAGATATATATTGATGTGTGGAAACGATTCTCACATGCAGTTCCTTTAGTAGATTTGAAAAATTACTAGGTACAGCATGCGGGAAAAATCAAGTTTGTATCACATGTACGGGTACATGTAGAATAATTAACTTTCTCCAGTCTTCTCTCCTAGAACGCCCCTGGTTGTTCGATGATTTTGATGCTTGGTTGAACCGAATTAAGGGGAAACCCCACAAATGTGCCGCCATATTTGTTGATAATAGCGGAGCAGACATCATTCTAGGAATATTTCCTTTTATAAGAGACATGATTTTTAGAGGAACTAAGGTAAGTAATGCCTGTACATGTTTCAGCAGGTGGATTGTTTTCTTTTTGTTTTATACATGTGTACATCTAAATAAAATTTACAAAATATGTATGATAGTTTTGAGGCCTCAGTAATGTACATGTAATGTTCATTATTTTGCACATCAATCTTGTAATATATCATCAGAATTGCTATGATTTTTTTAGTTTTAAATCAGCTTATCGTGTTGTAGGTGATTCTTTGTGCCAATAGCCGACCAGCTCTTAACGATGTCATTTATAATGAACTTGTAATACTGGTGAAGCGAGTAGCAGAAATAGACCCACAAATAAATGAAGCTTACTCGGGGAATCGATTAATGGTGATGGAAACAGGCCAGGGCTCACCATGTTTAGACTTACGGTTGGTCCAATTTAAAAAATAATGACAGAATCAAATGTTATGATGTATTTTCTCTCCCTTACATGTATAACACCTACATAGTTCATTTATGAAATACCATAATTTTTTTCAACTGTCGTTAAGTGAAACAAAAAATATCTTTGGTTACAGATTAATAGATTGCCAACTAGTAGACCTCATGAACAAGGAGGAAACAGACTTAGTCATCATTGAAGGAATGGGGCGGGCTATCCACACAAACTTTGATGCCTGTTTCTCATGCGAAGCCTTAAAAATTGCTGTGATAAAAAATAGGTGGCTAGCAAACCGCTTAGGGGGTGACATGTTCAGCGTTATGTTCCGGTATGAGGCACCCAGGAAAATTTATGCAAACACAGCATGATGACATTAAACTTCTGAAATATCGTATTTAGCTTCATTACTTCAGGAAAACTTAGCTGTGATTTAAATTTCTGAAAACTGCAGCTTGACGTTGTGAAAACTTTATCGGAATATTTGAGCCATGTGTCAACACAACAGATAGTGATGAAATCAGGAGATCACGATTAACACAATCATTATAACATACATGTACATAATGTACTAGGTGAAGAATTCTCAGAAAATGCATATACAGGAAGACACAGAGGAGGGGGTTTTTATTGGGCAAATATATAACTATCATGTAGATCAAATACAATTTATTCTAAGGAGATACTAGACTACTAGTACATGTAGAAGAAAGGATGCTGTATTGAGTTAAAACCAATAATACTTCTGTCTTTTTACATGAAATCAATGGACAATGTAATCCAATAATAATGAAATTCGATGACATGATGACATGATGAATCATAGGCTGAAGTTTACCAGTACACACAGAATAATTTGATGACATGATGAATCTTAGGCTGAAGTTTACCAGTACACACAGAATAATTCGATGACATGATGAATCTTAGGCTGAAGTTTACCAGTACACACAGAATAATTTGCCATTATATGTATGAAGACTTTGACTGATTCATTGGAATTATTGTTGCAATTTATGTACCAGCACTACGTACATGTTTTTGTTAAAATGTGGCATATGTACTTATTAAACAATGCAATTTTTAAACCTAACAATTTGAATGCTTGTTGTTTCATGTAAACCTTTTTTCTAAGCTTGATTTTGTAACCCAATTTTTCAATGATATAAAAATTGTTGTTTAATTGCATATTTTTACACATTCTCATAGAATGCTCAAGCCTCTGTGATAAGTGAATTGTTCAGGTATATTTGTGTTCATTTTATTCCTTGACATATTTTGTCAAAATAAAGTTCATTATCAGTGTCATTTTTGGAGAGAGTGTTTAATTTTTCAAATGGTTATTTTACTGGTTAAGTATACTGCATATTATGAAATGCATTTGAAAAAAAAAAAATAAAATTATGCAAAGAGTTTTAGTTTCAATTTAATACACTCTACTTTAGTAAGAACTCTGATATTTTAATCAGGCATACAAACATGGGCAGTTCATATCCTTGATATACTTCATTATTATTGGTCAAAATTAACACCATTCATAGGTTATTCTGCACATTTTACATTTGGTTAATTGTTACCCAATGAACAAGAATAAATAATTACATTTCCAATATCAGTATTTTTTAAGTGCAAAAATTTTCTTTTTTGTGTGAACATTCTCAAGGATCAAGATCATTTGTGGTTTATGTGTTGGCAAAAATTATGCATGTTTGGATAAAAAATCACGATTTTCAAAAATAATTCAGTAAATATGAACAAAAATCCCAGATGGATTTGAACTGGTTATCTGCAGTTCACAAGCCCGATACGTTATCTATGAACTGTGAAACTATGTGGTTTAGCTCATTTTTTGTGAATTTGGCGTGCCATATATATGTTGGCATGATCCATCATCTTGATTGAGCAATGCAAACTGTTATATAATGTACACTCCTCGGGGTTATCTTTTTAAAATATATTTCCGAAATAAAGAGGGGTTCAATACACTGTTGTTTTATCAGTTTCTGGTAGTAGATAAATAAGTCACCAACAATTGTAATATTTACTAGATGCCTTCTGATTTTCAAAAACTGAAATATGTTGACCATGTTTCATTGAAAGCATAATAGGTATCCAAATTATGTGCTAAAAACAAATTATTACCTAAAATGAATGCATATGAAAGGGGAGTGGGTGTACAAAAAAAAAATTATCTAAAAAAGGTGTGTGCGTTTCTATGACGATGACAACAATTCATTCCTGAAGTTTTTCTATACAATTATTGATCTACATGTAGTTGGCATTTATTTGTTTTTCTTGAATAAATATATGCTATCAATATATTACAAAAACAATTGCTAAATTTAAGCCTGGGCTAAAATTCCATTTGAATATCTCGGAGTTATCCCAACAACTGACCAAATCAGCCATACATGTATACTGGTCAAACCGTTCACCAGATTATTGTACATGATCTAACCTTTAGCTTTGATTGATAGCCTCATCATGATTAACCTGCATGCTTCTAACTTGCAGGTTTTGGAAATGAACTGACAAAACAAATTTGGTGGCTTTATTTTATTTGCAATGTACTAAAACAAACAAGTCATTCACTAAAACAGACTTCTAAACATTTGATGATGTTTGATTCTTTTATCACAACTGATGAACAATGTTCATTGAAAATCATGAGGTACATACTTGTACCAATTAAAGCTTAATGCATCAAATTTTCATGCAAGATGTGATCTCAGATTAAATACCAGTTTCCATGGCAGCAATAAGACAGTGTGGCCACTGCACACATCTCTGGGGTGAATTTCTGACGACCTTAGGTCTGTGATCTTGTCTTTGAAAATTGCACAAACTGTTTCTACCTGATTAAGTTGGTGGATGTTTTGAAGCATAATGCTGAAGGTAGGAGCAGGTTAATTCCATTTCAATTCCATTATCCTTGAAGTGTTTGAATGCTGTCTGAAATGAAGAAATGTGTCCATGTTGAAAGCTTAAAACATAATTTGGTTTAACAGTTTATAGAGCTGCTGTAATGGTTCTGTACAAGCAGAATAATTGCATGCCAAAATTTATCCTAGAAAAAATTGTGGTACCAGTAATTTTTCCAAAACTTGCACACAAAAATATGTTTGGGATTATTTCAGTAATTTCATAACACATCCTAAAATATTTCTTTATTACCGGTATACTGATGTCCTCAATTCATTCTTTTTTTTTTTTCTTTTTTTTTTTTTTTTAACAAATGTTAAATGACTTAGGGTATTTGTAAAAATTTCTGAGTCAAGAAAGAGATATAAACACAGTATATTTATATGGACAGTGCAATGGTTTTTTGTAGATTAATTTAATTTATTTAATTAAACTTTGGCTGCCTAAAAGAAATTTTGCTATAGAGCTAAAGTCATCCAAATAAAAACTAAACAGTCTGTTAGGATTTGCATTAAAATTGTCCATGCCTCTGCTAGGATACCAGCAACTCCATGCCCTCTGTAGGATGGTGGCACCAAAGTGTGATACAACTCAACTTTGTTACTGGTGATGTAGTCGTACTGTAAAAAGGCCTTTTCACCTTTCTTGTTTTCTATAAAAAAAAAAAAACATGTTAAATTAAAGCATAGTCCAATCCATACTCGACAAATAGTTAACTACAAATGTAAGTTATTTCCCTTTGCAAGATCAGCCCATGAGAACACATATTCCTCTTCTTCATTTTAAAACATACATTGTATATTTTAGTAAGTGCGATGAATTTTCACATTTGGACATTTGAAATATGACATGTCCTACTCTGTGTCTCAGAATTTCTATTATGTCGTTAAATTAATGTCAAGAGGGGTATATATCTGTATATCGTAAATTCAGAAGCATTTGCCTGGATACAATCATCAAAAATAAAAATTGAGAAAAATGACATTTTATCATAAAAGCTACAATGGCTAATGTACAGCTGATGTAGGAATCCCATGGAGCCCGCCTAAATAAATAGTGTCAACAGCTGATCAATGTATGAACTGACCTTTGAGTTGAATCACAAATTCCTTTTTATCGGGATCGTGCACTGCCTGAAATTTTGAAGTCGAATCCATCGCAATAAAGTGCTTTCTGATGAAAATCTGTGCGAATCGGTGTCTTAATAGCGACCGATTCATTATCAGCCAAAATATAAAAAAAAATGTCAACGGCTTACTTTCATTTTGTGTGTGGTAGTCCGAACCCGACGGAGTGATCATACAGTATGTAGTAAAGCTGAAAGAATATCCGATATCAAGACAGAACCAAGTTGCAAAAAATAAAAAAATAAAATAAAAATAATAATTGTGATCAACAACAGTTACTGATCGAGACCACAGATCAAGATATTGAGGACATAGAATAAAATACAAGGATACTCTTGGATAAAGGCTATACTGAGGTGATTGTACAATTTTTACATATTCGTTCTGTTCTAGGTGTGTTATTATATCTACCCAATTCAATGAAAAGTCTATGCGCTGATAACAACTAAGCTGATAATAAATTATGAATTATATCTTTTAGTTACATTCAATTGAATTACATTGACTCAGGTCATAATAATACCAAGCAATTACTTAGGCGTTGGAACCGGGGGGGGGGGGGGGGCTTAGCCCCCCCCCCCCCCACACTTGTTTGCAAAGTTATACATAACTTTTTTTTTTGGTTGTCAATGTTGTGATAAGTCTACCCCCCCCCCCACATTCAATTTGCTTCCGACTTGCTGTTTCTTCCCATGCTTAAATGCACAGTGGTGTTATAATGGTCATGTCTCGACTCTTGTTCAAATGAATTATAGGGAGTAAACAATGTACGTACGGTAGGTAAATCACAACGTCTGTAGGCAAGTCCACATTCAATATGTAGCTGTGGTTGTGCACAACAGTAAAACAATTCAAGAGCATAAAGGGGAGCATAGGAAACATGCGCGGATCTGTTGGGGGGGGGGGGGGGGGGTCGGGACCCCTATGAAAATTCGAATTTCTTTAATTTTACATAGTAAAATTACCAAAAATATGCCTCGGACCCCCCCCCCCCCCCCGACAAACTTAAATATTCCTCGGACCCCCCCCCCCCCCCCCCCAAACCTAGGAAATAATTCTGGTTCCGCGCATTAGAAGACCAACGGCAGAATAAAAATAATTTTAAAAAAAAATAAAAAACAAAGTTCAATTGTTATCACCAATTAAATTCTTTTACTAGTATTATTTGATGTTTGTATAAAAAGTTTATTCTCTAGCGTATTCGCCGCTAAAGGTAAACGCCAAAAAAAAAAAAATAATTAAGTCAAGCTAGGTCATAGAAAAGGTCAAGATCAAAGATCAGTAAAAAAAATTCTTAACTGAATTTTTACATTTTCCTTCATTCAGTTTAAATTCTGGGTTCTTTTTAATCTCACAAGTAAATTTAATCAGTACTATTAATTTTCTTGTATATACCTCTTCTTTCAAGATACATGCACTATCAAAGTGCACCTTAACTGAAATATTGACATACCTGCTATCTTTTTTCTAATGTCGGCTAATAAAATGTGTAACAAGTAACATTTCTCCTTTAACAAACAAACAAACTGGTTTTCCATAGTGTTTATTTCTCTATTCATAACTTTGATATAATAAATTCTTTGGTGGAATGGTGGAATGATACTTATATAAACTGACAAAATCATTTTATACTAGTATTTAAAAGAAGCCCATCAACAACAGTAAAACACATACACGTATTAAACATTTATTTGACAAGTAACGTATTTTTAATTTAGCACAACTTCATTACAACAGATACTAGTATGTAAATATTAACAGTTAGCAGAATAATCAGGATATTCTCCGCTGCTGAGGTTGACCCCACTCCCTCAGCACCACTTCTGTACCCCTGCTGTGTGTCCCCACTGAGCGGAAGTTCGTCCAGGGATCGCCTGGTGATTCCCGCCGATTCTGACGTATTGTGAGCAGTATTGTTGTCGAACTCTTGAATCAAACTGTCCTCGCCTGTAGTGAATTTAGTATCATTATTATAGAGGGATGATGATGATGATGATGCATGCGTGGAGGGGGTCCTTCCCCTGGACAATTCAAATTTATTAAATTCACATAGTAAAATTATCGAAAACAGGCCTAGGAACCCCCCCCCCCCCCCCCGGCAAACAAAAATATCTCTTGGATCCAATCACCCACCCTTTCTTGAAAAAAATTCTGGATCCGCGCATTTGATGATGATGCTGGTGATGATGAATGGATATGGTGATTGGATAATTTACATACAACAATGATCTAAATACGTTGTATTAATCTTTTTTATTCTGATTAATTAAGGAATAAAGAATCATTCTTTGAGTATTATGAGGTGATAACTTTGGTCGGGACGTGTTCAAATGTAATAAAGCCCGAAGGGCTTTATGATAGATTTGATCACGCCCCAACCGAAATAATCACCTCATAATATTCAAAGAATGATTCTTATTACTTATATTTGTATAATTTTCAGCCATTGTACGATTAAATATTTGAATATAGATTATCAAACCCCGCTTGCTTCCCAATTATACGTCATTTGAATTTATTGAACTGTATAGTTCAAAATCGATACGTAGTGTTATCACAGACAAAGACACTGAAAAATGTAAAGTTTTTACCATAACATTTGAGAAACGCTGTAAATTTTTGCATGGCTTTTTCCATCATTGTGACGACGAATGACGCGGCATCAGGGTCACAGTTCTCTAAGACAGAGTCGTGCATGCAAACCGACGATATGTTGATGATACTGAAAGTAAAGGAAACGTGTACTTTATCATTCACTTGATTTCAACTATTATATATATATGCATGTAATGCAACAATGTGCCCATATAATGTACTGGGGGGGGGGGGGGGTGCAAATGTAATTCAAATGTACATATCTAAATATCAGGTAAAGTAAATGCATTTTGTCCATGATCAATGGCATTAAAAAGTTTTTTCTTACTTAAAGGGTATAAATATAAGAAAAGAAATATAATACAATATATCAAAATGGATATTTGCTTTGGTTTCTTTAAATCGAATCCAGATTGGATCGAAGAAGGTGAACAAGGGGATGGGGGATGCTAATTAAAAACCCACTTGCACCAGTCTCTTGTTTCTGTATACGTCATTTCGTGTTTGTTTTTGTTCAGCAAATCTTGTGCGCTGCTAGCGTAATCTTTGTTGCACTGATTTGTTGCGTTGCGAACCACTGGCTTTTCCCAGCAACTATTGTGCCGTAGCAAGTCTGCAATGCCAAAACGCAAAGAGGTTAAAAAGGAAAATTAAACAACTCTTCATACTTACAAGCATAATGTGTATTCAATAGATGCTGAGTAACTGTTTTAAAAGTACCAGTTGTAAAGTAAAACAATTATCACCTTAAAATATTGAAGAAAAGATTTCGACTAAACCACTGGGTACAGTTTACAGTACGACAGAACTCTACCAGTGGTTTACCTGAGTTTCCCTCCCCACAGAGGAAGTCCGCGGTGCTCTGAGTGGTCCCCAGTGTGGACAAGAAGACCAGATTGAGGCCACATCCGGCCACTTTACCCTGGTAACACATCTTGTACTCCGGTCGGAATCTACAGCAGTACATTGGACTGTAAGCGCAGACCCAAGCATGCATACAAGAACCTTTCCTACTAATGTTTGATATTTTATATTTCAAGTCACCTAAATAGGTAAGTATATATTGTAAACTATCCAAGATATTGAACTTTGATTACTGTTATAATACTTAATATAGCGGTAAATGCAATTTTCAAGCCATGTACAGGTACCTGCAAAGGAGCGCCACCTGTTCGGGCGATGGCATGGCCGACAACTCTCCTTCGTACTCCTTACTTATGTTCTGCCCAAGTTTCCAAGCGCATAAGTTGAGACCCACTAAGTCGCATGTTGTCAATATTTCTCCACCTAACACTGAGAAAAATTTGTTGTTGATTTATTTTCATCAAAGGGACATACTATGCACGATATAAGCATAAGATGTTCTAATTCTATTTCATCCATTTTATATAATATCTAGAATGATTGTCATTGGCCATGGCATTTCTAATGCTTCAACAGAGAAGATGGGGGAGTAAGAAAGCACAAATGCCCATTGGCTTAATCGTAGAAAAACAATTTCAATTTTAATATTTTCGATTGAAACCTATTTGATATTTTTTTTATCACAGTTTGCAAAAGCACAATTTTCAACTACATAAATGATAAAAAAAAACCCCCAAAACTCGGCACCAATATTACCAAGTTTTGGTGGTATCGAACCCACAACATGAAATACCTAATTCTATAAGGTTACCTAAGTTCTGGTGCTCTAATCACTGAGCAATTTCAGTCACAATTAAGTGTATTATTTCAATGCAATGGCCACAAATTGACGTATCATTTTTCTAAAACGTTCGATTGTTGGGATACAAAATGATATTTTTAATGTAAAGTAGATCATCATTCCACGTTTTTATTAATTGAAATCGGTTTGTTTTCCATTAGACATTATATCGACTATGACAAAAATATGGAAGACCCACAATATAAAATAAAAGGCATTGGAATTCTAAAAAATGACACTTTTTTGAGGTATTGATACGCATACATCAGTTCAAATCAATATATTCCAAGTATTGAACATATCTAACGGTTACAAATCGATGTTATGTCAAATTATAAATTGTCTCGAACTTTTTTTAAAGAATCATCAGATTTGTTGATATTTTTATTTTATGATATTTTATCCGTCCTCATAGAAGCATTTTAAACGCCTTATCCCCTCATCTTCTTTGAATGTCGTCACTCAAATTACGAGTGAGATACCAGTTTTGTAATTTTTAAAAATATCCTATCTCATATGCCACCTGACTATCATTGATTAACAATACTAACACGATAATTTATTATAAAAAAAGCATGTACAATCGACATTGTAAAGTAGAAAATAACCAATATAATACCTATTTACCTTCAGATGATGTTAAAATCACAAGTACAACCAAGAGAATTTCAAAGGCCATTTTATAAAACGGAGATGCACCGTTTATTGTGATTTCTTAGAAGTTAGACTTCCAAAATTCATTATATATTTTCTATGTGTGATGTGCTTTGGGTTAATTGCAGGTTGATGTGTTTATGGTGTATGCATTATAAGAGATTTTACCACGAGAGTGAAAACTCATGTCCGTGGCCCTAGAGCAGAGACCACAGGTACGGAGAGAGAACTCGTGTCGTCACCGGCGCCCTTGCTGAGTGACCACAAGTCCGGGGCACCATCACAGGGGCCCACCGGAATATGACGTCAAAGTGAGGTCGCGCCGGGCAACTGGGGTCTCCCTTACACCACGTCCCAATGAATACACGGCTAGGTGTCTTGATTTACTACTGGTACAAACAGTGGTATCTTTCATTACTTATGAACATGTTGGTTTTTGGTGACATTCATACGAGTATATATAGGTGCGACAGTGAATAAATACGTTATTACAGGCGCGACAAGTCTATTTTAAATACACAATCAAATACACTACATAAATACCTATACTTTGCGGGAAAATTCTATTCCGGTTTTACTTTTTTTCTATTTTTTAAGACAAGTTGAATTTTAAAAAACACAAACAAAAAACAAAAACCAAAGTGCTATAAAGAGGTAGCTAATTTAATTAGTCTTTCATTTGAAATGTATTTTGAAACATTTCCATTTTCTCATGCAGGTAGATATATAAAAGGGTGTAGTCATTATACTAGTATATCAATCAATATATATAAGAAATGCCTATTTCTTATAATGTAGAATTCTATTTATCATCAAATTTGTTTCTTTTATTATGTTGCATCCCATTGGTATCCATGCGAGACAAATTCAGACCGTTGTAAAATTATGATAGATTTAATTCTTTTGTATTTAAAAAAATGATTATATTGTTCAAACTCAGCATGCACCTAGCTACGGGACCATTGATAGGCTAATAAAAACACAAACTATAGATAGAGAATAAAAGGTTTGGTTTTTTTGTTGTACACACACACACACACACACACACACACCACAGCTGCATCATTACATTGTAATCATTATAAATAGCACTACTTTAGGGTTACTCATCTACACGGTGTACCCCCCGAGCTAACAAGACCAGGCTCGGCTGCCTTGACTCTAGACATATGTGTATTGACTTCACCCTCGAAAGAAACATCCAAGTTACTAGAACAATTCACATCGACAGTTGTGTGTTTGGAGTAGTTTTCGCGCCATACTGAGCTTCTTTACATCTGCTGGTAGCACACTGGACGGATTCCAGCACATCACTCCATCACCGCACCCCGCAGACGACAGATTCAAGCATGAGGGAAATAGTTCACATCCAGGCCGGACAGTGCGGGAATCAGATAGGGTCTAAGGTGAGAACACCAATGGCGCTTCGTACTCTGTAGTTTATAATTTATAAAAAAAAATGAAAACCACTTGCAAGGGTTGAAGTGAGTTTACATACAAGTGAAAGTATGCCATGATTCACCAGCACTGGAGGCTGACATTCCCACGTGTAATCATGCATCTCTCTCTCTCTCTCTCTCTCTCTCTCTCTCTCTCTCTCTCTCTCTCTCTCTCTCTCTCTCTCTCAATTAAGGGTTATGGAACTTTAATCGCAAAATATAATTATGATTTTCACCATACCACAATTGAGATAACTGATAGTAATTAACCGTAATACGTTGTTATAACGTTAAGGATGTGAAGATCTAAGTTCAGGGACAAAGCAAACATTATCCGTCGACCGCATTTTCGGTCCAGTTTACCGTGTTAATAAGAGTTTATTCTAATAACTTTCGTTTTTAATTTTAGAAATTTAAGAAGACTTATTACTCTACCTATCTTTAACTTTTAGGAAATTGATAATTACTTGGTAAAAATAAACGACGACTGTCCATCTTAAAAATTCCCCCAAATTTTTAAACAAGTTAATGACACTAATATATAGCATTGTCGATTAACTCTTCCCATGAATGAGTAAACAGGATTCGGGAGAGGTCGCCAACAAATGGTCCAGACCCTCTGTACTGACATTTTCGATTTATTATAATTATTGCAATTCACTGGAGATATAGCCTCAAATTTATGATACATCGTCACGGGATGATAAGACATACTTATTTTTAGCCACTCCCGTAAATAAACAGAAAATGAACATGGCTTTAGCCCCTCGCTTAAAAAAACCTTTATATCTAGTACAATTTAAGCTGCAATAATAAAGCTTATCTGACGTTATCTGGAGAGAAAAAAATAGGAGGAGGCTTAATTTATTTAGCTACATGTACTAAAATGGACATGAACAAACTGTTAGATTAATTGAATTTTATTTTATTTTATTTCGGTCATATATCTAATCGACTATACTTATGGTTTTTACATATTAAAATGGATTTGCTTCTATTGCACAAATACATGTACTATTAACTAACTCTCTTGAAATGGAATCGCAATAGTTCCGAACGTGCAATTGCTGTAAATTTTTGCGATCATTTAAATATTAAAGAACTTTTTAAACATAGTAGATTTATTTCTTTTCATGTGTGTTGTATTATGCTTTTAGTTCTGGGAGGTTATTTCGGATGAACACGGGCTGGACCCAACAGGAATTTACCATGGAGATTCGGCACTGCAGCTGGAGAGAATTGATGTGTATTTTAGCGAAGCTATGGGTAAAGTTTGTTTTATAGATTTTAATTATGCTCGACAATGGCAAATTCTCGGACCTTTCTGGTGGTGCTCCAAAAACATTTAACACATTTATTTAACATCGGAAAGCACCGAGGAGTTTCCGATTAGCACAATGAACCAACGTTTTAAAGTCGACAATCAGCATAAACTAGTGTACAACCCTTAATCTGAGACGCTTGCAATCAGTGAGAATTACCAGTTTATGTCTTTAAAAATCAAAAACGTTAATTCAGTCAGTAGGTTTACCTGTATGAATGTCAAAAACCTCAAGTTTATGCCATCCGACATTCATAATTACAAAAAGGCCACTTTATCCTCCTGATGCAATTATTTCAAATCTACATGTCATATACTAGTATCTTTCTTTGTTTAATAAACTGTTGTGAACATATTAAGCATTGTGAAATACATGTCTGTACGCATGGTAACAAGGTAGAAAATTAGAGAAAATAGAGAAATTTGAGTATTTCGAGGCTCTTCTGAAAGAATCTCCTACATGTATTTTACATGGTACATGTATTTAAACTTGATATGTTGATTGGGAAGGTCAGCTAAACATTCATACAATATCAATTGAAACTTATCTTTGGCATCGAAAAATGACGGGTACCATGGAGGTTTAAAAGAGATTCAAAGATTTTCTCTGCTACACAGAAGTCCGTTGCAATGTAAGCTTTCTGTGCTTTCGCTTCTAAAGCAGTTCTGCAATTAAGTCGGCCCT
Organism: Magallana ariakensis; assembly: GCA_020458035.1. Classification (NCBI taxonomy): domain Eukaryota; kingdom Metazoa; phylum Mollusca; class Bivalvia; order Ostreida; family Ostreidae; genus Magallana; species Magallana ariakensis. Next base: position 51,444,930 of record CM035817.1, on the reverse strand, counting down.
TTGAAATATTTTTGACGTATAACTTTGTCACTTTGCTAACTTTTATTATTAAAACGAGCACTTGTGTGTGTATTTACGTGCTATGTATCGTTTACTTCAATAAGGGCAAATTGAAAATAGGTTATGTAAAAATAGTTATGGTCTTAATCGTTAGTAATGAACCGTTGGGGCTTATTGAAAATTTTGGAATGTTACATGAGAGCAGAAACACGCATTTTCATTGGTTTATGGAAGACACAAATAATACTTTTTGTGTAGATATATACCAAATAAATCACACAGAAGAGTCATCATAAACGGCAATGCCTGAATCTGCATTTCTAATAATTGATGAATTAAATATGAGGTCATAAATAAGCAGAAACAATACATTTATATTTTATAAGACTGTGAGGTATTAACGTTCTTGGCCATTCCGTTCAACCTGTCATAATTTAATTTTTTTTGGAGCGGACCTTTTCGTGAACTCTTTGCACTTGAGGGATTTTTTATTATAATTTTACCTCAATTTGAAACACAGAGATTATTTTCGGCTGCTTTATTTCCACACAATGTTTTTATCATGACGTTATGAAATTATGAAATATGAAGACAAGTGCAGACGCTACATATCAGTTACAGCGCTCTCTACCGTTTAAATCTGTACGCGACACCTGACATGTAGAAACACGCCGTCACATTTCTAGTGAATTCCAAGGTAATCGTCGAGAAGGATGCCATTTGTAGAACTGAACAGTTCTGACAAGCGTGTTAATGCATTTGCATTAAATTAATTGTCGCTATTACTTTTAACAAATAGGACTAAGCATATTTCCATTTTCTGAAAATATGAAATGTTTGGTGTCATTTAAAAATAAAAACAGTCACAGTTGTGTTTCCACCCTACATCGAAGAAATAAAAAATCTTAAATACAAGTTTTGAGCATGCGCAAACTTTTTATTTTTGCTTAAACAACAATGCTCTGTTGTCTAGGATTGCGTTTTGAAACCGGAATATGATTTGAATATTTTTCCATTTTAAGGCCAAATTCAAATGAGTGCTGAAGTTGTCAAGTTCTATTTAATCTGAACAAATATAAATAATTTGAGGATTTTCTGAATTTATTATGCCTTTCAATTTTCGCCTACACAGAAACAATTATAATATCGCTTGGCGACAAGTTCTTTCAATGTAAATAAGACAGAAAGTACATAATCAAACATGTGTATATACCACAGTCTCATTTCAGTCATTACATGTGATAATGAATTTCTTTCTTACTTTGGAAACAAGACAACAGATATGTTCCTCGGTCAATTCTTTTGGACCTGGAACCAGCTACCATGGATGCAGTCAGATCCGGACCGTACGGGAAACTTTTCCGTCCGGATAATTTTGTTTTCGGACATTCCGGCGCAGGAAACAACTGGGCAAAAGGTCACTACACGGAGGGGGCAGAGCTAGTGGACACTGTTCTCGATGTGTTACGGAGGGAGGCGGAGGCCTGTGACTGTCTACAAGGCTTCCAGATGGCCCACAGTCTGGGGGGAGGGACCGGGTCAGGGATGGGGACCCTCCTTATCAGTAAAATTAAAGAGGAGTATCCAGACCGAATCATGGCAACCTTTTCAGTGTTCCCCTCCCCTAAGGTAAAAAGTACACCTGTAGACAAGTCACAAACACCGTAAGAACAAAGGTTCATTGTAGTCGTTCAACATGACAACTTTGCTCTTGTGTGTGTATAATTTTTCAGTCTAATTAAAATGAAAATTTATTTTAAAAGTACAATATTTTATCTTCTTTTAATTGTACGAAATTGTTTGTTTTTTAGGGGGGTTAATTCTTCAAAACGTTTTTAAAGTGCAGTAAAGTTCAGTTGTTATTTAATTTTCTGACTGCATTTGACGTTTGTATTTCTCTCTCTCTCTCTCTCTCTCTCTCTCTCTCTCTCTCTCTCTCTCTCTCTCTCTCTCTCTCTCTCTCTCTCTCTCTCTCTACTAAAGGTCATTTGTTCATATTTTGGTTGTTGTTAGCCCTGACAAACAAATATGTTAAGTATAATATACATGCGATTCTAAATATAAGTAAAAACCTTCTTTTTTAATGTTATTATTGTAGGTATCTGATGCTGTAGTTGAACCTTACAACGCAACTTTGTCCGTGCATCAACTGGTCGAGAACACGGATGAGACATTTTGCATCGACAACGAGGCTTTGTATGACATCTGTTTCCGCACCCTGAAGCTGAGCACGCCTACATACGGGGATCTTAATCATCTATTATCAGCAACCATGTCGGGTGTTACGACATGTTTGAGGTTTCCAGGACAACTGAACGCGGACTTGCGGAAGCTCGCCGTCAACATGGTTCCGTTTCCCAGATTGCACTTTTTTATAACAGGCTTTGCTCCATTGACATCAAGAGGATGTCAACAATATCGAACAGTGTCTGTACCAGAACTCACGCAACAGATGTTTGACGCCAGAAACATGATGGCCGCCTGCGACCCTCGACATGGAAGGTATCTTACCGTGGCCGCCATGTTTCGAGGTCGAATGTCGATGAAAGAGGTGGATGAACAGATGTTGAACGTTCAGAACAAAAACTCTGCTTATTTTGTGGAATGGATTCCAAATAATGTGAAGATTGCAGTATGCGACATTCCACCTCGAGGTCTCAAAATGTCGGGAACATTTGTTGGAAATTCAACCTCTATTCAGGAAATTTTTAAACGAATCTCTGAGCAGTTTTCGGCCATGTTTAGACGCAAAGCTTTCTTGCACTGGTATACAGGAGAGGGCATGGACGAGATGGAGTTTATGGAGGCAGAATCCAACATGAATGACCTTGTTTCTGAATACCAACAATACCAGGATGCAACTGTTGAGGAAGAGGTTGATGATTTTGAAGGCGATATAGAAGAGGAGGAAGAGGAGGAAGAAGAAGAATACTAGAGTTGAAATTTATCTATGTTATGAAAATAAATATTATTTAACTATTTGAAACCCTTTTCGTTATTGACTCAGAGGGAACAGTGATTTGGTTGGTTATTTCACTGAAAGATCAAACGATAAAAATATTGTTGCAAAAATCATCGATCTGTCCAAAAACGGAGGAATATTTACAAAAATGATTTTGAACACTTTTTCATTTACACCTGATAAAAAAAAAATTGTATGGAGATGCCGGGGATCGAACCCGGGGCCTCTCACATGCAAAGCGAGCGCTCTACCACTGAGCTACATCCCCACTGTGACATCTAACATATCTGAAAAGTAGAATTATTTTAACCATTATATCCGCGTACGTTGTATACTAATATTGTGTTAACTTGTAGATTTGTCACTTTAAATTGGTGTCAATATAAAAAAAATCTCTTCATATTATCAGTCTATATTTCAACTCTTCCTTATTAGCATACGATTAAGAAACAAGTTGTAGTAATCATTTTATTTACCAATCAGAATAAAAACAATAGCAAACAACAGATTTTAAAAAAAATCACACTTTTTACTAATAAAAATCATGAAAAATTGTCGTTTACCTACAACGTTAAAATGTCAATGTCACTGTCGAAGGATAAGGTGTGAAACCGCAGCTTTAGATAATTTATTCCATGAAACAATGCACTGGTAAAAATATCGCATGCCCTGAAATCGAAGGACAATTTTTGTTAATTTTGCAAAATGGTAATTGCTTAGAAGATGGATCCGTGAAAATTATTACTAACATCTCTTCTGTTGAGTAAGACACAGTCATATTAAAAATAGACACATTTTAATATGTTTACTTAAACTCTGATTTGGTTCCTTAAATTACTCTCGATGTATTATAAGTAATCATGCACAATCATGACATTGAACGACAAATACAGAGGTTCCATGCAAAATTTCAAGCTTCATGGCAAGTTTTTAATATATATATATATATATACACACACACACACACACACACACACACACACACACACACACACACACACACACAAAAGCTGTTTAATATCTATCATTTTACTGTTTCACTTAAAAAATTCTACTTAAATTTTCTTTGTGCAACTTCAGTGCCTTATATGTAATATTAACAAAAAACCAAGACTTTTTAAATTAGATTCAGATTGTTATATCAAAAATGTTTTTCCTTTTTATTTTACTAAAATTAAATAATACATGTGTATGCCAAATATTCTCATTAGATGACGTTAAGGTTGTTTCATTATAACTTCTTCACTAAATTCATACCCTGGAAAAAAATTGTTAACGCTTGAACTCCATGCTCCCAGGAATGCGTTGTCGTTAGAAGGAATACAATTAATACATTAATTTTAAATTATTTCTAGCATAGAAACTGTAGTTCCTCTAAATAGTTGTATTACTGATAACTTAAAGAGATTGTGGAAAACAATTGCAGGGAGTTCTCACATGCTCATCGAATCGTACAAGCATTTACAATGTCAATCTTAGCGTTCAAAACCAAGCGTACTTGAATTCGAAATAATGGAGTCGCCATACAATGTCGTCGAGGGGCAATTATATTATTAATATTGCAGGAATCTGTAATCAATCAATTTCAGACAGAACATATTTGGTTCAACACGATTTCTGAAGCAATGAAAAATACGGATTTAATGATTTTATTAACTTTTATTCGTTCATTTCATTTTTTTTAAAATTATAAATCAATAAACATTTCGCCAAGTTCCCATTACATAGGTAACGTTATCAATTTAAATTCTTCAATATTTTTTCAAACTAACTAGCTTTCTCGTTTTAGGAGATATATCATACAATCTAAACCAAAAACACACTCTATTGTTATGATTATTGCAATAAAGATCTTTATGATATTTGGTATTTTTGTCGCATTTACGACAGAGGAAACTGCTTTTGATGCAAAAGACAAATGGTTTAACGTTCAAAAGGCAAATTTTTTATATAAGAAAGTAAAAATATCATCATTTCACCGTTTGATATAAAAAAAAATTCTCCCTTGATCATGACAGACTAGAGACATAAATATTATCACTAACGACAAACTGCGCGGTTAGCTCTTCCTTCAAGATAGGTACACGTTCATTGAATTGATTGAAGCTGTCAGTTATTGACTTGAGGTCAGGTGGGCGGGATACAGAAGGATGCACTACAGCGTTTTTATCAGTGAAGAAGGGAAGCTAAGAGTGCAGTGTCCCAAACTTTGGAGTGTGTGACTGCACTGCTAAGGACTCTGAAAACAGACATCGCCAATCAGATGTCTTCTCATCTGACAGGGACGTCGTACCAAAGGCAAACGTAGGACAGCGATGACTTGTTTTGATGATTTGTTCATATAATGATCCTTAATTGAGCATTTTGCATTTTTCAATCTGCATCCAGACACCAGATGTACTTTACATCGTCCAAGGACAAAATTTTAATATTTATATACATATACTGTATATTGATGCTAGAATATTAGTCCCAGTTTATATAAGTTTTTGACAGCGAATATTTCATAATTTAAGAAAGAGTATTTGTCTTTGTAACAAAACTTAATTTATTAAATTGTTTAAAACTGCGCTTATCATTATTGTTTTGTCGTCAGAAAAATATTCATTTATGCAACTATTTTCAAATTGTTGGATGTCTCGATGGAACCAAACATAGCTGTTAACCATTTTTTTACAGTTATACTCAAAACCATTGACGAGGAAAATAGTAAAAAGATAGATTTTCAATACAATTTAAGTTCTTTCCATTGTAGCATTATTCATTCTTTTTTCTAAAACTATACAAGAGAATGTACAGTAGCCAATGAAAAATTAGTTTTAAAATTTACTAACATTTACATGTATTTAATCGTAGAAAAGTTTCAGAACAATGGCAGTTTACAAGTTGGCACATCTACAGACGACGGAAAGAGGTTTTATTCATGTAACTAAAGCAACATTTTGACCTCAATCTCGGATTAATATTCATATGTCTGAAGATTTAGATTTAGATAGTTTCTGACATACATTACTTTAATGGTTGGCAAAGAAAGGTCCACCCAGACCAAGGATGACATACAAACGCCCTACTATAACGTTTAACTCGCTTACAAATTAGAAAAAAGTTTAGTCTGCGACAATTAAAGCAATTATTCAACCTAGATTGTTACAAAAACTGCGTTGGTGGTCTTAATGTATACAACAAACAAAAACAATTTCACCCTTGTTAGTCAGACAAAGAGCCGTAAAATATACTGGGACTGGCAAACCTACCATGATTGTTTTTGTTAAACTCGATCGACCGAGGAAGCGTGTCCAAGTCTACAATCATGGAACAAGTTTAAAAATCATGTATGTTCAAAACATAAAAACATGTCCAATTCTTACTTCGTTCCCTTCCATTATTAGTTGTAAGGTTCAACATATAAAAACTGTGTCAGAAATTTTGAATTATGAAAATAAACTACAATCGATTATGAGCTGAAAACTCACACAAATACATTGTTTTTATGTATTCCATATTAGGTTTATTCATGTATTCTTTACTATTTATTTAAATATTTTTTGGGTGTGGGGGGGGGGGGGGGACGTCTACGTTCAGTTACAAACTAATAAACGTTTGAAAAAGAGTGATAACGAGAATAAGTATATCTCGTAAATAAATATTCCAAGTACCAAACTTTACAATTTGTCCTAGATGAAAGAGACTAGATGAGCGTAGCAGTGACCTATCAATCAAGTCGACTTCATTGAACAGTATTATACACCGATATCATATGCATGAAATGTTTTAATGTCAACGAATTTGTGATTTCAGCTCTGAAGAAGTTTATTTGTATTCTGTCAAGTTGGGTTTTATAAAACGTGTATTCATCCCATACATTAATCAGAGGCAGACAGTGTTCCAGAATTTGTAGATGATTAATTATTAATTCTTCGTTAAAGTTTGAACACGTTCATTGTTTACTGTTAGTGAATAAAAGCAATATTTAATATCATAGTTGCAACACAGGTTCACTATATATGCACGTCTGTTTAGTTTGACTTCAATATGATTAACTTTATTGAGCCTGGACTGGTTCGATTTGTTAGCTCCTCGCGACCCGCGTACAGTAAGTTGTTAATTGCATTAAGAAGGTTTATTGGCCGTGATTTCTGCTATCATGTCCTGTTTGATGACCCCGCGTGAAGACCGACTTACTCATTAGCGGTCCACACAGGATGGAACAGGTAATTAATGCGTCCCTTATGCCGCTGTCAAAAAGAGGCCCATCACGTAGGTTGCACATGACATTTACAGCAAATGTTTCTATGATAATTGTGTACAATGACCTCAGATTGCTTACGATTCGCAGCATTATACAGAAAAAGCCCATCGAAATCAAAGACATTTTGTATAGGACATTTCTTTCTCATAAGAAAACAAATAATTCACCTGCACGGCAAGTTTAACAATCGATAGCAAAGCATTAGAAAATTAGCATTTCTTATACGGCTGACAAATAATTAATAAGAAAAAAAGGGGGAATTCCGAACAGGTAAAACTTTAAACCATAACCAATAATAAACTGAAGAGCGTATCGTTTTCAAGTTTTGTTATAGAATGATATCTCCTTCGATCTTTGTTTCAGTTATCTTGAAGGAATTAAATCTAATGCTTCTTTTGTAGGAAGTTGACACTCGTATCTCAAAAAATGTTCAATCATTCTTAGACAAAAAAACTGACACAAGTTAATTTAAGAATTTATTGTATTGTAATACTGTAAAACTTCATTATACAGAACTAGCATGTCAACATCTCATGACAACGGTAATACGGAATACAATTGAAGCATACAAATATATATTGAGTATTTCTTCACATATAATCTTAGACATTCAATCAATTAAAAAAAATCAAATAATGAATATATAATGCCTTAACGTTCAAATATTGGTTTCTTATACTCTTTCACTTTGTAGATAAAATATATCTTTCCATTTTAATCTTTCGTGACAATTCGTAGCATCCCGATACATTTTGCCCGATGTAACAAAATGCTGGGAAACATGCGTGTTACAATATTAGCACTCAGAATAATACTTGAATTAATGAAAAACATGTCCATCATCGAAAGTGAAAAAAAAGATACTGCTATTGAAGAATTAACCATACTTCATATAGCCATCCTTATCTTACAATTTTGTTGTTTTAAGTCACGCATTATCATTCAGTGTTTAAATATTTTGACATAGTCCTTTAAGCATTTTCTTTTCTCCATTGTCGTTGAATATACATTTATACAATGTTACACACACAGTCAAATCTTTTAACAACAACTATATTCACAGAGTTTCGCTACACATAAGTAAAATACAAAATAATTGGATTTTCAAAGCATTACATAAATTAATATAACACACTTATTTGTAAAATCAGTGCATAGAAAATAACACAAATGGGGTTTGCCGTAAGCACACAGCCTACTGGCTGGGTTTTGTAACATTGTTCCTTTGCCTTCGTTTCCTTCTGACAGGAGGAACTGGAGTAGGGAGGTTCCCCTCCTCCGTGCAGGAGTCTTTGTCCTTTATCTCAGGGACAGCATTCAACAAATGAGGCGCCGACACCCTTCGAGGGAGTGGCGGCATTCTCCTCTTCAAAGGCTTGACTATTTTTGGAGAATTGGGAACCGAGGACCGTCGCTGTACATCTGTAGAACAGGCACCACCGGAGGGACCACGTGGTATCAGACAATCGGTTGCTGTGTTCTGGATTTTGGAAGTTTCCGTTTGAACGGCGGGTAAAATATAACTAGGAGGAATGTATATGGAGAGACAAGGATTGTTGTTGGAATTGGTATCCGAGTCATTTGCTATGATGCATGTCTCACAGTTTCGATGGCAGGATTCATCTGGTAAAACATTATACTGCATACACGAATTGTTCGACATGTTACAACAGTATTGTGTCCGAATCTGACATTCACTATCACTTGATAAAGTTGTATTAGCCATTGCACAATGAGGATTATCTGGAAAATTCCTCTTTGAAACTATGTTTTCAGAATTAGCATTAACAGAATTAGGTGAACAACTTGAGTTATGATTTAATTCATCTAAATCTACGACCTTCGTGTTTGGCACAAAACTTTGACCACTTTCAGAATGTGTTTCCAAATACGGTTCATTAATCCAGTCGTTAAAGACATTCGATAAATCACTTATACTACTGTTCTGCAGATTTCTATCACTGCCAAAGTTGTATAAACCACTACTTGAGTTGCCATACACTTCTCCACTTGTTTGGTACGAGGGGTAGTCACAATTAAAGATAGAACTTTCCATAATGTTGACAGGCACTTGATTATCGTTTAATATCGTTGATTGTATATTGATTTTAACCCCATCACTATGTCTTCTTGGAACGTTTGATTTTTTGCTTTTCCTCACACGATCGTTTCTAAAACTTCTGAACGCTTGCTTGCTTTGTTCACTTTTGCTATCATCCACTGAAAGGTTACTTGTTTCAGTATTTTGAATACATGTCATACATACGTTTGTTGAATCTGAACCGCACGTTCTCCCTACATCTACCGATGGCACATTTGAATCACATTTGAATTGCTTACTTTCTTCACTATCGTTCATAGATTTCTGAATGTTTCGTTCCAATTCGTTTGATATAACTGTATTTCTGCTAGAATCCATTGACGTGGCATTGCTGTGGTCTTTTTCTGTAACATCTTTTCTTTTGTCAGTTGCAATATCATTTTCAAAACCAGCATTATCATGTCCTTGATCCAGATGCTGACAAACGTCAGGCAGCTCTCGTCTGCGAACAGACGATTGGGGTAGAATATCGAGTCTGTTGACAGAACAGTCCTTCTCACTCATTGACCGCGCACATGGTCTCAAGGTATGTTGCAGAGACTTGGCTGTCCATGTAGACGATTTTTTGTTCTTTCTTTTTGCAATAAGTGGATTGACCTCCTTATCTAACAACACATTTGGCGAGGACGTGGTTGGAGTTGGTGTTTCAATGGACCCTTCACGTTGTAAGCGCATGAAAGAGTTTGAACGCGAATGAATTTTCAGCTTTAACATGTCTTTCACTATTTTTCGAAGCCGACTCGATGAGTTATCGGGTTGAGATTGTTTTGCGGACAATGCTTGCACTTGGACAGCGGAGAGTGATGAATCATCCAGTTGTGGATGATTCAAATCTGAATCAGGTTTTTCTGTTGTAACATACGATGGATATGAATTGTTGAGAATAGAACTTTCTTTGCCAGTAATGTTGAAAATGTTGTCACTCTTAGAAATTGACGATTCATCAATGACGGAAGAACTGATTGGAGTACTTGGTATTGGCGGTAAGATGAAAGATGAAGAAGAATATATATCAGATGTATCTGTAGACAGACTTTCACTGGAGGGATGATGAGGAGAAGATGGGGAATACTGCATACGTTTCTTTGGTAAGGATAACCGGAGCTGATTCCAAAACCGGTCGATTTTTAAGGAATCGCCATCCTCCGGCCATTGAATGTACGTCACTGTGTGTAAGATATCATATAGAGCGCTATCACATTTGTCAGCCTTTGAGATGTCTCTGAACATAATAGGAATTATCCTGTGCTTTCTCTTCAACATTTCGTGTTGTGCTTTCTGGTATTCCATTCGACACCACTCGCTCTCAACGTAATTAGGGGATAGAACCATTATTGTCCTTCTGCTGTTTTCTATAGCGTGTATAATGTTGTTAGCTATGACTGAAAAGAAAAAATATACATTTAGTAGTAGTATCTTTAGCAGTAATAACATTGTAAATGGTTTAAAAATCCTTTTTTGAATATTTAACAAAATATATATGTGTGTGTAATTAATACTTTTTGCAATTAAAAAAAAATAGACATGCATCATTACTTGGAAATTTAATGCTATGTATAAAATGAATAACTACAATTTTTTGTTACGTTTTTTTGAGAAAAATAGTCTTGACTTAATTGAAAATATCATGTGTTTTAGAAAACAGTTAAGTATTATGTCATCTCTTTTTTGAGGTAAAAAAGAAATTAAAATATATAATTACATTTGCATGATGTCGAAACATGGCACTTTTTTAAAACAATTTAATTTTCGAAAACTTATGAAATATGCCAAGATGCACAAATTCATGTAATTCAAGAAATTATGAATTCGTATTCTTGGTATGACCTAGAATATTTAGGAGTCCGCATGCAGCTCGTTAAAGCGCTCCGCACTTGTCACACATTTGCCCAGAGCTATGTTTTCCTCATAAGTATGCATGCCGGCATCACAATGAACAATGTGTGTTTGGGTGAAAACAATTAATGCAACACTTTAAGCAAAAATTCTAAATTAATAGAAGGCCATGTTGCACAGTCCCACGATTGGTTTAGAAACATCTGTTTTGTTTCTCGAAATGATATTCTACAAATATAATGTTAGATTCGGTGGTAAACCCTATTAAATGTTAGGCGTGTTATTTTGTGTAATTATGATCGATTAACATAGCACCAACAATTAACAGTAGTTTGATTTCAGCACTTTTCCCCCTAATAATTAAACATGAAAGCCTTCATTATGCTTACTGTCTCCAGGAGTGAAATCTCTGAAATGCATGCACAGTTTGAAGCCCATTTCTTCCTCCAACTTCTGATAGAGCTGATGAAGAACGAAGTCTTCGTCCTCTTTAGAAGATTTGTAGGAAATAAACGCATCATATTCTTTGCCATCTACAACAGAAAGTAAAGAATGACACACTTTATATGTAATCTATTATGACTATTTTACTGCATTAAATTTTCATATTAATCTCAATATGTAAATAAATAACCTAAACTTCTTACCGTCATCTTCATAGTCTTTGAAAAAATGAACAATTTTCATCGCAAACAGCCATTTCCGCTTCTGCATGCAGTATAGAATAGTAGTTAAAACCACGACTACTATGACAAAACAACAGATAACTGGAATCAGGACATACCAATGCCAACTGTTTTCCTCCTCGGCTACAAAATAAAATTAATAATATATCATTATTGTCCTGATAAGAAGAGATTATTAGAGTCCTACATTTTTTATGTTAAGCGAACCCAACCTTTCTTGTTTGTCTGCTTGTGAACGTTTTAACAATTGACCATGATTGTAATGGACATCCCTTTTTCAAATCACGTTTTTCGTCTGAAATAATGTCAGAGGCAAAACGAGATTGTTTTTTTTATTGCCCTTAGTCAGAAATTTGTAGTATTAAACTTGACACCGAATTAAAATAAGTGCAAACTTGTTTACGGATTAATCCAGAAGCTAAATTTTGCAAATTGAAACGAAATACACTTTCAGTGGTTTAGTATTTTGGTTTGCAGAAATAATAACTGAGGAGAAATTATATTTGATAATTTGTTATAAAGTGTTATAGCAAATGTCATGGTTGGCATGGCATTTACATGGCAGGGGCGTCACCGTTACTTTTTGCTAAATCATATTTCATTCCTGTACATGGCATCGGCAATGCATATTTAACCATTCTGGTATATAACATTTTAAAATATGTTTTCTTATAACCCCCACCCCACTTCTATAACTAATACAACTAAACCAGTACTCTACTTTAAACAGCTCTCCTTGTAGATTTCGAAGATATGCCACTTTCATATTATTTCTAAATCTGTTTGCTGCAAGTAACAATTCATGGACAAACAATTATGCAATATGCTACTCTAGTAGTTAACCGATTGCCAACGACTAAAAGGTCTAATCACTAATCACGTGATTTAAACAATGCTTATTGTCCTTAATGATTTTCAGTACAGTTTTATAGTAATGTCCGCGTTCACTTTGTGGTTATTTTAATTACAAACAGACACAGAATGACTGCTGTTTAGATTTACATAAAGCAATATTTTATGCATAGCACATCAACTAGTCGACTCGATAAGACAGTACCTTCGATTCTTTGAAAAACATGTTTTTGAAAATCGTAAACAAGTAATTTTGTACGCAAGTGACAAGATTTGTAAGAACTGACCGTCCATTTTTGCCTGTATTTTTGTTTGTATTGTTCACCATTATAAGTGCTATAAGACGTACGTCTTTTGCAATAAAGAAATTGAAATTGAATTGAGTATGTTTTTAAGTTTCTTTGCCCCTGTTCGAAAATTACTTAATTAACAGAACTTTCTCGAAATTCAAGAAGCACATGCTGTTTTAAAATACAAAGCATTGCAGCCTGACATCTATTTGTTTAACAGATTTCATTAAACTCTTGCTATATAAAATGTTCAACATAGAATATTTCATCAAATAGTTGTCTTATCTAAATTCATACAAAGGTATAAGATAATACTGAGTATTAGCAGAACCAAAAGACAGGTCTAATTGCTATCAAATCTATTACATGTTCTTTGTTTGTTTGTTTGTTCTTTTTATATATTTTTTTCCATTGTCCGTTTACTGGCTAAGTTTTTGCCACATCTACTACTTCGCAAATATGATGTTACCTTTAACCAAATAGGACGAGGCATGAAGCAATTAACGTCGACTAGTGGTCAGTGGGCTGACTCGGCATTCGTTACTTAAAATACCATATGGTAATTAATTCTGTGCTTAGTGACATAATCAATTAAACATCTTACTACGCATCAGACTTAAAAGGGGATTTTTATGCTGATTTGTTGACAGTGTTTATCCACAAAATCTTTATTTCTCTTCTTTATTAAATTAAAACCTGTTATTTCATGAAATATAGAAACCCCTCTTTTTTATTATATAAATGGTGGATTTGTTTGTAGATTATGTGTGTTAAGACAAAAACTCACAAATTCATATCAGATTAAAAAAAAATTTGCTTTGCAACATAACAATTCAAACCATGTTATTTACGGCTTTCTGGTACATTATACAAATACACAGATAATCGTACGCAAAATAAGAATAGTTCCATTAAAGCAAACAGTGTTAAGATTGTTGTGAACACAGCTTTGAATTCCAAGTTAACATGAGAAGTTAATATGCATAGAAAAGAAAAAAGTGGTGTAAGTTGCCATGTTAAATTATTGTCAACACATATGTTTATTAGAGCTAAAATTGATATAAAACGCTTAGGGTTTTTGAGCTTTTTATTATGTAACTTTTTTAAAGAAAAACATCGTCAGCATAAACCTTATTCATTAGCATAAATCATGGCAAAATTCCATGCGTGTCGAATAAGGAGAAAATTAATTAGAATTCATAACAATCAATCAATTTATATCATTCACTGAATGCCAAAGTAACATATTATCTGACACATTGATCCGAGACCGAGCAGATTGTAGACCAAAACGTTTTCACCACAAACTTCCAATACTATATTAATGCGGTTAATAGGGGGCTTACATAATGATAGAAGAACGCTGTTTTCGTAGAATTATAAATCATAAATCATACAATACCAATGACATACATTTAACAAAACAAAATCCTGACATATTATTTATAGTTAAGGAATATGAAACTATGCAGGTACAAAGTAGATTGCATTTATATCATTTGCTATACATTTAACCCAATAATTTTTACTAAGCTACAAATAAGCGTGTTAAACAGCACTTAAACTACTTCGTTGAAGTCCAGAAAACAGTAAACAGTTGCTTTTGTTTTTTGTTACATCCTATTCAGATATATTTAAACTTTCTCCATTTACATTTATAATTTCAGTTTTGTTGAAATTTTTATTTGTGACGTGCCTAAATTTAATTATCATCTAACAATAAAATAATGTAAATTACCAGTTGAATGGCACTTTAGTACAAAGAAACATTGACAATCTTTAATCAATTATAAATGTTGGTATGGTTGATGTGTTTGTTTGGTTTATATTTTAGAGTTTCAAAGGTAAATTGTGGACACATTTTCAATTTACCTGATTCACAATTATTCGTCGAAACCCCAATCTTTTGATTCATCAGAAAAATTGACAAGTATCCATGACAACTTACGTATTATTTCCACCTGATGTTCGCATCGTTTTCCTTCATATCCAAAAGTACAAAGACAAACTATTTCGCCATAGGAATCCCCGGGGCCACGGTAGCAGGTTCCACCATTACAATTCAGGTAACATTTATGATTACACATATCACCAATCCATCCTGGCTCGCATAAACAGTTGAATTGGCTCTTTTTTTCATTTTCATTTTTCACACAAATACCATTTTCACAAGGGAAGCCTTTAAGACAATTGTATTTCTTTGGGTAACAATGGAAATTGTTTTGAATAGGAACACACACGCTATCATTAGCGCAATTCTTCTCACATTCGTCTAGATATTTCGACTTAAATGGATCCAAAACACCCAAGGCCAATTCTGATTTGGAAGTACTAAGCAGAAGACTTTCATTTTCATCATCATGGCTATCTTCATGATCCGTAGCTATTGTTGTGACCATTGCTAGACTCTTTGTTGTAGTGGTAAGCATGGTTTCAGACAGTATTTCTTCCTTACCCATAGGAACATCAGTCTGGGTCGTTGTTGTGTGCGATGTCGAGGTGCTCTCGGTTTTAGTTTTCGACTTGTTCATTTTAATGGTAATTCTATCTTCTTTTTCCACGCTTGCCACTGGAATTGTACCACCATTACTCTGCTTATTCCGCGATGGTGGTTCATCTAATATGTTTCTGTTTGAGGCTGGTAAAAATGAATTAAAAGATCTAGTCAAACTTTCAGTAGGATTTTCTGTACTGGTTTCACGCGTGTCTGCAATTGACTCAAGATTTTCTTCACCCCCTTCACTGACTTTAGATGTATTCAGTGAAGATGTGTTCCCTTTATCTTCCACATTGTCTTTAACGCTTCCACTTAGAGACATTCTCACTATATCGCTATCTGAACTGGATTTCGGATCTGGATGTATTGGAGATAACGTGGTTGTCCGGATTTCAAACTGACATCTCCGTCCCCAGTAGCCAACTTCACAAATACAGGACAAACCGCAATTTTTCGGGTCCTGATAGCAAGTGCCATTGTTACAATTGACGTAAGGACAGAAACTCAGGCAAGTTTTACCTTGAGTGTTTGCTCCTGTCCAGTTGGGGGTAACCCCATTCTGCACTGACATTGGCCGTTTGTTGAAAGTAGGATAAGTATATGAAACTGTCACCATCATCCACCAGAACGTTTGGTGAATGATCAGGCCCTTTAAAGAAAGCTGATATCCCAACATTAGGATAGTTATTTCTGGACTGAAGTATCATAACACAGTATTCTGACTTTCTAAAACATGGTGGCCCATTCACTGCTAGTACACCTGACGTGCTGCCGTGATGTTTTCTCATACCGATGTCTCATACTTTCTGATACGTCAAACACAGAAAATAAAACTTGTCTCATTTTCTTTGGTATTACTCACAACACTGAAATCACAAAAACAATTAAATAATGAAGGACAAACTTTGTAAATTCACGTTAACGTGTATTCCAAGAGACAACTGCACTCGCACCGCTGAAACTTTCCAGTCACTTTTCCAAAATGGCGTCCGTCATTATGGTTGACGCCAACCATTCGTCACGCTTTCTAATTTTTTGACGTACATTATTTACCTACTAGCAAACAAGACTTCTTACTGTATAATAAAATAAGAATGAGTGCGGATAATAATTCAAGAATATGTCACCTTCAAAATGCCCGAGAGGCATCAAATAAATAATTAACAAAATTACGACTTGAATCTGGATATATGCACTGTTTGTTAAACAAAAATTTGTATGCATTTGTTTCTACCTCTCTGACCTTATCTTGAACGTTTTAATCAGTGAACTTTCTTAATGAACTACAAAAGATTACGATTTCAAATTCAAAAATACAACTTCAAAGATTAGATTAGGTAATTCAGGACTGTGTTCTATCGATACAAACTACAACAGTATTGTTGTTCGATGTAAAAGTCCTATAGATGACTCACTGCTGGTTCTTTGATCATTAAGTGAATGAATACCGCATACTAATTGTGTTGTGTAGATATATAAAAGAATTAAAAAGCGCATGATAATTAAACAGTAAAAATAAAAATTTACGAACATAGAGTAGAGAATAATTTGCTAATATAAAACGAATCAAAACAAATTCAACAATTTAAAACTACAGCTTTTTATTTATTTTATTTATTTATTATAATTTTTTTTTTGGAAAAAGCTTTGCGGTTTTAGAATCAACATTTAACAGTAAATAAATATAAATTTTATACAATGCTTGCTAATTTTTACGGACCATTTTCCCAGTCGAACACTGGAATCATCAACCTTATCATCAAAATCCTTATTTGTTTTAATATTTATAGTAACGAAATCTTATTGATAAAAATGATATTTTAATAATAAAACAATTTCTTTCTACCGAATTTAAGATGGCTCACTATATCTTTCTCAAATCAGCAAAAAACTACTTAATATCATGAAATATAGCTTGATGCATAAGAATTGCATAAGTCAAATAGGCGAAAAATGTGCAATTTTGGATAAAAATTATGATTTAAAAAATGATTTTGTAAATATTAACAAAACCCCAGTCGAATTAAAATTCGTGATCTGCGGTTCACAAACTTGATACTTTAACCATGATGAAATTCAGCGAAATCGATTGATACACACAATTGAACAAAACGCTCAAATCGCCATCTTGTGACGCAGAGTCTTAAAAAGGATAGGCTTTGATCTAGTGAGCTACCTTAAACATAAAAATATTGTCTACATGCATTTCTCATCAAAGGGAACATTTTTTTCCCGTCACTTTTTCTAGACATAATATTTTCCTAGGATACATTGTCCCAGAAGATAAGCGTTTTAATATAGATAGAGAAGAACATAATAATATGTAAATCATAAACATATAAAGACAAATTTCATAATTTTCTACAGAAAAGCAACGAAATGTCAATTTTGCAATTTGTTTAAGTAGTGTTTGCTTTCTCATTTTTTTAAGATTGAAAATATTATTTGAATAATGAAATTGTAATTGGATAAGAACTTGGTAGTTTATATATAAATCCTTCAACTAGTAGAAATTTCAATCCAAAAAAAAAAAACCGAAATATTTCACATCATGCATTTTCTACCAATCAAACAAGTGAAATGCACAGACTGCGAACTGTGACACAATTTATCTCTGTATAAGGTGGACTTATTAAAAATACATTTATTTTACCTAAATCAAATGGTTTGGAACTTTTTATTTTCCTATAAATCTTCTTTGGATTATAAATACCATTTATAGCAGTTGTTCCCTTGCTTTTTGATAACCCCGACGTTTGATAATTCAACCGTCCACTGAACTATGATTTCCAGTCAAATTATTCAAAGCACCTCTGACGTCGGCGTCAGCGCTGTATTTAAAGCGAATCGAAACAAGTGTTTTTTTTCAGATCATGTCCCATTTTGGATAATTCACTATGTTTAATTGAATAAAAGCCGAATTTTATATTTTTTAATCTTGCCCGTAAAAAAAAATTGATATTTTTCTCATGAACATCATATTTGCTGTACAATATTATCCACCCAGCAGTTTTATTTATGTACCAAGAAATTGCTTTCAATTAGGACTACTTTTAACATTAAAATTATACAACTAAGCATCATAAAATCAATACAATAAACGAAAGCAAGCAAACAAATACTAACTTTAATTTATAATTCAAAATATCTTTTTTCTTTGATATTTTATGGTAACAAATTAGGTTAACATTAATTTGTTTCCAATAAATATCACCGTTGATAAACAAAATGTGATTGCAGAACATTGACATAACTTTGGTTGAAGAATTCGTTTTGTGCACTTGATGATAAAGCCAAACCATATATTTAGTTATAAATCATTTTGGTATTCATGAAAATGAACTTAATTAGTCAGTACCACTCGTGAAACCAAAGTACTGTTGTGTTTACTGTTTATAATTGTGGTCCAACAAGCAGCATGTTGCTATACATAAGGTTAGTTTTTTAAGTATTGTGCTATGAGTGAACATGACACCGACGCCAAACATGTACACACTACTCATTCTTATGTCGTATTATAATTCCGAAATGGTAATTCACAAACCACAAATTCCCTTGCAAGATGAAGGAGAACATTTGGCTTGCCAAAGTTGGAGTCAGTGCCCGCTTTGTCACCAATCATATTCCTTCACATGGTCGCTTCTCTTTTACATGCTTGTCAGGTTAATAAATAACACAGTATTTATAACAAACAAAAAAAATAATTAAACATTAATTTCAAGACTTGATATAAGTTAAAACAAGTGATGCATATGCTCTATTTGGTTTTATAGTTGATCAACGAATATATTAAACAAGTACTGTCTTTGCAAATTTGTACTCTTAGATCTCCTTTCTAAAGCCGCACAAACTGTGTTGGGTTTAATGTAAACACCGATAATGTATATCAGCCTCAAGTCAAAATGAACACATTTTAATCATTCTTTGAGCCAAGAGGTAAAATGCATCATACCTTAAATACTATCTTTTTCCATGAACCAGAGCATTGACTTAAAACAAAGTAGACACATTGTTGTCTCTATAAATGGAGTCGTCTTTTTAAAAAAGACATTGATGAACGGGCACATCTTCATAGGAATTCCTCGTTGTCCATTAAATATGTGCTTCCAGTTCTCTGAAACTTATCTTTAAAAATGGAATGACATAAACTAAACACGCACTTTCTGAGTAAAGTGTATTTAATTCACTTTAGAGTCCTCTTAACTCTGTGTCAACCCCTTCTATGTGATTGCACCCTTATGTGGATCTCTCTCTCTTTTATATATATATATATATATATATATATATATATATATATATATATATATATATATATATATATATATATATATTGCTTCCTAATATATATTGCTTCCTAATATCTATTTAATACCAAGAAAAAAAAAATTAAAATGAATTAAACAAATTCAGCATTTCAACATTGAAGAAGAAAATACCCCAATCCTAAAGTATGCATCTCTTGATAAAATTACTTCGTCTCTTATGCATCAACGTTTGTCTTATTGTATTTGTAAAAAAAATAAATGCTGTGCACATGGCTGTTTACATAAGCATCTTTATGAGGAGGTTTGTTCACATACCTAGCATAGTATGGGGATTATAATTTCCATTGCTTGAAAAAGATGATTCAAAGGTTTGGTTACTTCAACAATTTACAATTTCCGACGCGTGAAATGTTTCCTGTGTCAAGCAGTTGAAGTACTTCAGTTAACAAAAATTATCTTTATGGTTATAGACATCCGTTTAAGTTTCTTGTTACATTGGATGTAATTTAGTGAACGTACTAAAAATACTGAATGCACATTCTCCTAGATTATAGTTAAAACATGCGATAAAACCTGATTTAGTGGGGGGTTTTATTTCATATTTTTTTGTCAAGTCTATGACTATGCATGTAATTTAAATACATGTAAATCTTAATCAATATCTTTATTTGTAATACTCCATATATTGAACCGTTTTAACAAGAGCTTGGACTTTGGGTAGTACGTAACAAACTCCGATTTGATGAAGACGGGGTCTACTCATGGGTAACTGTCCAGTCATTGGCTAATAGATATGAATACATTGAACGCAATGACACTCGTCCGACTTCATCCAGGGATGTATATTTCGCCGAAACAGCGTCAATTTCACACAGCAGACCAGATCTTGGCAAACAACTTTCCGGTTTTGACAGTCTATGAATATTAATGAGCTTCTCTTAGCGAATTAGAAGGAAGGAGGTCAATTATTTAAAAGCTTGTTTTGATGAGCAAACTAGATAGTAACATCCCACCGAAAGTCCAAGCTCTTGTTAAAACGGTTCTATAGTAAAATTGGATGCATTTTGATATTTTGAGATGACCCTACTTAAAACCAGACGGTAAAATGTTTTATTTTTTTTACCTAATAAAAAAATAGAAAATGAAAATTGCTATCATGATATCTTTTTAATTTGCTTTGAAGTGCGTAAAATGACAGTTTCCTTTATATTTCTTTAGTAAATGTACCTGTGTATTGAGATGTCCCCTAAAAAATCAGATGGTAGATTTTCTTTAAACTTTGCAAAATATACTAGAATTGGTGTTAAAAAAATATGGTTTTAAAATAAAGAGATTTTTACGCAAAAAGCCCCAAATTGGCCTCCTTAATGTTTTGGCAGTAAAAAAGTTTGCTGCTATGTTTTGAAATTTAGAAAATGCTTTAATTTACTTCAGACAACAAGATGCTTTATATATCTTACATGCAGAATTTGAATTATAGGTTATGTTAAGGTTGAGGATGGCCATAATAATTTATAAATTAAAGGAAAATGTCAGATGTGTGTTCGCCAACATTTTACATTCGTTCACAAATTTCCGCCCAATTTTCTCTCAAAGTTGTATATACTACTAAAAAAATCATTTTAATCGATTAATAATTTTAAAACAAGTTTCATATGTTGAATAAATCTGAAATGCAAATTAATAAACATATCAGCTGTTTTTTCTTTCACATACAATTGTCCAAGTAACATTCTTGCTAAGCCAGTGCATTAAAACAGAAGGATAAGTAAATTTGAGAAGTTCTGTGAAATAAATCGTGTTAAAAACCATTGAATCAGGTATGCAATAAAGAAGTCAATACACCTTCCAAAGGAGACCTAATTCTCTAAAAACAGACGACGTAATTGATAGTGGACCATTTCACAGTAATGTCGTCTGCTTTCGAGTTACCGGCAAAATATGCTAAACAATTTTTCGTCTTCCACGAAAAGTGTACCTGCGTTTACGTTTTGCATACATTCGTTGCTTGGTTGCAGAACAATAGACTGATGTAAGGTGTGTGTTGATGATAAGTATATGGCATTTTAGCTTCCAAGGTTTACTTGAGATGGATACCTTCATTTCACCTAGGATTGGGCAGCAGGAAACGCCTATGTCAGCTCTCTTTAAAATAAACCTGAACTAGGTGATGGTGATCCATAAAAAAGCTGCTTGATCCGATTTTTCACAAAAAAAATACAGTTTAAGATTTTTATGTTTACCATTAATTATTATAACAAAACTTCTTGGCAAATTTCTCGAATAATATTTCCACGGGTTTAAGTATACAGTAAAACACGCTTATAACGAAGTGCCAGGGACGGTCCATTTTGCTTCGTTTTAAACGTAATTCGTTATATCCGTCAAGTTTACAAAATAATAAAGCCACGGGGAATGAAAATCACTTCGCTGTAAGCGTCAATTCACAGAAAGTGAAACAAATTTTGATATATCAAAATATATATTTAAAAAAGTATAAATAATCTTTGTCAGTAAAATATTTTGAAACAATCCAAAATCTGTGAAAAATAAATTTAATAATTTGGAAGCCAAAGTATTAAAAACAAACACAAAAATAACTGACTCCTTAGTTCTTTTTTAGGCATACTCAAATACTTTTTATTTTCTAATGCCAAACAAAGTATATTATAGAAATGCCATACTGGATATTTAAAATTTATAAGGTAAGTGTACATGCAAAATTGATTTTACTTTTTGCGTACTTAGATGATTTAAAATTTACGATTAAATACAAGTTTGTAAATGCTTGAATAGGTCTGCTATGACTTTTCTTATTAAATAGATACTGTATAGAGGGTTATATTCGCCCCGTCTATTTTTCACCCGTCTACACTTCCAAACAGTTTCGCTCCGTCTTAATTCGCCCAGACACAGTTGTGTATAAAGATAGATAATATAAGACATTGGAATTCGGCCAGTGTTAAATTCGCCCGCTGACAACGAGGGCGAAAGTGGCGAAAATAAGACGGGGGCGAATATTTCACTGCATACAGTATTGATTTCAACACTCTCATATATATGAGCTGAAATCCTCACGATCCAGTTCTCAACATTAAATCGATCGGTCGAAATATAATCATGAGCAGAGAAATAAAAAATATGCGGAAAAAGTGAGATTTAGCGCACTTTCAACAAATTCCCATAGGGCCTTCTAAAAAAAATAGATAACATTCAAGACTACATAGAAAATCGGGGTCGCTTATATTTGTTTTTAACTAAAAACAATTGATCATGCGCGGATCTAGAGGGGGGGTCGGGGGGGTCCCGACCCCCCCCCCCCTGGAAAATGAAAATTTATTAAATTTACATAGTAAAATTATCGCAAATATGCCTCGGACCCCCCCCCCCCCCCCCTGGCAAACACAATTATCCTTCGGACCCCCCCCCCCCCTGGAAAAATTTTCTGGATCCGCGCATGTTGATATAACAATAAAACTTCATGCAAGAAATTTTATCAAAATATATAGGGTAGAAATAATTAGACTCAGCCTCGTTAAGAATAAAAACAAGGAATTGTGTTTTATAAGGGCATATCAGATTCATTTTGTACATGTACTTAACATTAAGATTGTGTGAGGAAACACAAGCGCATGTTATCTAAACTTAGGACAAATTAAACAATACAAGTATTTACCGGATCGGTGAGATGTGTGCAGAACTGCAGACTTTCATCTGTTTTATTTTTAAATAGATTGTTTACTGTGTTCTTTTCAGCTTGTTCAACCAGAAATGTTTCTAGTTACTGCATTTTTAGTAATCTATCAGAAAACTAGGAAAATAAGTTTATAGTACATTTCCAAGCACATGCAGCATACTTTAAAAAGTCGTACATCGTTAAAACAATACCGAAAACGGTACTTGCTGAATAAAGACGTGTATTTGTTAGGTTCATTTTTTTTTTTTGCTTTCTTAATCCACGCACTATTAAACGCGAGGAATTAGTATCCGCGTAAAATTGCGAAAAGCGCACTAGGTACTTACTAGGTACGAATTAGGTACTCGCGTAAAAAAAGGAATCAACAGTATGTGGACTGAATAATGATTTCTTATATTTAATATAAGATTATTTTTTTTATTTGTGATGTAAATATGTTAACATCAATGAGCTGTAAAAAAAAGGTGAAGCAGACACCTAAAATAAATAGCAAAATATTTCTATAAAACTTTTCCAAATCATAGCCAGTTTGGAGCATTAAACTAATATCGGAAACAACAGAAGTACATGTAGTAAATCAAATTTGTGTGCAAATAAAGAATCATAAGAGATTATTTAAAATAATGTGAAAATTAAATTAAAAAAGGTATAAAAACTATACGCGATGAAAATTATGCGTTATAAATTTTACGCTTTTCAGACGACGTTATGACATAACGTCATATGTTTGTGACGTTATTTCTCTGTTTTGTCAAAAATGCCATAAGCACCCTTTTCTCATGAGCGCAATTATATATATATATATATATATATATATATATATATATATATATATATATATATATATATATATATATATAGTGATATATATATCATACGTGTGGTGTATACTACCCGTGTGATAAACCTTTGCTTTATCAAACGGCTGATGCTTTATCAAATACTTCCGGTCCGAACTATTTCAACGCTTCAGTGACCTATTCTCGAAGATTTCCATAGTTTTTCAACATAACTATATCTACAACCAAAAATTGATATAAAATGGATTTTGTCAAAGAATTATGAAGGAAAGCACATAACTGTGTGGCATAGGGCTGTGGGGGGGGGCACTTTTTTTGCAAAGATATACATAACCGTAACCAAAGACATTTTTTTTGCTTGTCAAGATTTTTGATAAATTTAGCCCCACCCCCCGCCCCAACTTTCAATTTGCTTCCGACGCCACTGTGTATTTTATAAAACTGCAAATCACGTTAGACCCTAGCTATCAAGGAGTTCATCCTGACGACGCGATGAAAACAGAACGCTTTGGTTGTGTTTATATACAAGAACTTACCGAAATAATGTTTCTTAAGACTTTTTTTTCCACCACCAGTAAGCATCCTTATTCAATATTTTCAATTTCGAATCATTAGGCTAGTGTTTGTTTTATAAAACATCAACAACTGTTCCTCGTTCGAGTCAATTCAAACTAACGAGCATTCGCAACTTTGTGTATGTCAAAAAACTTTGATTATTCAAGTCTTCTGATCAGTGTTTCCATTTAATCAAGTGATTAAGCTCTAAGAAAAATTATTTAGAGCTAAAAAATTATTTGAAGGTTTATTTCATTGAAACTTTACATTAAAATGTTAGATTTATCTCCGAAATGACGTACTAAATTGTATTGCGCAAGGTCACAATAACCGCATAACACAACGTTGCATCATCGTTTTTAATCTTTGAAAAAAATCAATTCGGGTCATACAAGTGTCTCAAAAGCTTCATAATATAAATCAAATTGTATGAGATAAATAGAACATCTATAATTGTGTGATTTTATATTTGCTTTATCCAACTCGTTGAAATGGTTATATTCGCTCGGCAAGCCTCGCGAATATATACACCATTTCAACTCGTTGGATAAAGCAAATATAAAATCACACAATATATATATATATATATACTCTTCAGTGCTTTATATATATAGCACTAAAGAGAATCAACAACACTATGCATCTTTCAAGTGTCGGAATTAATATATAGATACTAAGCCAGTAAACTTAATATACAAAGCAATAAAAATTGATAACGACACAACCAAATGATACTGTCCAATATTCAGGACAACTAGTCTCTTCTTCAGGACAAAATAAATAAATTACATTGGTAAAAACAAAGAAAACAAAAACTAGCACTACAACTTACACTACTAAACGAACTGTAAAAGAAGCAACAACGTAACTTCATTTTAAACAGTTTTGATTCACAGTGTAAGCGACGGTGCTGGCAATGCGGTCGATCGCTCTGGAGTAATCAATCGACTGCCAACTTCATGTCGATTGGCAGTTGATATTGTCAAATTTTCGAGACAAGTTTCTTCTTCAGGACACACGAAATAAATTACAAAATTGTAAAAACAAAGAAAACAGCACTAGATGGACGAACAAGCAAGAATGATGAAGGAAGTCGGCATGAAGAAGCAGAAAGGCTGGGAAGGAACCCGACAAAAAAGTTATCTTGGAATGACATCTGCAATTTCAGCTTAAGTCTGTTTATGACGTGTTGCCAAAACCGACCAATTTGGCAACATGGTGCATGAGGGACTACCCAAGCTTCAATCTTTGTGGGAGACCAGCAAACCTGGAAGACAATATGTCTTCATATTCAGTAGTCATCTCTAGTAACAGATGGAAGATTCACATGTAGACATGAAGCTCTTGCAGACGTGCGAGAAAAAAGTAAGGGAGAGACCCCAGAAGACCAAAGGAGGCTTTAAATTTGTAAACTTCGTAAGAGCTGTCGAGCAGAAGCGTGGTGGAGGGAGGTGGAAGAAGGATGACTTTTAAGTACCAGCAGCGACTGGCAGATGGATCAGTTCTCAATTGCCGTAAGCAGTTTCCACATGAAACATCAGTTACCAACCAGAGACCTGATTTTCTGGTATCTCTCAAACCGGCTAGTTACTAGTATTCTGCTGGAACTTACAGTGCCGTGGGAGGACATAATTGAAGAAGCCCTTGAGCGGAAGATGAACAAGTACCAACATCTGGCCGTAGGCTGTCAGCAGCGAGGCTGGAGAGCTGGATGTCGTGGATTTGTGGGGCAATCCATGTGGAGGGCCTTGCGGATTGTCGGAATAACTGGTACTTAGAGAAGGCAACTCATTGGAAGTTTTGGTAGAGAGGCAGAAATAGCATCCATGTGGGTATGGAAGAAGGAAGAAGAGCAGTGGAAAGTACACAACTAGTACTCTTTGTGATAGTGAATGAACATTCAGCGTGTTGCAGTCAAGAAAAAAGGCGGATAGCTGAGTGGTTCCGGGCTGGGACTTGATCACCCCAGTCGGCGCACCTTAGGAGGTTGTAGTGGACAGCGCCGAAACAACCATTGAAGGAGGTCCATTTGATGACGGGACCATGATGCATCATTAACCATCAACATGTTTTCAAGTATTTGACCCCCTGAAAATACTTAATTTTCATAAAGTTGTCTTTGTTTTGTTCTATTTTTTTCTTTCCTAATATTTGTGATTTGTACAAGTGTATATTATATGTTGAAATCTCATGTTTCAGTTATTGATTAATAATACAGTATATAAATCATATATAAATGTAGCAAAATTCAATTTTAAGGTAATAGTTGTTATAGCCGGGATATATTTTTTTATGCTTTATGTATGTGACCCCCTAGATAATGGATATTGCCCGCTTTGCCGCTTGCAAACAAAGGTAATGCGTTAAAAATTCTGATTTGAAATGTCTACAATTAAATATATAAGACCTGTCCTGGTATGATTTATATATTGTATGTAGTTCATGTCAAACGAACAGGCCTGTGGTTATACACATTCCTTCCAGGGACTGCCATTCGCAACCTTTAGTAATGTCAATATTTTGACGTTGTCTTTCTGTCATACCACATTCAAAAGTGTATAAAGTTTAAAATTCTTTAAAAATATTCATATGATAGATAACTTAATGTATCAAATTCAAAAATAAATCCGAATATTGTAAATGTTTGCTACTGTTCATTTTTATTTAAATAGTTAGATTGATATTAATTTAATTAGAGAAAGAGCGAAAATAAAGTTGATGACAAGTAAACTAATAGAAAAAGTAAGTCCCCTTTATATCTACTATGATGCCTTTCGGCATTTTAATAATGCATGAGTATGCATTCTTTTCTGAAACGCCTAACCAGTTACTTTTAACACTTTTATAATTTTTCAATAAGGGAAAATCATCATTGATGAGATGTCAAAGTAGTGATGGAAGACATTGTGTGTAGTTATTTTTTTTTCTGTGTCGTTTTCTCTTTATCATATGACATTTATATGTCATCTTGTCATAAGATGGACAGAAATATATGCAAGCAGCGTTTTGACAGTGTATCCTTGGAGAAGGTTAGTAGAAGAGCATTTAACATGCCACAAGAGCGATAACCGGATTTTGGATGATACAAAATACACACACTTTACTCTCCTCTTTCAATCATCCCGTCCTTTAAAATTGATGAATTGTTGGGCACCGATATTGTTTTTGACATTAGATCACATAGCTCTACTATGTCAGACCGTATTTAAAATGGTTTTTTCAGAATGAGTAGAGTTGATATAAATATTGTCCAAGTTAACCTTAACAAGGGCACACCTATGCAAAATAAAAATACTGCTGTTGGATGAGTTAGCGTGGATATTCAAACGTTGAATTTCAAAGCTTGTTTTTTTTCCCATATTTTGCTTCATATTATTTAACATAGCACTATACAGCATTGTATTTTACTAGACCTATAAAAATCGTTTTACTGCGAATTATTTTTAACTCTAATGATATAAAATGCTATATTGTTACATGTAGATGATTCAACAATCTATCTAATAATTTGTATAGATCAAAATGATAAAAGCTTTACCACTGTTCATAATACACTGTTTATATTCTTTTATATACATAAATAATATGTGTATATGAAGCCTTATTCATTTCGACTTCCCTCTGGTTTTCAATCTCACGAAGTCAATCATTGCAAAATAATGGTAATAAACGAATACTACACAGTCCAAATTCATCACAATTAAATACGTTCAACAGATAAAATGACTTATATAACCTCTTTAAAGGATTTTTTGCTATGTGACACAAGAGAAACATTATTGTCGTAAAAAAAATGCATTACGGTTTTCAAAGTTTTGAACAATAAAAAGAAAACTGGTTCCTGCAGAATAAGTAATAAACTAAGCTTAACATTATTTGTTAATCTTTTCATTTGATTTGAATAAATTCATTAATTAGCGTCATAAAATCTTACCAAAGCGCCAGGAGTTATTTTCACGTTAATTGCAAATGCATGTTTCAGAATTTGACCGTTTCATCCGTTACTATTCAGCTGACAACTTAAGTTTTTGTCTAGATGCACAATGCACTCTATGCATTCTGACTTGCTGCATAAACAGGTTTGTAAGTTTCCAAAGAATAATTTTAAGAATAAATAATACTTGCACCATTAAAAGGATTTCCTCATGATTCTTCATAAATAATGCATTTGAATTGATTAGAGCAAATTTCTATCCTTTCACAAGTTAGACCAAAAAATTGATAAAACATACTAGTGGATTGAAAAAAAAATGTGTGTATGTAAACTAACATCATTAAATAGAGACGTAGAAAAGAAGCGTCCTTTACAAAAAAATTAGATCAGTAGGAATCAAATTTTGTACATGACAGTTAATTGTCATTTACAAATTTAATTCCTAATTATCAAATTTTTGGTAAAGGACAAAAGCTTCTTCATTTTTTCAATAGGTCTTTTGACTATTTAATAGATTCAGCTTAATTTATAACTTTATATAAACTGACAATGTGCTTCAAAATATTAGTTGCATATTCTAAATAACTAAGCCGTAAATTAATAGCACACTGAATTTCTGACTATTCTTTTTCTAAACTATTTTTTCTCAATTTTATTTAAAGTAAATATTGAATAATAAACACCTCAATTTTTGATTATTTAAAAAACAAAAAACGTGTCCAGCAGAACACAGATGTGATATGATAGACAAATTTAGAGGCAAAACAAACCTTAATATTTTAGCGTACGCCAATCTGCATTCACTTAGATTATATAATTTGCAGTTTAATTGAGGTCAAAGTGGGTTTTAAGACCATCTATTTCTTGACATTGAAATCTATTACTGATAATAAACTGTCTGCATAAGCAAAAAAAAATCTATTCATAAAGACATATATGTAAATTTTGACAGTTTTTCTTTTATTTGATAAGATACCTGTTAAATAATACTCTTCCTTTACTTTATTTGGCAGTAAATGCTAGCATTGTTTAAACTTTGTCAAATATTCAGAATTGCATAATACTGTGATATGATTTAATATATAAAAACTTCGTTTTTATCGACCTTATTTTCAGTGACTAAGAAAATTTTATATATATATATAGTTGAATAGAAACTTTGGAACTGTGCATTTTCTTTTTCTCTTTTTGATTATTTATACTGTGTGATATCATCTTTCACTCTTTTTGGATTATATATATATATATATATATATATATATATATATATATATATATATATATATATATATATATATATATACTTTATCTACGAAATTTGATACCCTTGAATATTAATGAAACCACAGTATATATTAGACTTGCTGAAGTCTCGATTTTTATTTATTTTAGCGCCCTCTTTTAATACATTTCATCATAAAGACTCAATCCTTGGGCTTTGTTTTATTTCTTACATGTATATAAACTAAGATTTTCACCTGAAAATCAAAAGTAGTGCTTCAGGTTCGGTGTAGAGCCGGAATTAAAATTTCTGAAACAGTAAAATTTGCATGAAATATAATAGTGTAGCGGCTTAGGTCAAAATTTCAGCAAGATATTTCACTTGGGGAGACAAGCACCAAATTTTTAATGCAGGTTCCTTAAACATTACTTGAATAAGAAATATCGTTGGCCAATTAAGTTTTGGTCATTTGTAAGATGGCCGCCTCTTATTTAAAATGAAGTCTTTTTTCATAATGTTTTCCTGAAATATTAAATATTTCTGGTTAACATTTTAATTTTAAGTGAAATTATGAAAAAGAATTTGTTGTATAATATAATTTGAGGTTCATTTCAAATATGAGCACTCTGCACATGCGTTTAAAAACATGCTGCAGTTCCTTTTTTGAACATACATGGTCTAATGTCTGAGCAGTTGCAGCTGCAAGGAGCAGTGCAAAGTAATTCCAACTAGGAACATTTGCATCCACATTGCAGAAGTTTTTAACTTTTTTTGAAACCACACTTGGTAGTAAGGATGTCCAGTGTGAAACCTTAAAACCGCAATCTTTTTCCCAACCCCATCTAAAAGGAAAAGGTAAGGTTTGTCACTTACATAGTGACATACCCAATGTATGTTCAGCTTGCAGTGTGCACTGCTCAAGAACTAGTTTCATTAGTTTTATACTCCTATTCATTATATTGTAGTAGTTGGGGTATCGGAACAGTGGGTATCGGCCTTGCTAGATCAGTAGTAGAGCTACTGACTAGAATTGTAGGGGTCCAGGGTTCGATTTCCGGTCAAGCCATATGCTTTCAGCGTTTTTGTATGCTCAATCTTCCTTCCTACTAAAATATTTGTATTCATTAAGGTGGTATGGGACATCTGTCGATATTAATGTGCAATATTGACATTTTCCAGTGCCCTTGCCTGTGATAACACTACGTATCGATTTTGTACTATATAGCCCATAACTTCAAATGCCGTATAATTGGGCCGCCAGCGGGGTTTCCTTATTTATATTTAAATATTTAATTGTACAATGGCTTAAAATTATATAAATATAAGTAATAAGGAATCATTCTTTGAATATCATGAGGTGATAATTTCGGTCGGGGCGTGATCAAATCTATCATAAAGCCCTTCGGGCTTTATCGGATTTGATCACGCCCCGACCGAAATTATCATCTCTTAATACTCAAAGAATGATTCCTTATTCCTTAATTAAGGGGGAACAGGACGTTGCAGTGAAAAATTATTTGTCAATGAATTTTTTTGCTTTCTTTAATACATTTACGTTGAGATGTCCACTACAACATATATCATTTTTATGACTACTTTCTTACCTTGCAAGGGATATATTTTGATTGGAATTATCCCCCTATTCTGGCATTATGAATTTTTTTAACAATTTCAATTTTCTGCAATAATTATTTTATTTGAAGGAATTTGTTCGCAAATCATATTCATTAATTTTGAGAATGAAAACAAATTTCAAAATTGTTTACAACATTGGCTTTTTTACATAGCAATATTATAATTTGATCAATATATTGCTGAAATCAGCACTTCAAATTTTGAAGTTTTTGATTCTAAATTTGAACAAAATGTGATGGCACATAAAAAATTGTCAATGAATTTTTTAAAAAAAAATTTCATGTATCAACCTTAGCATGTGCTTTATAACTTGTAAAATTTTCATGGCAACTTTCTTGGCATTTAAGATAGATACTACAATAGGAATCACCCCTCCCCCCTATTATAGAATTATGACCTTTTATGACAAAGTCTGTTTGGAACCATAAAAAAAGTATTGCATTATTTAGATTTATCAATTATTATGAACAGATCATTATCAGAATATATATCTGATTATATTAACCGCTTATGATTTTGTATATTTACATTTCTAAAATTAAAAATGTTTAATTTCCACCAGCTCATGTTTTGACATAGACCTCTTTAGAGCCTTTAGTACGGGAAAAATATCTGTCAAATCCTGTATGACGTCATAATGAATAAATGACATCATAGCATCATACATTTAAATCAATTATGACGTCATAATAGAGTTACCATATCAAAGCATCATTGCAATGATAGTCACGTGATACGTGTCCTGTGTCCCCTTAAAGTACATTATAAATAAAATACTTTCACCGGTTTAGAATTTTTAAATTTTACATTAACAAAACAAATACGTTTTAAAAATTGTTGGAAATGTAATAAATTTTTTTATAATCCCCGTCGAGACTCGAACTCATGACTTACAGATTCGTAGTGAACCCTCTAATCCACTGCGCTACGCTATTAGGTGAAAATTTTTGAAATTTTTTTTTATAAAATTACACTTGATTTTATTGATTATTTCGATAAATAGTACATCACATAATGGAGGTGTCCCATACCACCTTAAAATAGATTTTCATATCATTTAAAAAAAAATTATCAGATTATCATAGGAATGAATTCAATAGCTTCAAATTTGCATACAGTGGCATCAAGTGTCCAATACAAAAAAAGATTCTTGAGTAATCAAACTTTGTTCATCACAATTTTCATGAGTAAAATCAAGAATTATCCAAAATCTAATTTTTTGAAAAGGACAGGCTCTCGTGTTAA
Organism: Magallana ariakensis; assembly: GCA_020458035.1. Taxonomy (NCBI): domain Eukaryota; kingdom Metazoa; phylum Mollusca; class Bivalvia; order Ostreida; family Ostreidae; genus Magallana; species Magallana ariakensis. The sequence continues at coordinate 51,412,104 of CM035817.1, read as the reverse complement.
GGATTTTACTTGTTATCATTATCATTGTATTATAAATTTGATAGCAAATTTAAAAAAATAAAGCAAGGAAAATATTTGACACGATAACCAGTTATTTACAAAATTTTAGCTTTTTGAATTATCACATTTTGTACATGACACGAATTAAACTAAGCTGTGTAGTTTTCGTTTTGTAAACCGCGTAAAGACGCGAATATAGTTTATAAAGCGGTTTAACTGGTCCAGCCTATATTAATTACGTAGCCATAAAAATAAGTTCAAATTGTTCGATTCTTTATCAAGTATAGAAATGTAGACAAATACGTAATCGTAAACATGGTAAATTACAATGAATTGCTGTATACAGGGTTATATTTACATTCCACATATTTTTTGCATGTAAAATGTGTGGACAGCTACTGAGCTCCATAACACAGACAGGGTACTTAAAGGTTAAATCACGAGTTTTAATTGTGACGTCACAAACGTTGAACGCTCTTAAGTGCAACGTCACAAACGAAAATCAAAGATCACGCTTGTGGCTGTTACAGTTGCTCTTCCAATAATTTGAACTTACCCATAGGATAATACATAATTTTGATGTAAAATTCACATTTGCAGACAAGGCAAGAAGGTAAAAAAAAATGTAAATATAAGCATTAAATCCTTATTTTTTGAAAGATATAGTGTCAATATGCAACGGTGTGTGCAAACAAATTTTCATAACGCGCTAACGCGCGTTATTCAATTTGTATGCACACACCGTTGCAGTTATGAGATTATATCTTTCAAAAAATAAGGATTTAATGCTTAAATATTCGCCCCTAGTAATTTTCGCCCTTCTACACTTGCAAACAGTTTCGCTCTGTCTTGAATTCGCCCAGACAGAGTTGTGCTTTAAGAGAGATAATTTGAGACATTGAAATTCGCCCAGTTTTAAATTCGCCAGCTCACAGCGAGGGCGAAAGGGGTGAATATAAAACGGGGCGAATAATTCCCTGTATACAGTATACAAAACGTCAAAGTACAACACCATGCCGACAATTGAAAACATTTTTGCCAATGAGACGGCGTTCTACAAACTGAAATTGAAGTAATAATCTGTCGTTATAAACTGAAAGATCTGCCATTCATTTCATATATTAACAACACTACAAGGCTAATGCTTTCATTTTATTGTATGATAAAAATTATTGCTAGCTTTTGTTTTCTTCTTTGGATAGTCAATATAAACCAAAAAGATAGTTAGTTTAATTATTGCCAAGAACTGGAACTTTTACCTGGTTTCTATGGTTTTATGTGGAAAAGAGTAGTTGATTCTTCCTGAATGGGACACCGCGGTCAATCGCAGTTAAGTACCAAATATTAGCTACATCACAGTCTGGGAAAATGTGGATAAGATGTCTTGTCAATGCTCCACTTAGCCCATTGAATGTTGAAATAAGGTGAATTTGTTTTTCAACGTTCAGATTTTGATGTGGATGACAGTTGTTATATTCAAAATAAAATCACTGTTTTAAAATTTTCAAATTGTACATTTTAAGCATAAAAACCATTTTAGAATTCCTTTAACTTTAAACAAAGATTAAAAAAAATCTTTAAAAAAGATTCTAAAAAAAATGTAAAAAGTAAAAAAAAAAATCTTATTGTGTTCGACCTCGTGACTTTCAGATCAAGCGCTGATGGTTTGAATTTTAGATCTAATACCATTTAGACAACAAAATTTGGGGGGGGATTATACAAAAATGGGTTATAATTAATTTTATCTTGAATGACAGGGCGTAACAAAATGAAGGTGCCATAAACCTCCACTTCTCTTACACCTTGCTGTATTTTATTTTATTATTTAAAGCCAAAATTAAACAAGCCTTCAGTTGGAACTTGAGTAGACTAAGGGAAGCCTTGGAGAATTTTATGGTCGCAATGTCTGATGATATGTCACAACGCAATATTGCAAAACAAGAGAGTTGCAGATGTCTAATTGACCATCTTATTATCAACTGACGGTAATTGCTTTGTTTACACATAGCTTGAAAATTAGCTTTAGGGAGAACTTACAATTTTTCCATATATGTTTTCTCTAGAGTAAACTACACTCAAATATATCTATGAAATGTTTCTTCATGACGACTCGATTTAGATCTAGATAACAATCCTAACATCAAAATATTTTACATTCTTCTGAGCACACATCTATAGCATACATATATAAATTTCAGTAAACTTAATCGATGCAACCCATTAAATGTTTTAAAAGTTAATGTTGAAGTGGATTATTTTATAAAAATAGAAGAAGAAAATACTAAAGCTCCATTTATTGAAATAGTCAGAAATACACATATGAAAAATGTATGTTAATTAAAAACAATTAAATGTTAAGAAAAAATATAATATACATTTTTTTTTAAAGTAAACAATGTGTTTATACATTGACTAGAACAATGAATAGCTACAGATGTATATTGTTTTTGTGTGCAATATAAATTCGAGATGTGATACCAATATTTCAAATAATTACAAGAACGATTCTAACAATTCGAGCTAACTGCAATTGACAACTTAAGTACTTATATACAAAGAATTTATACATACGTATTACATAATAGTTAAATAGTCATTATTTTAAAAATAATAATAATTGACCCTGTACAAAGTGATAGTGTCAATACGTCAAGTTATATTTTTGAAATCGTATCATCACATTTATTTCAAATTGCTTGAAATTGTTTGTTCACAGCGCGGTCCTGTATAGTTAGTTTTACAAATACACATTTCTAGCCCTGCACCATATACATAACAAGCTCCCTGGTTTTCACACTCCATGGTGCATTTTCTGGCGCACATATCCCCTATCCAGCCAGGCTCACAGACGCATCGCACAGTCATGTCATGCTGTACACAGTAGTGCAGACAGGGAAACCCTGTAGGACAATTCTTCCTTCTCGACATGCAGTAATAAGATTGCTCCAGAGGAATACAAAGGTCTTCACATTCGCTTTTACATTCATTAAAATGCTGATAGCTTTTCTCCAAAGGTAATGTTGTATTTCTGGAGATTTCTTTTTGGCAAAGTTTACCTGTGTGGTCAAGATCACAAACACACGATTCTATACCGTTGTTCAGAATGCACTTCCCATGCTTTCCGCAATTAAGACGGCACTTGGAATCACAGAAGTCCCCCACCCACCCATTCTCACACACGCACCTGAAACCCCTGTTGTGTTTGTACTCGCATATCCCGTTCTGACAAGCGAATCCTTTGGGGCAATTCTTTGGAATACAGCGAATAGAAGAGTCATTTGAGGTACACACTCCCTCGTTGCATCTTAACGTACATTCTTCAAAGTTGTTGAAAATCTCAAAGTTTTCAATCGTTTGTGAAACATCAAAATTTGCAGTTTCCGCAAATATCTTTCCAATGTTTCCTCTCGTTGCTGTTTGAGATGCGTTTTGCTGATCGTCGCTGGCCAGTATATCAGACTGTGGAGAGGTCGGGGTTGTCTGTTGTTGGATGTCGCATTGCGCACCCGAGAAGCCATCCGAACACTGACACCACGTCTTGCAATTAGTCGGGTCCTGCAAGCATTGTCCATGGTTACACGTGTGGAACATACAGAAGTTAAGGCATCTGGTATTCTGTGCACCAACTGTTGTTGTTTCCCATGTGGAATAATTCTGGATGCCAATGACAGGCACACAAGAACTCATGTACAGTAAACCAAAAAATGAACCCCAAAATATCATTAAAGGTATCATTTCGATTTTCTGGACGCTTTAAAGTAACCTTTCACATGATTTTACTTCATATTTAAAGGTGTCGAGAAAATATTTCCGTATATGCGAACACCAACCACATCTCTGCTGTTTAATTAATTGAATGAAACAACTATGTTTACAGAAAAGGCCACGTAGGAGAATGGTGACGTCGTGGGATTACAAAGTAGGAAGAAAAAACCTAATGTTTTTGTCATAAACGGTGCGATCCAAGGCTGTGCCTTCTGGTTTTTAATTCAGCTGTCAAGCTTAATCCATAAGCTCGTTTTATACTTTGATTCCCGATTACTTTATGGAGATCTGCCGCCAACTAGTCTTTAAAATGCGTAACGTTTTGCATAGAATGTTTTTGATTTATAACGAGACGGACTGAAATAATTAATGGTAGACTATCCTGGAATTTCTTGTTTACTGGGGAACCTGCCAACACACCGAACGTCAGCGGAACATTCATTAATAAACTGTGTCAAATGAATTTAATCAAGGATTCATATTTGGGTGAATAGTTTTGACAGAGACCATTGGTTTACCTCACAGAGAGAGAGAGAGAGAGAGAGAGAGAGAGGGTGGTTACATTATGAAAGTCATGTTTAGTTGCCAGCGCAATGATGTTTTGAATTTGGTGACAGTTATTCCAACAAACTGAAATTAACCACATTCCAATGATTAGTTCAAGCTGACCTGAAGTTCTTTTTCCTGGGACATTCAACAACTTGGCTAAAATAAAATGTAATAATATCTTGCATTAATTTCATGAACATGTCTAAATTCATTTAGCACATTGGCAACCACAAAGAAAAAAGAACTGTATACTAGTAAATAATAATTACACATCTTTTTATTTTATAATGCAGTCATTTTGAACAACTTCAATTTGAACTTTTACATATACATGTTTAAATATGTATACAGTTTAAAATCAAATTATGGATGGAAATTGTTATCAATCTATACAATATTCAAATCATATCTAGCTGATCTTCCACATTTATTTTTCCAAGCTTTTTCTGGGTCTTCAAGTACATATTTGTGGAGTAAAAAACTTCAGCAGCACACCTGAGAATGTATCAAGGTGACTTAGTGATAAATGAGATAATTACCTCAAAATTATAAGCTGTAGGGTGAGAAAGTGAAATGAGTCTCTCCTAAAATTTGTCAGCCTGAATAATAATTAGTAAATTCAACAAGTTACGCAATACCAATTGTACGACTAAATTCATACACATTTCATATAGAGCAGAAATCTAACCAATGGTATAGTTACAAAAATAATTCACCCTTTTCCCTCTGGTTCATAGAAACTTGTTTCAGAAATTAATGTCCTTCCTAATGTGTCTCAATACTGTAATCTGGTGCACAAGTTCTTGTAAACCCATAAAGATAAACACAAATCCACATAAATACACATAGTTTGTGTATCCTTTTGTTTGTCATATTACATGTACAAGTCAATGTCAAGGTAAAACAAGTTCAGCCTTGAGTCTGTTCTTTGAAATTGTTAAAGTTCATATATTTGACTTTCTTTGGATTGATACCAAATGCCAGAAGTCTTTCACTAGAGAGTTTGGGTGGTCCCTCTTTCTTCTTCTTTTTCTTGTTCTTCTTCTTTTTGCCTTTGCCTTTTCCACCTTCCTGCTGACTGTTACTCACACCTTGGGATGCCTGGGATTTCCCTAGGCCAGACTTCTTATCATCCTCATCATCCGCTCCTCCTGATAATCTGTCCCCTTGGTCATTTTTGGAAACTTCCTTCACAGGGTAACTTTTCTCCACTGCATCAGCCTTTCTCCTCCTCTTCTTCTTTTGTTTATTACTAAGTCCTGTTTCACTTCCCTGAATTTTACCTTCTCCTTTTAGGACTGCTGATTTACCTTTCAACTTCATATCTTTCGTGTCATTTTCAACACTTTCAGGTTTATCTGTTTTTACTTTTTTCAAAGACAACAAGTTTCCACTGTCTGATTTCTTTGAAGAAAACTCCTGTTTTTTATTGCTGCTAGTTTCTGTTTCTTCTTTCTTTGACTTTTTCACTTGCCACCCTTTTTCAGTCACCTCATTGTTGGAGAATTTTCTTTTCTTTGTCTTTCCAGATGTGCTTTTCATAGAAATGTCTCTTTCTTTCTTTGCTTGTCTGTAATAAACCACATCAAAAATAAAACTAGGAGTTCTATATTTTTTTAAGCAATACCAAACAGTGCAATGGTTATAGATAAGATTTTTTCCTTGGTTTTACACAGAAAAAGTAAATGTTTATCTTCGCTTAATAGTTTAACTTGTATTTGGTTCACTTACTCTTCTTCGGCTTCTTCTTTCAATGACAATAGAATGTTTTTCTTTTTCCGTTCATTTTTGCCTTTACTTTCAAAGATCTTCACCTCTCTCTCTTCCTCATCCGTACTTCTGAAAACATTTATTTTTTAAAAAGTTAAATCTATTTCATTCAATTTACCATATAACTCAATCTAACAATCTCTTAGCTTGTAAAACATATTTCTCAGTTGATTTGATGCAATCAGGTATATAAATTCCATTTCCAAAGAAGTTCTGTGTACATGTATTCAGACCTGTATTGACTCATTTTCTTCACTGAAACCCATGCATTTAGTTCTTTGTCTCTGCATTTTAGAATCTGTTGAGAGGAAAATGAGATAACATTAAAAAATATCAACAACAAAAAATTCATTTGTAGATTTGGTAAAAAAAGAAATAGTCACAAAATACAGCAACATAAATATGATTTAAAAAACCCATTAATTTCTAGATTTTGTTAAAAAGAGCAAAGTTACAAAGTTTAAAAAATATGTTCCTTAAGTTCATGATAAGAACCAAGCCTTACTTCTTCTGTTCCAAGGCCGTAACTGTTTGGTGTGACTCTTCTGTATCGGAATCGACAGGGCTGGCCTGCTACAATGTCCTCATAGTCAAGTTTATAGTACTCCTCAAAGTACTCCTCAAATGTCTTCTCATCTGTTTGTTGAATTAAAAAACAAACTCATTATAACAGTAACAAATACATACAAAGCAAGTCATTAGTGTAAAATTTGGCTTTTGGCTTGGTAAAAGGCATGCAACAAACTTTGAGGATTTTGTTTTTGGCATACAACATAGTCTGTGATGTTGCAAACCTTACACATATTTATACAGATGGACCAAAATGTAAAATTTAGCTCTTTGTTTGCTAAAAAACATTCTGGTAATTTTGAAGAATTTTCTTTGGCAAGCACAGAATTCTATGACAAACAATACACTTTTACGCAGAAGGGTGCAAAGTTAGGCATTAAGATTTTAACAATATTTATACTGCAGCAAAAGCCAAAGTATGCATCTTTATTAAAACCATGCTGCATGGTACATGATCTGGTAGTAAAAACAGCTCCACTATTGGAATTTATTGTAAATTTAAAGTATTAACAACCAATGTACTTAATACAAAATTATCATCTAACTTGGATCAAATGTTGGTTTAGAGCTTGTAACAGCTTGAGCAAATCTGGATCTTTTCTTCTTCTTCTTTTTCTTGGTGACAACTGCAGTAGGGTCATAATCATCATCCATCTTGAAGAATAAAAGGATAGTTTTATTACTGAACATACTTCATGACTACATATGGAAGGAAAAATTATGCCAAGTGAATATACAGGTAGATTAATGATCACAATCCTATATGATACTGTGACTCACACAGAAGTCTGGATCATCAGCATGTGGCTCATAATCCTCCTGATAATCCTCTTGATAATCCTCCTCATTATGCTCCTCAGTCTCTTCGCCCGCCCATTCATCCCAGTTCTCTGTAAAAATATTCACATAAACCAATCATCAGGTCATTAAGAACAGTGAGACATAACACACACACCCCCCAGTACTCTAAAAAGGTGGGTTTTTCATGCTTAATGGGATCACAACTAATCAAAATAAAAATATGACAATCAAACTGCAGTATGTATGTGAAAGGGGCATCACAATTGTTGCCTTGGGTAAGCTTATGGGTTTAAATAGGAGAAATCATATGACAACAAATCTCCACAAGGCTTCTCAATTTTTCAATTGTACAAAAACTAAGTATCACCCCTGTCCTCTTATTTACCACACTGTAGATCCTCAATATCTGCTGGAGCCTCTGGCTTCTGATCTCCCTCATCCATTTCATAAAAATCATCATTGAAGTATTTCTAGAGAAAAAGGAAAATGTAGTGTGTCACAAAATCGGTCTTCCTATTAAGATAGCTCCATGAGATGTTTTGAATTGATCAGTGTACTGTAACTGTAGATAACTATAGACATATAAGACAGGTTCAGGGCAAGAACTATTTATAATGACGATGTAATGAAGAACTTCATGTAATTTTCTCACTAACAATTAAACCTTGAATACCTTCATCATTTCATCATGTTTCTGTGGATCAAAGTCTGTTTCTAAATCCTCCTCCTGAAATTCCAAAGCTGGATCTCCTGTGATATCCCTTAATTTATCAATCTTATCCATGATCTCCCTTCGCTTCATATTTTTTAGCTGTTTGATCTCTTCTTTCACTTTTTTCTTTTCCTATTTGAAAATGAAAATGTTAATCATCATTCACAAAATCCATTGAAATCAAACTAACTTTTTAAACAAATGAGTTACTTCAATTAATTTCATATACATGTAGTAATTAATTATGTACATAGTATGCAAAGGTTAACTCAAGTTAACTTTTCATATTTGTTGATCAGCATTGGGGAATTATATACTGATTTTTTAAACTTGCCATTTCCTTTCGTTTCTTTACTTCTTGGCGCTTATCTGCCCTCTTAGAGCTTGTCTGACGTAGGGAATCTTTCACTGTTCGAGGGTATGACTTGATCTATAAGATAACACAACTTATTGACATTTAAATATATTTTTGAAATGATTCAACATCCATGCAAAATACTGACAAACCATTTTTAGAAATAAAACTCAACAAACATACGAAATCAGGGTCAGGTTCTTCAAATCTGAAGTTATACTTTCTTTCAAACTGGTCTTCTCTTTCTAGCATTTCCTCTTCCTCAGAAAACCCCTCTCCATCATCCACAATCTCATTGTAAGACGGCAGCCTGTCAGATTTTATAGCAGATACATTGTCAACCTCAGATTTATCAAAGTGCATTTTTACAAATGTTTTGCACAATAGAGTGACTTTGTTGTCGGTAATTTCAAAAGCAAAATTCATTATTGAATATATTGACATAATTGATTTAGCAGTAATCATATTAAGCATCTTTTGTTCTGCTTCTTGTCTGCGTTTTCTTATTGTTTATGTATTTCCAATAGTTAAAATCAATAGCTGGCTTTCCTTTCTTACCTCTTGCTGTCTTTATCAATGTATCCTTTATTTAGTATCAAATCTCGCAGAAATTTTTCATTTGCACTAAGTTTTGGATTATTCCAGTAGCTTTTTAAGGAAGCCTAAAAAAAAAAAAAATAAACATTTCTCCCAGGTTAGTTCATTAACTGAACTCTGAATAAAAGAGATGCAATTCCTTACCAGTTCTACTCCTACAGGATCTGTCTCTTCCAAGTCCTTCTGATCCTTCAACCACTTGATGTAATCTCTCTCTTCCTCCTCCTAAAGCAACAAACAGTAAGTACAATTTAGGGCACACTGATATCATCCATTTTTCAAAGCATATCGTAGATATCAGATATAACCATGTGGTATTCACACTTTGCCATTTGTATTTTTTTTTTTCATGTGTGATCATTCCATTGTTTATATAATAGTTTCAAATAGATCCCCAGTGTATCCCCATATTTTTCAGTAATACTAGACTTTGACCCGTGCGTGCACAGGTTGACATTGCATATGATATCGGAATAACCTAAGTTTATTCTAATTCTAATAGAATAATCTGTGTCTCGGGACAGGCCTTCACAACAGTTAAAATGCCTCCCATACCTGTAATGTAGTAAAAAACTGCAGAATCGCTCCGATACGATTTTGAGAAAATTAATGAAGCTTTATTGAAAATAACAGTCAAATATTCATAACAAACCATTTTGCGGCTGTAAATACATTTCATCTAAAAATTTAATTCATATTAATGAAGAATTCAACACTTTTTCCACAACGTTTTTTACTCGCTTCAAATTTACACACCATGTTGACATTCGGAACTCTCGGGATTTTTCAAATCAAATGCACTGAGTTAGAGTTATCTCCCGTATTTTCTTTGATGAACAGAATATATACATGTAGCAAACTTTCAATGAAAATTTACACATATTTGTATTATCGTTTCTGAGTTTATCATTGCAAACATGATATTGTGGAAACATAAACTAAAAAGCCTCCCGTGATTTAGCGTGAATGTAATGCGCATGCGCAAGATTGTAAAATCCAAAAAATCCAGATGATTTCCGGATTTTTAAAAGGAATTTTCGTTGATTAATAATTAGTGAAGCTTGATTGAGAAAAAATAAAAACATATTGGTATTCTTCAAGTACCAATGATGTTTAAAATATATAAAACAAAAGACAGTACTCTTCCGATTTCTCGGTATTAAAGCCCAAAAATTCGAGTCTTTTATTTTAATATAGTAGTATAGACTAGCAATTGCAATGTTTTTACAGTAAAACTCTGTTATAGCGAAGTCCAAGGGATCAATGGGTTTACTTCGTTATGTCCTCAATTCCTTAAATCCGTATAACGAATTTGTAATAATAACTATAGCGAATTCACTATATACATGTATTCTTTCACCAGACTACAATTTTTGCTAATTGAGGCTTAAAATGAAAATACATTCTTTTGATACCTTTAATAATCGGATTGTAAATTGAAAAATTTATGTGAAAATAAATTCATCAAACTATTACATCTATGTTAAATGGCAGTGCAAACTTTTTAAACTGTAAAGAAATTTGTCACAAAAGTGTTAAATTTTGTCATAATTCACCTTTACGGGACACAAAATCAGTTCGCAATATCTGTTAATTCGTTATATCCGCATTCATTATAACTATAAAATTTTGCAAAGGTTTGTTAAGAATTTTACTGGGGACTCAAAAAAACTTCGCTATTATCAAGATTTCGCTATATCCGTGTTCGTACTAAACAAGTTTTTCTGTACAAACTGTTTGCTTTTGAAATAAAAAAATATTCCAAAGTTTGGACTTTTCTGATTCCAATGCTACTTCTGAACATACCTCTTGTTCCTTTGTCTTTGACCTTGTTGTAAAAAGTTCTTCATCTGAATCAGATTCCTCTGCTAGTTTTGCTTTAAAACTAAAGAAGAGAATCATTTATTACTCTGACTCAAGAACAATCAAGTTACAGCAAATTACAGAATACCGGTAGAGTTTCAATAGCTTGTTGGATTGCTCAATAGGGTATTCAATTTGGTCAGCAAGGTATCACATCAGGTCTGAATCTAGGTCTTGTGGTTACTCAGGTGTATATTGTTATTTTTCATTCAACCCATTCATATTGCACAAAGAAAGCCTCTAGAACACTCTCTCCTATTGTTAGTTACTCTGTTCATAGTCTTTTGAAAAGAATGTTCACCTGGCCAGCACTGGAATCTAGAGTATCAGTTCTACCCAGAATAATTTAGAAAATATTTCATAACTGTTATTTAAAAGACATTTCTGAAGAAACAAAAGGAAAACTTTTATTACAAGCGTAAGCTTAAAAAGAATAAAAAAAAAATTATTGTACATTTTGGTTCCTCAATTCCTGGTACAACATACAGCATTAATAGTATTTTTGTGCTAAGGCTGCTTAATTAGTTCACACTAAAGCAGTACTGTTGGATAAAATATACAGAAATAATATTCCCATTAAAAAAAAATCAAAAAGTACAAATATTTACTAGAAATAACTCACTTTCTTGAAGTCATACCTGAGTAATCACACGACCTAGATTCAGATCTAATGTGACACCTGGCTGACTAAATTGTATACCCTATTGAGCAATCCAGCAAGCTATTGAAAACTCTACCGGTATTCTGTAATTCGCTGTAAACTGTTTTGCATACATACATATAAAAGATCAATCCACCCAGATAAATACCATTGATGATCTTTTGTTGACTTAATTACGATTTCTTTTTTAAATATCCTCTATTTGGAAAAGGTTTGTTTGTTTTGAGTTTTGTCATAATGCTTCAATGAGCTACATATTCAAATTGTTTGTTGAAAAACATCAAACAAGAACAGTCACAATGGCACCCAAATTGAATTTAACAATAAGTTGTATTTTCCTACCTCTTTTTGATCTCTTCCTGTTCTTCATAATAACCTGGCTCATGATTGACCTCTTCCTCGAGGTCATCACTATCCTCCTCGCTTATTTTACTGGAAAAAAAGTAAGTATACATGTATACTATTCACAAGTTGTATAGTAATCAAAAGAATGATGATTTCGATAACAATTTGAAAGTGTGTTGGTTACATGTTTCCACTTAAAATTGTATATATTACAATGCCACAGAAGAAATTATTGTGGAGGGTAATGTTAAATAATTAATTTCACCTAATATTACTAATTTTTAAAAAAATGCAGAGTGTGAACACTGACTTACCCATCCTTTTCCAGAATAACCTTTCTATGGTAGTCTTTGAGATAGACAGGTTTATCTTTCTTCTTACTTGGCCCTGGTCTTTCTGAACTTAAATCACTACTCTCTTCTGATGAAAACATCAAAAACTTTAAAAGTATACAATTTTTTTTTTCTGAATGGAGCATCACAAAGTTTTGACAGAAATACTTATATTTTTTGTGTGTGTTATACACAGTATACCAGGTATAAGTTAAATTACCTTATATTTAATGCAGTTACAACTCATTGATATAGATAAGGAGTTTGGGGAAAATATTATTATATGTATTTGAAATCTCTTTAAATTCAACATACCATCACTGTGATAAAACTTCACACTTTTATCATAAATTCTAGGGTCTTTGCTTTTAAGAGCTGCCAAAGTTTTTAACCAATCCTCTTCCAGTTGTGGAGTAAGTGCCTAATATAAAATGAAGGATATGAATAAATGAAACTACACTCACAGCAAAATATAAATATCAACAGTAAAACATCATCATTGAATGATAATCAAAATCTTGCAGACATCATGGATCTATCAGTACTGGCGTGCGACCAGTTCTCACCGAGTACCATTTCTCAGCAGTGCCTTGTTTCGTCATTTTTCGTATATAACTTTATGTGTTGATAAAATGACGTAACAATGCACTGGTGAAAAATGGTACTCGGCGAGAACTGGTCGCATGCCAATATCTTTAAAATAAAACCTCTCCATCTTCATCTTCTGATTCAGATGAGCTAGAATCTTCTTCCTCCTTCTCAGCGTCCACACCATACCGATCTCTTACTACAATAATACGTTTTAATTAATGTCAGAGTAAAAAAAAAAAGGGGGAAAAGGATTAAGAAATCATGTCTCGTTTTTACTGAAATTTCATCATTTTAAAAAACTGAGATTTTTCGAACTAGGTTTTTGACATATTGCGGCGATATTTTGAGAATATTTGTCAAGTCCATTGCGTTAACTTACGCTTTTGAAGTTCTTCCCTTCTCCTCCATTCATTGTACTTGGAGGCATAGGCTTCATTTATCTTAAATCCACCCGATTCTTCATCGGAGCTGTCCAACATCGTGGTTTTGTTTTGATTTTTTTTTTTTACTTTTTATGACAAGTCGTACGTTTTCGCGATTCAGTCGTTCATAAAATATGTCGGTTTATTTTTTGACGAGCACTTGTTTTATCAGTGTGCACTTACAAAGTTGGGGAGGGAAAGATGACGGCGGGGATCAAGTTATCGGTTTTGCTTTTCACATGAAAATCATTTTGGAATTTATCTTTTTCTCAATTTATATAATACAAATATCACTGATGTGGCGGCATAAGCCTACACATGTACAGTTGTATATATACAATATAATATATATAGTACAATAATTACACGTACTTTTATGTAATGAAATAATCATATAGAATCTGTCAGCTATATCCATGATATCCTTTTGTAGTTTAAATTAATACGGTTTATAACAATCATCTTTTTATATTACAATTTTAAATCTTATTTAATAAAAAACCAGAATGGAGCAATTTTGGTAATATTTTATCCATTTCTGATTTTTTTTTTACAATACAAAGCTTGTTTCCCCACTTGACATGTAATTACATGTACAGTGTATATGTGTACAGCCAGCCAAACAAACAAACAACCCAATACCCCCCCCCCCCAAAAAAAAAACAAAAACAAAAAACACCACCACCAACAAAATAAGTATACCATATGAAAGTCATTCATCCCAATTTTTGGAGTTTTTGTTTTTTGGATTGTTTTGTTTTTGTTTTATGGTGGGTTCTTTGTTTTGGGGGCCGGGTTTTTGAGGGTGGTTTTTGGGGGGGGATGGGGGTGGGGATGGGATGTATTATATAGGTTAACGTTTTATTAAATTAGATCGCGGAAATATGGCATTTAAGGATTTAGAAATGTACCGGTAAAATAAATCGGTTGTTTGATAAAAATAAATGTGAACGAATGTGTAGATAATCAACAGATGTTTATTAAGAACAAGCATCAATAATAACCAAAGAACGAAAGAAAAAAATTGCGGAAGAAAGGGCGATAGAAGGGATCTGTGAGTAAACACCGCACATACACGTTGTAAAAACAAAACACCGCACATACAAGTACACGTTTCAAAATCAAAACATTTGAAACAGATGCTCATTGACTAAAAATAATTAAATGGTAACATATTTGTGAATTTGAAAACGAAACAAACAATTTAATCGTGAAGCGAATGAGGCAGCATGTTGCCTATAAGCTGTTTAGAAAAAAAATCATAAATTGCATGAACGTGCAAATGGGAAAAACGATTATTTATTTTTGAATTTGACAATTTCATTAAAACTATCTGAAACAAAACATTTATACATGCATATATTTAAAATTACATTATACTTGCATGTAGATCTATGAAGAAAATCATTCATAATTCTCCAGTCTCTAAACTGTATATGTACACGCTATCAAATATAAACGCATACGATTTAATTTCTTGAGAGAAAATATACTGCCGTGGTTGATTATTGTATAATTATATAAGTTTTTATATAAAATAGTTTTTTTTTCTTTTAAAATACTGCAAAATGACTTGGATATTTGTATTCACTACAGAGCGTTATAAGGCCATTGGGTCTTACTGACGTCATAAGCAAGGGAGGTAAGCCGCGTAAGTCAATGTTCCTTTTCTCGACTGAGTGATTTTGATCGACTGTGGCGCTGACATTTTGCATGAAATATCCAAAAAACAATGCCAGTCTTATTAAATAGGCACTAAAAGAGATGCAATTCCTTACCAGTTCTACTCCTACAGGATCTGTCTCTTCCAAGTCCTTCTGATCCTTCAACCACTTGATGTAATCTCTCTCTTCCTCCTCCTAAAGCAACAAACAGTAAGTACAATTTAGGGCACACTGATATCATCCATTTTTCAAAGCATATCGTAGATATCAGATATAACCATGTGGTATTCACACTTTGCCATTTGTATTTTTTTTTTTCATGTGTGATCATTCCATTGTTTATATAATAGTTTCAAATAGATCCCCAGTGTATCCCCATATTTTTCAGTAATACTAGACTTTGACCCGTGCGTGCACAGGTTGACATTGCATATGATATCGGAATAACCTAAGTTTATTCTAATTCTAATAGAATAATCTGTGTCTCGGGACAGGCCTTCACAACAGTTAAAATGCCTCCCATACCTGTAATGTAGTAAAAAACTGCAGAATCGCTCCGATACGATTTTGAGAAAATTAATGAAGCTTTATTGAAAATAACAGTCAAATATTCATAACAAACCATTTTGCGGCTGTAAATACATTTCATCTAAAAATTTAATTCATATTAATGAAGAATTCAACACTTTTTCCACAACGTTTTTTACTCGCTTCAAATTTACACACCATGTTGACATTCGGAACTCTCGGGATTTTTCAAATCAAATGCACTGAGTTAGAGTTATCTCCCGTATTTTCTTTGATGAACAGAATATATACATGTAGCAAACTTTCAATGAAAATTTACACATATTTGTATTATCGTTTCTGAGTTTATCATTGCAAACATGATATTGTGGAAACATAAACTAAAAAGCCTCCCGTGATTTAGCGTGAATGTAATGCGCATGCGCAAGATTGTAAAATCCAAAAAATCCAGATGATTTCCGGATTTTTAAAAGGAATTTTCGTTGATTAATAATTAGTGAAGCTTGATTGAGAAAAAATAAAAACATATTGGTATTCTTCAAGTACCAATGATGTTTAAAATATATAAAACAAAAGACAGTACTCTTCCGATTTCTCGGTATTAAAGCCCAAAAATTCGAGTCTTTTATTTTAATATAGTAGTATAGACTAGCAATTGCAATGTTTTTACAGTAAAACTCTGTTATAGCGAAGTCCAAGGGATCAATGGGTTTACTTCGTTATGTCCTCAATTCCTTAAATCCGTATAACGAATTTGTAATAATAACTATAGCGAATTCACTATATACATGTATTCTTTCACCAGACTACAATTTTTGCTAATTGAGGCTTAAAATGAAAATACATTCTTTTGATACCTTTAATAATCGGATTGTAAATTGAAAAATTTATGTGAAAATAAATTCATCAAACTATTACATCTATGTTAAATGGCAGTGCAAACTTTTTAAACTGTAAAGAAATTTGTCACAAAAGTGTTAAATTTTGTCATAATTCACCTTTACGGGACACAAAATCAGTTCGCAATATCTGTTAATTCGTTATATCCGCATTCATTATAACTATAAAATTTTGCAAAGGTTTGTTAAGAATTTTACTGGGGACTCAAAAAAACTTCGCTATTATCAAGATTTCGCTATATCCGTGTTCGTACTAAACAAGTTTTTCTGTACAAACTGTTTGCTTTTGAAATAAAAAAATATTCCAAAGTTTGGACTTTTCTGATTCCAATGCTACTTCTGAACATACCTCTTGTTCCTTTGTCTTTGACCTTGTTGTAAAAAGTTCTTCATCTGAATCAGATTCCTCTGCTAGTTTTGCTTTAAAACTAAAGAAGAGAATCATTTATTACTCTGACTCAAGAACAATCAAGTTACAGCAAATTACAGAATACCGGTAGAGTTTCAATAGCTTGTTGGATTGCTCAATAGGGTATTCAATTTGGTCAGCAAGGTATCACATCAGGTCTGAATCTAGGTCTTGTGGTTACTCAGGTGTATATTGTTATTTTTCATTCAACCCATTCATATTGCACAAAGAAAGCCTCTAGAACACTCTCTCCTATTGTTAGTTACTCTGTTCATAGTCTTTTGAAAAGAATGTTCACCTGGCCAGCACTGGAATCTAGAGTATCAGTTCTACCCAGAATAATTTAGAAAATATTTCATAACTGTTATTTAAAAGACATTTCTGAAGAAACAAAAGGAAAACTTTTATTACAAGCGTAAGCTTAAAAAGAATAAAAAAAAAATTATTGTACATTTTGGTTCCTCAATTCCTGGTACAACATACAGCATTAATAGTATTTTTGTGCTAAGGCTGCTTAATTAGTTCACACTAAAGCAGTACTGTTGGATAAAATATACAGAAATAATATTCCCATTAAAAAAAAATCAAAAAGTACAAATATTTACTAGAAATAACTCACTTTCTTGAAGTCATACCTGAGTAATCACACGACCTAGATTCAGATCTAATGTGACACCTGGCTGACTAAATTGTATACCCTATTGAGCAATCCAGCAAGCTATTGAAAACTCTACCGGTATTCTGTAATTCGCTGTAAACTGTTTTGCATACATACATATAAAAGATCAATCCACCCAGATAAATACCATTGATGATCTTTTGTTGACTTAATTACGATTTCTTTTTTAAATATCCTCTATTTGGAAAAGGTTTGTTTGTTTTGAGTTTTGTCATAATGCTTCAATGAGCTACATATTCAAATTGTTTGTTGAAAAACATCAAACAAGAACAGTCACAATGGCACCCAAATTGAATTTAACAATAAGTTGTATTTTCCTACCTCTTTTTGATCTCTTCCTGTTCTTCATAATAACCTGGCTCATGATTGACCTCTTCCTCGAGGTCATCACTATCCTCCTCGCTTATTTTACTGGAAAAAAAGTAAGTATACATGTATACTATTCACAAGTTGTATAGTAATCAAAAGAATGATGATTTCGATAACAATTTGAAAGTGTGTTGGTTACATGTTTCCACTTAAAATTGTATATATTACAATGCCACAGAAGAAATTATTGTGGAGGGTAATGTTAAATAATTAATTTCACCTAATATTACTAATTTTTAAAAAAATGCAGAGTGTGAACACTGACTTACCCATCCTTTTCCAGAATAACCTTTCTATGGTAGTCTTTGAGATAGACAGGTTTATCTTTCTTCTTACTTGGCCCTGGTCTTTCTGAACTTAAATCACTACTCTCTTCTGATGAAAACATCAAAAACTTTAAAAGTATACAATTTTTTTTTTCTGAATGGAGCATCACAAAGTTTTGACAGAAATACTTATATTTTTTGTGTGTGTTATACACAGTATACCAGGTATAAGTTAAATTACCTTATATTTAATGCAGTTACAACTCATTGATATAGATAAGGAGTTTGGGGAAAATATTATTATATGTATTTGAAATCTCTTTAAATTCAACATACCATCACTGTGATAAAACTTCACACTTTTATCATAAATTCTAGGGTCTTTGCTTTTAAGAGCTGCCAAAGTTTTTAACCAATCCTCTTCCAGTTGTGGAGTAAGTGCCTAATATAAAATGAAGGATATGAATAAATGAAACTACACTCACAGCAAAATATAAATATCAACAGTAAAACATCATCATTGAATGATAATCAAAATCTTGCAGACATCATGGATCTATCAGTACTGGCGTGCGACCAGTTCTCACCGAGTACCATTTCTCAGCAGTGCCTTGTTTCGTCATTTTTCGTATATAACTTTATGTGTTGATAAAATGACGTAACAATGCACTGGTGAAAAATGGTACTCGGCGAGAACTGGTCGCATGCCAATATCTTTAAAATAAAACCTCTCCATCTTCATCTTCTGATTCAGATGAGCTAGAATCTTCTTCCTCCTTCTCAGCGTCCACACCATACCGATCTCTTACTACAATAATACGTTTTAATTAATGTCAGAGTAAAAAAAAAAAGGGGGAAAAGGATTAAGAAATCATGTCTCGTTTTTACTGAAATTTCATCATTTTAAAAAACTGAGATTTTTCGAACTAGGTTTTTGACATATTGCGGCGATATTTTGAGAATATTTGTCAAGTCCATTGCGTTAACTTACGCTTTTGAAGTTCTTCCCTTCTCCTCCATTCATTGTACTTGGAGGCATAGGCTTCATTTATCTTAAATCCACCCGATTCTTCATCGGAGCTGTCCAACATCGTGGTTTTGTTTTGATTTTTTTTTTTTACTTTTTATGACAAGTCGTACGTTTTCGCGATTCAGTCGTTCATAAAATATGTCGGTTTATTTTTTGACGAGCACTTGTTTTATCAGTGTGCACTTACAAAGTTGGGGAGGGAAAGATGACGGCGGGGATCAAGTTATCGGTTTTGCTTTTCACATGAAAATCATTTTGGAATTTATCTTTTTCTCAATTTATATAATACAAATATCACTGATGTGGCGGCATAAGCCTACACATGTACAGTTGTATATATACAATATAATATATATAGTACAATAATTACACGTACTTTTATGTAATGAAATAATCATATAGAATCTGTCAGCTATATCCATGATATCCTTTTGTAGTTTAAATTAATACGGTTTATAACAATCATCTTTTTATATTACAATTTTAAATCTTATTTAATAAAAAACCAGAATGGAGCAATTTTGGTAATATTTTATCCATTTCTGATTTTTTTTTTACAATACAAAGCTTGTTTCCCCACTTGACATGTAATTACATGTACAGTGTATATGTGTACAGCCAGCCAAACAAACAAACAACCCAATACCCCCCCCCCCAAAAAAAAAACAAAAACAAAAAACACCACCACCAACAAAATAAGTATACCATATGAAAGTCATTCATCCCAATTTTTGGAGTTTTTGTTTTTTGGATTGTTTTGTTTTTGTTTTATGGTGGGTTCTTTGTTTTGGGGGCCGGGTTTTTGAGGGTGGTTTTTGGGGGGGGATGGGGGTGGGGATGGGATGTATTATATAGGTATAATAATTTATCACAATGAAAAGTAATAAAATAATGAAAGTAATTTAACATATAGTCGGTGCATCGTTTTCCTACGTAAATTGTTATCGAGATATCTCTGGAAATCTCGACACGTCTTTGATGAATATTTATCATATGACGCGAGGTACTATTCTCGTAAACAAAACATACACAAGTTGTGCTGGCATCACCCCATCAGCACCCCTAACGAGCGCCAGATCAGTAAACATATACACGTACTTGTACAGAACACCGCATCACGACTGTGTGTGTTGATGCAGCTGGAGCCAGAGGGAGTGCTATGGTGGATTGTTGTTAATCTGCAGGCGCAGAAAATCTTCGTGTAGTAGAATAGATATTGTAGAATAGTTTATTAGAACGTTGGAGTATTAGTTTAATGAAGAAACGAAATGGTAAGTTCATCATTGGAAATTTCAAAGTATAAAATATTTCCAGACAGTTCTCATTGTTATCTTTGTAAGCACCAGATGCTAGTCGGAACGTAATTAGATTATAAGGCAACGTTTACATAACAATGTCTGCAGAGTTTGTGGTCGCTTTTTCTTACATTTATTATATGTAAGGCGCAATATTATTATGGTCAACATGTTTTGATTCATAAAGTAATCTGCGTGTATTTTTCTCTCGATATAACGTCACGGGCATACTGAAGATGCATGCTATTGGGCAATCTGATAAGCTATTGGGTTACAATGTATTGTCATTATAACTGCTATAAGACGTATGTCTTTTGCAATAAAGTAAACAGTGTTTTTTTTTACTGCATATAATAGTATACCGTGTTTCTCCACAACACACATTCCATTATGTGATAACGTGATAACTTTTCCCTCCAGTAATTCAAAATGTTTATTGAGTTTTTATATAGTTACATCCCTTTCGCTAATGTTTGTTAACACAACAAGTGCAAATTGTTTAGGTACAGATTGTTGTATTTTTGTTTTGTTATTTTTCGTTCCAATAAAAATAACCACACGTCTATCGTTAAGGAGGTTCGATTGCTATGTCATTTAATTTTTCTACCTCGTAACAGAGAAGAGTTTGGTGAATTTCATTATGTGTGATGTGGAATATTAATCTTGTAAATGTTGAATGATTGCATGCATAAAATTTAACAAAGATTAAGTTTTTGAAATGAAACATCCAATTGCTGACCGACAAGTCTGCCTAGTAAATGATGCACAATTACAAACAACAGCAAACAAAATTACTTGTGACGTCATGGATTAAAAAAACCTACTTTCTCTTCCAGAGTACCGTTATGTTTGACGACATGGAAAGCAGCTGGGAGGATTTACCAGACATCCTCTTGGAGGACATCTTTGTTCTGTTGGAGCCTCGGCATAGACACGAGGCTTCGCAGGTCTGCATCCGCTGGTACGAGACGTTTTATGCCCCAAGAGTCTGGGAACATTTCACGCTCAAAGGAAACATCCTGAAGAAAAGAAGATACTACGCTCACAAAGGGTACCAACGAGAAACGTGTCCTAGAAAGACCCAGATCTGTCTCCATCGAGTGGGGTACCTCTTTAAAAAAATCACCATCACGCCGATTCACGACTTTCAGCATGTGTACGAGTTTATTCGCATTCTTCGCGCATATTTGGGATACTTTGATGAATTCCCAATGCCACTACTGCGTACTTTTCATTTTACTTTCACATGCGAGACGCGCGGCATTACGGGTGTAATCCTTCACGGAAC
The DNA here is from genome assembly GCA_020458035.1 of Magallana ariakensis. NCBI lineage: Eukaryota > Metazoa > Mollusca > Bivalvia > Ostreida > Ostreidae > Magallana > Magallana ariakensis. Next base: position 51,390,344 of record CM035817.1, on the reverse strand, counting down.
AGGCGGGAAAATGATGGAAGAATTGCGCCATCTTCTTCATAATATGAAATTGTTGAAAGATTTGAAACTGAACAACCTCATGTTAGATTGTGCTGAGGTGGAGGGGTTGTTTGAAGCAATTGCGTACAATTGTAGTGACACATTAGAGACCATGGAAATTCTTAATTTTACAAAGGTCCCGTATCCTATTCTGGACATTACACTGTTCAACAACATTCACACACTCAGAACGAGCCCACAGCACCTTGATGATGAGGTCATTGTTATTCTCGCGTCATCAAGTGTCTGTAGTCTCCACATCATACAAGGACGCTACACATGCAATACCGACTCCGTGTCAGATGATGCATGGCGTCTTGTCAAACAAATGGCGCCGTATTTTCGCGTCACCCTGGAAGTTCGAGGTCACACAAAAACATCTTTGATACTTCAACCCCACGCGCCAGTAAATCGCATCATTTACGATTCGCCAAATTTAAAATTCCCTCACGAGACGGCCGTGTGGATAGTACATTATTACCACGACACTCTTGAATACTTCGCACAAAAGCGACTCCCGCGCACGCACGGTCCTCGCACTTTCCACGACCGCGGCGATGCCGCGTTTCTGATGTTAGCCAGAAGTTGTCCAAAACTACATACACTCATCATCAGCGAGAGAATATCCACAGCAACGGCCGTTTTGATCGCAAAAAGTAAACCATCTCTTCAAAAGTTTATTGTTCGTCAAAATGGACTGCTTAAAAGATGCGACGGTCCGAAAACGGACAACAGTTTTAGTAATGCGGAAACAAAAAGGATCTCGCGGTCTTATGAAAAAACCAGAGAGGAAATTTCTAAAACCTTTGGTAAAAGATGGGTCCCCATGTCAGACAAGAACTTTAAGAAGTTGTGAATCTGGGAAATGCTGCATGTTGCTTCAATCTGTAGAACAAAAATGTAGCGTATTTTTGTTACTTTTGTACAACGTTGTTATATTATGTTGAGCATGGTCGATATTATTGTACAGTTAATCATACACAGTGCAAAATACCCCTTTAACCATTGTTCAGCATGCTCTATATTTTTGATAAGCTGTACCCTCATTGTGTCGTCATATTTGTGACTTGTTTATTACGCATTCTCGTATGTGATGTTATTTACGTGATATATTAATTAAACGTCAATAAAACAAATTTAATAATACCAAACTATTTATTGAAAATCTACATTATAATTTTTTCAGGATTGGTGCACAGTATTTTAATCATGTTAATATAAGCAACATCTTGCGAATTTATGGGTGAATTATCATTCATTGAGTATTTAATTCCTGTTTTTATGGAAATCAATGCGACGATAAAATCAATGGACTGTCGCACTGGATAATTCCGGTTAAAACCTTTTTAAACGGGACAAAATAAAGGATTGTTAAAAATGTTTTGGAGTTTCCATGCACTTCACACAATGGTCAATCGTATGATATTTTACGCAATTTCACCAAGTTTCTGTGGATAATGCTTATTTTGTGTTTCACAGGGATACAAGCGGACATGTTATGTATATTTTTAATTAAGCAATACCCACAATCCACAACCTTTATATATTCTCAATTCCTGTATTAAACTCATAGAAAACGTGTTATTTTTTTAACTAACGCCAATTTATTTATTTTTTATATTCAAATAGCGGTTTATCATTCTGATAATTAAACTTTATTTAAACGCATTGTATATGTTTGGATATGATTTATTCTATTCACACATTACGAATAGTATCACTTTAATATTGAGTGGGAATACCATAAAACTTTCATTGATTTTTCAAAAATTTTTACATGCAAATAGCTATCTGTTTTTTGAGAACTTTTCCTCCTCCAATTTTTTAGCATGACTGTATTTAGTTTCAAGAACCAGTTGAATGTTTTCTCTCTATTTGGCGTTTCATATATATTTGTTCATTAAGAACTAATTCTGTCAAAAAATAATAACAAACATAGGAAAATCCAAAACCCTAAATGCGTATAATTCATGAAGCGAAATGATTACTCAGATTATCAAATGACAAAAACAATTTTGAAAACATTTTGAAAGACAAAAGTACTAAATGTAGGAAACATTATATTAATATATTTTATTAAGGTAAACAATTTATTAAAAAATCTTTATCGGGTTCAAAAATGCACTTAAAGAAAAAAACACCCCACCAACTTCCAAGAAATTATAAAATAGAGTGAAACAACATAAGTTTAAGAATCAAATTAAATGTACGCAAGCCTTTCTCTGATTGAGCGCTGTAGATACTAGTACTAGGTATATGTAAACGCTACATTAATTAGTTTCCGTACATTGGGCCAGCTGTTTTCTGGCGTACAAAGAGCTAAAATTGGCAATGCAGTGTGGTAAATATACCGGGGTATGTTTATTTATGTTCATTAGAGAATAAAATATTAAGGTTTTGATAAAAAAAAAAATCATTTATTATGATGTCCATGGTTGTTAGTAATTTTCATCTTCATGTAGGTCAATTTTTTAATTTTTTAATTTTTTGTTTTTGGCTTCATTGGAATATTTCAAAATTATTGCTTACTTTCTATATTTAAGTATGCTAGTTTTGTTAGTTTTTTAATCTCGCGCTCGATTAAATTTAAATATTTAATAGTTGCTCAGTACTAAGAGGATGGGCAGCGTTTTTGAGCCATTATCAAATAATGACGCAGTATTGATTTCGTCATCATGAAAGGTGCGGCCTTGATTGAGCTCTGGAAGTCAGCGGTCCGTGGTCTTCAAAACGCTTAGAACAATAGATCAATTTCAAAAAGAAAGAAAACAACAGAAAACTTCCATTGACACTGAACAAACGATAAAACATTGTACTTTTTAAATAGAGCTTTTCTTTTTCTCTAATGCTTTACCTCGCAACTTTTCAACAGATGCCAATCCAAAATGTCTACAAAATTATCGATCCTATTCAGCCTCGTTACCTGTAGATCGATGAATCGATTTTCACCTGTCACATGCTGTAACGGTCTTATGATAGGCTCCGAACGGAGTTTAATGTTTTATCGGGAAACCAATATTCATCCAGTCTGCGAATGCAGCAGAGGGCTTAGCATGCTTGGGACAATATCGGCTTTGTGACAAAAAAAAAAACAAACCTCGATCACTGTTGAAAATTGAAAACACATTCAGAAGATGGAGGAACTACTGAAAAATGAAACGGTCAAGAAAAAAATTAAGACTCTTTCCGTTGAAATACGGGTAAGTCAGAATGGATGTTTAAAATTTTGAAATCGATTTTTCTACAATTTAACGGGTGGGAAGAATGTTTCCTTTCACGCCATTTTAAGCATGGCGGAAAGCATTAAATATAAATTTAATGGGTCCAAAACTTAGAATGGCTGTTGCTTGATTAAAGAAGAGGTGTCTGTTGAACGACAATTGGCTGACATTGAACATAGGTGCTAGGTCATTAAGGTGGTTCTTGAAGTCAACTCGAGATTAATGTTCTTCTTAGTTCCGATAATAATTGGATCGATGTGTTTAACGCCAGAATCTACCTTGTGATTCCTATAACGATATCAATAATATAATTTTAGTGATGATTAAAATGGGGTGTAGGATAATGATTGATGGTAATTAATGATAATCATGATACATAAGAGTAAGTAGCAATGCATGTTTGGTTTAAAATAAAATTTAAGTGGGTAAACTATGTATTCATTATAGTTTATAATAAACAACACGCACACAGTATAAATTTATACACAGAGTGAATTTCTAGAATAGATAATATTCCAAATGCTTAATATGTTGAACCATATATTTCTGTTAATTTTTCTATATACTGTTTCCGAATTTTTTTTAATTGCTTTCTTAACATATTCTTTAAAATTGAAATATTTAGAGGAGCGGGCAGGGGTGAAAAATCTAAACTGAAAAGAATGATAATTATATACATGTACCTGGCCTTAATATTTTTTTTGTTGCAATTGATTGAAAAAAATATCAAACTTTTAAACCAGTGAGTAGGAATTTTGTGCGTCGTACCTCTAAATTTTGTTCTTTTTGTCAAACTTTACTATAAATTTTATCATACCAAATAAAAATTTCAGATAGAAGATTCTTTTGAAAAAAAAAACATTGTCACCCCTCCCCATTCAACTTCTCCGTTTTATGCATACATCATTTATCATTATTATACGGTCATGTTAAATACTGAAATCTGATTGGTTTAGGCGCAGTTTATAATCCGTTTTATTATACTTTTATGTTAAATACTGAAATCTGATTGGTTTAGACGCAGTTGGCAATCCGTTCTCTCACCCTCAGCGTTAGCAACACGCTTGGCAACGGGCCGATAGAACGAATTGTTACATGCGCGTAAATTATGCGCGTACGGTTCGCCGTTAAATTCACGTCATTTCTACATAAACGCAGTAAAATTTTCTCTAAAATTAAGACATTCAGTATAATAAAATAAATAGTGCCTGTTTGGGAGGGTTACAGTTGAAATTGACACCCCTCGAAAACCATTATAAACCTCCGCTTCGCGTCGGTTGACAATGGTTTTCTCGGAGTGTCAATTTCAACTGTTACCCTCCCAAACAGGCACTATATTTATATTATATTACCCTCAGCGTTAGCAACACACTTGGTAACGGGTAACACTATATAAATAGTGCCTGTTTGGGAGGGTACCAGTTGAAATTGACACCCCGAGAAAACCATTGTCAACCGACGCGAAGCGGATGTTGACAATGGTTTTCTCGGGGTGTCAATTTCAACTGGTACCCTCCCAAACAGGCACTATTTATTTTATTATACTGAATGTCTTAATTTTATAGCAAATTTTACTGCTTTTATATAGAAAAGACGTGAGTTCTACGGCGAACCGTACGCGCATAATTTACGCGCATGTAACAATTCGTTCTATCGGCCCGTTGCCAAGTGTGTTGCTAACGCTGAGGGTATGAGAACGGATTGTCAACTGCGTCTTAACCAATCAAATTTCAGTATTTAACATGAAAGTATAATAAAACGAATTGTTACATGCGCGTACGGTTCGCGGTAGAATTCACGTCAAATCTATATAAAAGCAGTAAAGTTTTCTTTAAAATTAAGACATTCCAAAAATGGTGCCTGTTTGGGAGGGAAACAGTTGAAATTGACATCCCTCGAAAACCACTGTCAACCTCCGCTTCCCGTCTGTTGACAATGGTTTTCTCGGGGTGTCAATTTCAACTGTTACCCTCCCGAACAGGCACTACATAATACTTTTTATTTATATAATACAGATCTAGAACACAATACATGTATGTTCATTGTTTATAAATTAATGTATAAGATTTAATTACTACCAAGCTGACGTGGTATAAAAATGTATGACATTAAAAACGCTAGTGTATGCATATCTATTTGCATGTTGTCAGATCCAAAGTATCAACTCGATTATCTCGCCCTACACTTTCCTCCATGATGTTAGTCAACCCACGTTCCTGAGCACACCGTTCTAGAAAGTTCTCTACATCAAAATTAAAATCGCATAAAATATTGTTACATTTTATTTAATTACTTTTTTTTTTGTATTAACCAAAGATGTCTGATATAGGGTATCTGCCCGCGATATATGATGAACTCGTCCTACACTTTTCGCTATGACGTTAATTAGTCAACCCACGTTCTTGGTTACCCCGTTCTGGAAAGTTCAATCCCATTCTCTCACAACGTCGTGCTTTGCTAGCGAATGAGTTCTATCCATCAAAACTAAAATCGCACATTCAAGAAACGAATTGCCTTTTTTTATTCAAAATTTGTCAAATCTTAACTTCTATGTTTACTCTAAGAGACTCACTGTCAATATAAATTCACTCTTTACGTAATAATTCAATATTATTTCTTTGCAAGTATATATTTTGATGCTAACTTCCACTGACTTGAATCCGCCAAAGCGTGTCCACCACCTTACTCTCAGTTTTGCTATTTCGGGCTGGGTTAGCGAAGATGAAAGGTTTTTAATTATTTTTACAATAATTATTTATCAGGTAAATTTCAATTATAGTTTACGGTCGGACATCATATCATACGTGTTAAATTACCAAAGATGTAAGCAGTTACCCTGGTGCAGGCATTTTTTAGTATATTGACAAAATGTCTTAATTTACAAGTATATATAAGATGTTAATATTATTTCTCTCTTAATCATTTTTGTGAACAAGATAGTACTGTATATTTTTCTCAGCTACCACAATTCGATTTTTAAGTTTGTTGGTGTAATTTGTTATTTTATGAAATATTTGCTAGATTCTTTTACAAGCTCCTACGATTTAATATGGCGATCTAGGGATCTAATTCTAGAAAGATTTGATTATGTCTGTTTATTAATTAACCTGTCTTTTTAGCTTTTCTATTAAATGAATAATCAAATACTGTTTATTTGGATATTAACCCTGCATACCTGTTATCAATACGCATACGTTATCAGTAAATATTCTTAACTTTATAAAATATGTACAATTTGCTTTTTAAAACAAGTTTGGGTTTGAACTTATTTTATATCTTAAACACGAAAGTTATATAAACTTGCCAGTAAATCCCTTGAATACACACAGATGAAGGCAGAAAGACGAAATGCATGTATATATTACGTACAATCAAAACATGGTCCCGTTCCTTAGCACTGCATGGCAATGCTTGTATCAAAGTTGAAATTTAATTGTTTCGAAATTTTATGCGCATTTTTTTTTCTTAAAAAAAAAATGATTTGTTCTGTCCTTCGTTTAATCCTATAAAGTCGTTATGTGTGATTGTTAATTATTGATTATCAATGTAAGTCACGTTTTAAAATGATATCTAAACTCCAAATTCTATCTGTATTAGTTAACTGTCGTGCTGGTATTGTTCATATATCAAACGCGTTGAACAATACTTAGATATCGCCAAATAAAACATGCAGCGAGATATTTGAATAACAAATGAGTGTAGTTCAGTTTTTACGTTTCCTTTTTCATACATTTACAGATACAACAATGCACTCGTAGTAAAGATGTTGTTGCAATACATTGGTGCAAACGATTTTTTCTTATCAAAGGGATTTGATAATTAAAAACGTATTTGAGAATTTTCAATAGAATTCCAGGACGTCAAAAAAAAAACCACGTAATTACCCGAAACAACCAACGGAATGTGACAAATTGTATAATATATGTCTAATGATATTGAGAAAAATTCATAACTTTATATGGAAAGAAAGCTCAGTGCTGTATGTTCATAAACCGGAACATCCAACGGTATTTTACTTTATAGTCATCCACCTATTCTAAATGATTGGGTAATTGATAGGGCATTGATAAAAAGCTGGAGAGATAAGCATACAATCGACAAAAAAAAATAAATTTTAAAATATCAGAAATCCTATACAATAAGGAGTTGAATTTCAAAAAAAAACCATGAAGGATATATTGTTTTAAACTTTAATTTGTAGGACATTTACAGGAGAAACGTTACAATATAAAATAGCATTCATGTCCGACTTTTACAGTTGATCTGTGGAAACAAAACATCTTGTTGCTAAGATTTAAAACACGTTTATTCTGTTCATCTTCATTTTTTAAATCATGTTTAATAAATGGCATGAATGGTTGTGTTCATTAGATCATTACGATACCCCTAATTTACCATGCATTTCTACTCGCTAAGTTGGATGTCTTTTCTTCGTTAAGCTCTGTCCGACTTCTCAAGAACCTTGGGCTAGGACGTTTTTTTGTAGACGTTCGTCGAATGGAATCTGTAGAATAACGCTCCATCAATATCGACTTTACATATGCCAATATGACATTAAGTAGAATTAGTTCCTGCATTCAGGGAGGACACAGCCCCCATCGATCCAAACCTATTAACACCACAGTCCACGTGTTTGTGTTTCTATTGTCTGGACACAGAGCTGTCGATTAAAACTTTTCCTTTTCGATTTTTTATTAATTGTACAGCGCGTATGTGACCCTTGTTTTTTTAAGCTGGGTTGCTGCTCACAAAGGCGTTTAAATATTCACTTGCACTGGGTGATACATCAAAAGAAGGCTACGTTTATGTCCATCGTTCGATTTATATCGATTTCTACGCTCAATAAGAACAACAGTCATATTATGAATTTCATCCATTGTATTTCATCAACATGTCAATGTAATATAATCACAGCAATTCCATTTTTCATGTTCAAATATTCATTATGCAAAAGCATCCTGTTTCATACCTGGCTTCTAGAAAAAGATGACAATGAAAGATTTGTCGAAAATTAAACTCTAAAGGAATTTATATATTAAGTTATATACAATAAAGTATTCATAAAACAAATTAAAATATCCATGTTTTGCAAAATAAGAAATTAATTTTTCATTTAAAAAAGGGGTTTAAGAGAACTGAGATCGATTAGAAATAAATATTAAATTTGATGTCATAAACAGGTAAGTCTCACATAGTCGCATGCAAATTTACAAAAAATGTTTAGTGGTAATAAGTCAGGGCACAAACGAAAATAAACGTGTAAGTAAAATGCCTAAGGTTTTTTAAAATTCTTATTCAAGTGTGAATATTTGGAATATTTGTCACCTTCTAGAACAAGTTCGACTTATCTTCAAAAATGACTATATCGACCTATACACATTACGTATACTACATTTTTAAATAAAAAGTTTATGCATTACCAGTCTTAAGATTGCGTGTTTGCGAAAATGACCTCCCTAGATTAATCTCAATCATCGTATCGGTCCTCTAGTGATCTTGAGATCAAAATGTATATGTACTTCGTGGCAAGTAGCGAGAATCTGTTAATCAACCTACAAGCTTTACAAATCTACGGAGGCAATTTATAGGATAAACTTCTATTTTACCTTTTTAACATTTGTTTACCAGTAGGGACCAAACAACAGATCGTAAATGAATGTGCTATAAAATTTCTAAACCTTTTATCGATTAATAGTTTTAAGAGAGAAGATTCTAATTACAAGCATGAAGAGATATAGTAAAAGAGAGAGAGAGAGAGAGAGAGAGAGAGAGAGAGAGAGAGAGAGAGAGAACAAAGGTTGGAACATAAACATCTGTATGCAACAGAATTAAATAATTGGATCGGATTTCATTAATTCTGTATCGGTACTCACTGGTGAGATAGCTTTTAGTTTAGATAGGAATCAGTAGTTATAGTTTCCGGGACGGATACAGTATCGGATGAACTGTTTGTTTCAGTAGCTTTTGTTGCGATACAAGACGCGCAACAGAATTAGATATTACATGTAGTTGTAAGTCAACCAACATAATATATATAATATCATATAAACACAGGGCATAAATATTTAGTGATAGCGCGAACGCTGATACTTTTTATGATAAAAAAAATCGATTTCCCTTTCTAAAATATTGCTTTTGCAGTTCACAATATCACCGATCAAAAGCTTCATAAGAAATATACACGAGTCGAACATATTGCCAAAATGTTGATATACTAGTACAAGTATATGTCAAATAGATTGGTTGCTTTAAAAGGAAGACAGATGGCGTAGTCTTCAAATAGGTTACTAGTATGTCCAGGATGTGGACCCTCCTAACAGAACATTATGTGTATTACAGAAAGCTTTCATCGAGTCTTTACTGGACCTGTTCGAGCAGGAGACAGAGGATATGATAGACGCTATTGAGGAAAGCAGGATGGAGCTGCGAGGGACCATGCTCGATTTCGAGGACGAAACTGAACAGTTACGAGCAGAGTCACGAATGCTGGGTACGCCAATGCTTCTTCATTTGTTTCTACAATTACAGATTTCGCATGCGATTGTTGTCATGCGATTACAACAATTATCTCTTGTTCCTGAATTGCAGTCCATTGAAAAATGAATGTCCCAATTTGAATTCAAATAACATTTTAAGTAATTGCCATTTTTTTTTTTTTTTTTTTTTTTTTTTTTTTGCTGTCATGCATAATTACTGATTATTTTGATGGATGTAAGTATAGTTACTTTTGTTACTTTAGAGCAACAACGATTGGACTACGAGAAGAGTGCCGTCGACAGGTATCTGGAGAAGAAGGGACGCAAGGGGCAGGGTTCCCGGGCATCTTCTCGAGTTTCGATCGTCAACGAGAGAGATGACGCAAGGAGTCGCACAGCCGTCGTTGACTACATCCGGAAAAAGAAAGAGAGGAGCGGAAGTTCTCTCAGCGTTCACAGTAACCCGAACGTAAGGTCCCCAAGCAGCAATGACCGGCCCGTCAGTGTCATCAGCTCACGAAGCTTACCAACCCCCGTCATGTCCCAGAAAACCATCGAAGAGGTATTGGGATGCATAATATAACTTGTTAAAGAATTTTAGTTTTCGTTTCGATTACTTATCCATACTAGTATTCATAAATACTACCTTTAGTGCCCAAACAACATATGCATACACTAGAATGAAAAAACCCCCAAAAGTTTTGTTTTTTATATTTATTTATTTTATTTTATTTTTCAATGCCCTCCTCCATTGCAACGATATCTATCTGAAATACACGGATAAAAATAAAAACTCTTTTGGAAATTTTTATCGTAAGCGAAATAAAAGTACCTTGATGACGATTCTTAAGATATGCGAGCTATTCCTATAACTTTAAAATGAATGAAAGATTCCATTATTAATCCCCTTAAGAATTTTTTTTTCATATTTGTCAATTTTTCCGTTTAAAACAAGAGAACGTTGTCAAATAGGAAATCTTGGTCTTTTTTCCTTACTTCAATGTTTAGTGTTTTTCACTTAAATGTATGTATACTGATTGAGAAAATTGACAAAATGTGAATGAGCCGGTAACTTGAGACTAACTAGAATTAATATTACAGAATCAAAACAACAGTCATTCATACAAGCGTACCATGGGTCCACAAAGGCATGAACCAATCATAGCTTAAGCTTAACACAAAAATTAATAAACGGTTGCAAAATGTTTGGTAATAATAAAACATGAACGTTTCAGGAAACGGATCTAATCATGAAGAATATGACACACGCGGACAACCAGATGGCGTACCAGAGACATCGCCACGCCGAGATGCTGGAAAAGCGAAGACAGGAGAGAGCGGTGAAGAAGAAGTCGACCGAGGAGAAGGCCCTGGAGCTGCTGGAGAAGGCGCTACAAGTGGACAAACAGTACGTGCCGATTACATCGTGATTATGTCACAATGATGTCAGCATGGGGTTTCCCGCGTGTTGTTAATTAGGCAAATTTTTGGAGAACAAATATTTTTATGTTTTGGTCTGACAGTAAAAACATGAGGCAAAAACCGCTTTTTAAAAACAGCGATTTTAAGGGACAATTGATATTTTTTATGCTAAAATTCAAGGCCTTAGGGTCTTTTTAAAAAGATTTGAAAGAAGTTACAAATTTACTCATCTTACTTCTCTTCAAATCCTGCAATTTTGCCAAACTTGGTGTAACAATCACTTCACTATAGCTCTAAATACTTTACATTCGTGCTTATTATATATGAATAGATGATAGAATCATTAGAATCCGTCGTGGCAAAATTTTAAGAATATGTTATAATCCTTTTGTTTTAATCCAATTATTTAAGCATATCAACAGGAAAACCTTGGAAATTACGTCACCTTGAACCTGTAAAATTTGACCATCTATGAAAAATGGCTCCGCGAAAAATGATTCCATAGTGTACGAAGATTTTCAATCTCCTCGCTTAAATTACACCTCCCACACTTCTAAAAATGGCCCTGTATCGACAAAACTAAACACATCTTCCATAGCCCGCTTCTATTTCCACCCCCTATCCAACCTATTGCTTACTCCTCGCTGCACGACCACAACAGATTAAGGGTGTCGTTTACTCAGGGTTTGAGTTCTCAAATTCGGATCTTATAATGTTCAAAGTCATGAGTAAAATTTGTTCTAAACACAAAAAATATTTATGAAATGAATTATTATTGAAATAACATTGATTTTTCTACTATATTATGGAATTTAGACAACTCATAAAACGAAATCTTAATATATACTGAAATAAGTGATATTAAAAACGATGCTTTACGCGAATGGAACTCGCTTGAGATCCGATACAAAATTGATTTGCATTAGAATGTTAGTATAGAATGTTAGTATAAGTAATTCTAAAAATGGTATTGATGAGAAATTGGAAGAGAGTTTGTCGGGAACAGAATCAACCTTGATCATTATATTACAACTGTTATACTAGGATATGATAGCGAGTGATATGTGTTTCAAATCAGGGATAAACTATTGTAGGTTTCCCCTATAATGTATGATTTTTAAACACGTAAATCAGATTGTAAGATATTTCAAGACCCAACTATTTTGTGCAACCGACTTAATATTATAGCCTTGTGTTGTGCATGTACTATGACTAAATAGTGATCAGCCGGAGGCTCAAAAAATATCGTCCCGCATACAGTAAGATGGGAAGAAAATTTGATTTATAAAATTCCAGACATTATTCAGAACATTTATGCAAATATATACAAGTATACTTTGATCATTATGAAAAGTCAGCAACCTGACAAGATTAAGAGCTAAAGCTAGTTTTGCAATATTACTGGAGATGTGTTTCATCGAGTTTAGCTTCCTGTTTTTCGCTATTATTTAATGAATAATTGAACACATTGTCGGAAAAATTCGAAGTAATAGGGTAGGTTTTATCACTTGTTATGCAGTTTAACAGCCGACTAACTGGTAATTTGAATTCGAAGTGGTAGTTAATAAACTATGACGCTAATGTAATATGAACATTAAAGATATATGAAGATGATTTCCTGTATCAGCTACAGATAATATCATCATTATCGCCTAGTCTTATGGAAATCAATGCTAAAATCTATGCAAGTTGATGGTGAACATTTCAATATTGACTTTCAGCGAGATCATAAATAATAAATCATAAAGTTTCAACCTCCAACAAGTAATCTATTTTAAGTAAAATAATTAGTACACAAGTCAGCTTTTATTCTTTTCTAAATAGTAATTAGATCAATTAGGTGTTGTTTGATCATTAAACACTTTTAGTGTCACCCCGAAAGATGAAATGGAAATATTCGAGTGCAGCCATAGTGGACGACATTGTGCTGATACAATATTTTGAAACCTGATCAATTAAAAAAATTAATTAAAGCTAACACCGGAATCTGGGTTTATGCCCGTCTATAATATAGTGCACGAATATAAACATGTCCAGTTTTGGCAATTCTTTGAAACTCGGATGGTCTCACCAAAAGCTTTTCTTTACCAGCGTATTTCAGTCGCCATTATTGATTTTGTATTACTGTTTAACGTCCTGTCGATATTTTATCCTCAAGGATCTCTGCTAGGCGATCATAGTCCTCCGGTGACATCTGTTGCATGGCATGGAAGCCCGTTTTTTTTTCCAATTCTCATTTTGAATTCGACTGTTTGACGAGGAAACGATTATACGAATAATGAATTATTAATATGATTTCATACTCTGCAAAATAAAGTGTCCATGTGAATATTTACCTTGTGACTTTGCAATGAATACTGTCTGTTACCCTTACAGTTCTTATCACATCGTGTATCTCTTTGAGTTTATCAATAATTTGTTCGGGTAATGTAAGTTGGTAATGTGAAATTTTAGCATTTAACAAGCTGTATTGAAAAACCTTAAGTTACACTTTATATTTTTCAGACTGGCAGCCAAGAAAGAAATGCAAAACAGAAAGCTACAGGAGCGGCTGGACGAAATGAAGAAGAAGAAAGAACGCGACATGGCCGCATCACGCGCTATGTCCAGAGCAGAAGACGACATTGGGCACACAAACGAGGCTTTTGAGGACCTCGAAAGGTACTGACACCAAATCAAAACATACCGGTCAAGTGTTCAGTCCGGCAATTCTCAGCGAATTCTACGGTCTCAGTATATCCCGTTTTGCAGTTCATTCGTATTTCTTTCTGGGGAGTGATACTGTGCTTTTAACATATCGAAGAAGTCACGAAAATGGAGGAATCTTCAATAATGCGGGTTTTAATTTTCTTATATTTCACTCTGATCATTGTAGAAACAACACTAATAATATTCGAGGCAGGTACAGGTGTACTTGAGAAATGATTAGAGAAATTTAACTAGTACTTAATTGTTGATTATATTCGTTATTGTTGGGAATGAAAGAGAGAGGGAGATATATAGAAAGTGGAAAGATAGTGTGTGTAAACCGGTTTAATATTCCATAGATATTCACTGCAATATTTTGATGTCATTTTCATTGGATTTTGTTTGTTAAATTAGTAGGCAAAATATTGTAATAAATAATACAAAATGTCTTCTTTTGTCCTTACCCTACCTTGTGTGTGAAGGTTAATCGATCAATCCACCATCGTTCTGGTTTTAATTACTCCATTAAATCTATAACACAAATTACTTATCAATTATTAAAGTGACCATACACATGATATAGAGATAAGGACTGAATTCATTGCATAACGGTTAATTTAGGTTTAGGAATGCTAAATGGTTACTTTTATTGTATCTTACGTATCATCCCTCCAATGATCTTAAAAAGCGCTAAAAGTTAAAACAAGTGACTAGTTCATAGACCATAATCGCTATTTGCTCACAAAACTACATCAAAGTACTGAAGTACTGACGGGAGTTGATTTTATCGATTATTATTTATTTTAGAATCAACGATATGTTATTTAGCATGACAAGTAATTTCTAATCTCTATTTAAATTACGCACATTTTTATAATATGAATTCTCGGACCTTTCCGACAAGAATTTCGAGAAAACCCCATATGAATCATGTTGTGTAATATTTAAAGATATAATTAATTCCATCAAACTATGTATCAGTAATCGAAATATTTCTAAAAATTATACACATGTCTGGATTCAACCAATATTGAACTCTAGTATCGTTCAACCAGACGCTCAGCTGTCTCCGTTAATCTCCGACTACCAAGAGAGACTCTGCTTGTCGGAGATTTACGGAGACAGCCGAGCGTCTGGTTGAACGCTCTGGCGTAGGAATACAAACGACTACAAAAAATATCTAAATTGTTCGTACTATTTAAATCTGACTATTTTCAAGGTATTTATAAATACGTTTTCTTGAAAAACAATGATTCAACATACATTACACCGCATTTATCTATTATTTCAAGAACTAACTCTTGTCGGCGGTGATACGATTTGTGCTTAGGTCCAAACACTGTTTCACTTTCGGTTTGCCAGAGTAACTGCATAGGAGAGTTGATTAAAATCAACTCCCAATAATCACATTTTGCTTATATACTTGTATAATTTTAGTTTTTAAGGATTTAAATTTATATATAAGATTCTTTAACTTTTTTTCGATCAAAATAAATGACCAAACAGCGCTTTGATGTTTTATGACGACGGAAAATTTGCTTGAACAGGGTTTTAAAGGTATATGTGGCGTATTTGGAGTAAAATTTTTGATATGAGTTTGAGTAAAAATATACATCATGCTTCATATAATTAGACGTTTCACAAACTCTAGGCCCATAAAAAATGTTCTGTCCTTAGTTATTTGTCTCTAAACTTTGCTACACGTCTGATGAATATTAATGTGATCCGCCATTTATAACGCCACTGCGCATGAGTGCGGGAAAACCTAGCATTGAAAACACTATGAAGAACAGTTTGTTTACAAATTAGAATGACGTTTTTCATGTCTTAAATTAGATGATTATTATATCAGATGATACTCGAAGCAGTTTTATTCCGATATCCATTAACGTAAAACGATATAAATTGTTAATTATGTGTAATAAAGATGAAACACGATTTTAGCATCATGACACGGTAAACGGAGTAAATAACCCTCTTCCTGAGGGATGCATGTACTGAGAGTGTTTATCCTTTATTAAAAAATTCCTCTAAACGAAAATCCACTTGTGGTTTAAAACCTATAAAGTAAACAACGGAACACATGGAGCACGAACCTGACTATAGCAAAACCCCTACAACTTTATGATGGAAACTTTAATTCGGCTTTAATTCCTATTCCATCAATCTACATGGTCTCCGATGACAACCTTCCCTTTGATCCTATCCTTGTCAGTCTGTCTCTTTTTTTCTTTCATTGCCAAATCTGGCAAACTAAACGGTATACCTATCTTCTCGTCGTCGCCATTGTTGTTGATAGACCGAGATGGATGTCACGTGACCCATTTAAGGCGGGGTTATTCAAATCTTTTGTATTTTTTACTGTACCGGTAAAAAATAAAAAATATTATTTTGATTTCTTGTATCTTTGTTATGCAATTGACTTATAAAGCGTAATTTGTATGAAAGTCCTATCTTTAAGTAAAGAAATGATGCAAATATTGTCATTCACTAAAAATACTCCACATATACCTTTAAGATTCGCAAAGGATCTTTTGACAACCAATCAACACCCCACCCCCATACATTGTATATCAAAGTCATACTGAACAGGCAAACAACAATTGGACACTGGATCATCGTCCATAACTTAAACAGGCAAACTAGAGCATTGCGAGTTATACTTTGTCCTTGCAAAGAACACATATCACTTATCAGATTTATTTTTTTTTTTCAAATTTAAAATAGGTGCGAACTAACTAATATAACTGAATATGATCTGATTTTGATAAAATATTCATCATCTTTCATCTGTCGGGATATTGTTTGCATGATAAAATGGCTGTTTAAAGGCAGCTTACACGCCAAAACTTTTCCACTATTGATCTGAGAGACTGAAACAGAAATTATAAGCAGGATGCACTTGACTGCACTTTAAAGGAGAAAAGTACAGCTAGTTTGGTTAAACTCATTACACACCCAAACCCAACATGCGGGGTTTTAACTGGTACGTCCCGATCATCCATCACGCCGTTCCGTCCAATTCCTGAGTCAGTATTCCATATTGCTCTGGCCGATTGCTATTACTCAATTCATCAACTTCGTTACTTCAAATATTTATCCTTTAAACGTGGCATCTGTCCACGCAAACTTTTGATATGTCTGTGGCGTTGTCTATTGGCCGAGTTCGTTCCTGTTAATAATGATTACAAGTTATGAGATTAAAACAGGATTTACATCTTGGGCAATCATATACAGGGCATTTCTGAATACAAATAATTAAAAAAAAAATTCAAAAAGTATTTAACTTGAAATGTAAACTTCATGAATCTTTATTGTAATCTTATCAAATACTAGTAGAAAAAAAATACACGACAAAACAATCTGCGATATACATAGCTGCAGGTCTGTAGCTCCCAGTCTGAAAAAATTCGGATGGACGACTTGGCAAATTGACTTGGCGCTAGTTTTGGACTGATTAATCTAATATCCGATTTTTTTCAGACCGGGAGCTTCAGACCAGCACCTAATAAATATACTAATGGGATAATTGCATTATCTGGGTTTTTTTTCACGTAATTTAAAAATTGCATGAATGCATGTAGTGTGGAAAAAAACATTTTAAATAGTCCTTCGATATGAAATTGACTCATCTTAATATCATAGCACGCGCAGCGTACGATTATTTAATTAAGGTGGAATAGTGCTCTCTGAAACTGATGACGTGGTACGCATTTAAAAATAAGTAAACGTCATACAGTTGATTTTAAAAACATAGTGTTGTAATAATTTTTTTTTAAATAGACAAGGGTATATAATAAATTTATAATTATAACAGTAACTTGATCCAAAGAGCCGGATCCCGTCTCGTTGCCAGGCGCGGATCATCAGATCATACTCGACAATTCTCGTCTCGTTTGTTCAGGTCCCGGGTCCATAAAACTTAGAGGAGCTTACTTTTGATCTAGGTCTCACTTTTACAAAAGGAACATATAGTGGAAAAGTGAGACTGAGATAAAAAGTGAGCTCGTCTAAGTTTTATGTGGCCCCGGGACCTGATGATCCGCGCATGGCAACGAGACGGGATCCAGCTCTTTTGATCAAGTTACTGTTATTATATATATATATATATATATATATATATATATATATATATATATATATATATATATATATATTGTATCATATTTGATACATAATATGATATTGTATCATATGATCAATATAATTTAATACAACATTGTATCATATCATGATACAATATCATGTGATATTTAGTAATATATAATATAATATTATACAATATTGTATCACATGAGATAATATTATATATAACAATATCATATATTACAACTTCATTTGATATAATAATATATTATATAAACCAATTTCAAATTATACAATATCATATCATATCATACTATATAGTATCATAATATACAATACTATGCAGAACAAAATCATGATACAATATCATATCATAATTCACAGAAAATTTATACACTCAATATCTTATCTATCATATATAAATTTTACCAATATGATATATGATTGTATCATATATATATATATATATATATATATATATATATATATATATATATATATATATATATATATATATATATATATATATAATATTATATATTTTATACAATATTGTTTCATAATATGATACAATATTATATATTGCAATATAATATGAAACAATAAAATGTAATAAAATAATATATAGTACAGTATCATATTATACTATATTGTATCATAATAAACAATACTATGCTTAACAAAATCATGATACAATATTATATCTTAATTCACAAAAAATTTATACAATATCTTATCTATCATATATAAATTTTTACAATATATGATATAATATTGTATCATATAAAACAATAGTGTATCATATCATACAATACTATATCATAGGAATCATGTTTTAAAAACAAACACATCTATCAAGCAGGTTTGAGTGAGGTAGGAGATTTTTTTATAGCATCCTTGATAATGGAGATCAGGCTCTGCATCTGAAGCTACCTCTGCGATTCTTTTATATTATAGTTTAATCAACTATGCAAATTTGAAATAGTACCATTTTCTATAAAACGTGTCTTGTTCCAAAAAACTAAACCTCATCCAGTATTGGAAACCTATGCCTCAGATTCAGCATTGAAGCCTGTCAGGTGCATCAGTATCATAAGACGCATCATCCATGCAAGTAAATTTGGTGAAGTTTGGACCAGTAATAACTAAGATATATTTTTATACCCCCGCTCCGAAGGAGAGGAGGTATACTGTTTTACCCTTGTGTATCCATCTGTCCATCCGTAACAAAAATTTCTGTCGCATTTATCTCAGCAACTATTTATCGCATATGCTTGAAATTTTAACACACTATTTGTTAAGGCATGCCATATCTTGGGATATATTTTTGTACCAATCGGACGTCAACTTCCTGTTAAATGACGACTTTGTTATTTTTTAGCCAAAATTTTCAAACAAATTTTCGTCAAAGAATACTCAGCAACTGTTTATCGCAGATGTTTGAAATTTTTACACAGTATTTGTATAGGCATGCCATATCGTGGGATATATTTTTCTACCAATCGGATGCATGTCGACTTTGCTTATTTTGCATATTCACATCAGAGCGGGGGTATCACTAGTAAGCATTGGCTCACAGATATCTTGTTTAGCATCCTTGATAATGGAGATCAGGCTCTGCATCTGAAGCTACCTCTGTAATTCATTTATATTATAGTTTAATCAACTATGCAAGATTGAAATAGTACTATAATCTATTAAACTAAACCTCATCCAGCATCCAAAACCTATGGCTCAAATTCAGCATTTAAGCCTGTCAGGAGCATCAGTATCATAAGACTAATCATCCATGAAAGTTTGGTGAAGTTAGGACCAGTTATAACTAAGATATAATCATCAGAGGGCACCTGCTCCAAAAACCTTACCCAGCTCTTAAAACCTTAACCTCCTTCAGCATCCGAAACCTATGACTCAGATTCAGCATTCATGCCTGTCAGGTAAATAAGTATCATAAAACGCACCATCCATGGAAGTTTGGTAAAGTTAGGACCAGTAATAACTAAGATATAATCATCAGAGGGTACCTGCTCCAAAAACTTTAACCAGCTCCAAAAACCTTAACCTCCTCCAGCATCCAAAACCTATGGCTCAGATTCAGCATTCAAGCCTGTCAGGTGCATTAGTATCATAAGACGAATCATCCATGCAAGTTTGGTAAAGTTAGGACCAGTAATAACTAAGATATCATCATCAGAGGGCAACTTTAACCAGCTCTAAAAACCTTAACCTCCTCAAGCATCTGAAATTTATGGCCCAGATTCAGCATCCAAGCCTTTAAAGTCCATAAGTAGGTCCAGATGCATCATCAATGCAAGTTTGGTGAAGATAGGTGAAGATAGGACAAGTAATAACTTAGATACAGGACCTGCAACAAAACCTTTAACCAGGTCCGGACGCCAACACCGAGGGTATAGCATAAGCTGCCTCCGACTTCGTGTGGTGAGGTAAAAATTGTATATTTTATTTGCAAATTTTCATTTTACACAAAAAAAACACAAAATATTGACCTATACATGTATGAGCATTTAATATTTAAGACATAAAAGAATGATAAAGATTGAGTTCAACAAAACAATTTCATATTTTTAAATACTCTTAAATACCACTCATCATGGTAATCATCTTCACAGTTCAACTGTTAAAAACCGTAGGTTGAAATATGTGTCCGCTCCAGTGAAGAGGATGCAATATTAACACAGGCGAAGACAAAAGATTTGTGCATTAATGAACCAGGTGACTCTACTGATATAGATATATAAGTATACACGTACATCCATGTCACTGAACACACCTTTTCATTTAGATTATGTAGATTTCTAAAAAACAGCTTTCAAGATTCTGTACAATGTAACAATTAGTTTTGCATGAAACATTTGTCGGTAATTATATATATATGTACCAATAGATTCAGAAATCAATCATTTAAATCAATAAATTAAAATCAATAAGAAGGAAACTTGAGAATTTACTCAAGCATCAACAACAGACTGGTTTTTTTCTTCAATTCCATCAAATACGATTTTTTTTTTTTACATTTAAACATAAATTCTACCAACTGTTGAAGAAAAACAGTTTTTCAGGCTCATCAGCTAAATTATTAGAAATTGTTTAACCTGTAAAGCTATTGGGAACAGAATGTTATGTGAGAGAGTGCATGCTTTAAGCTGATCTTTGGATTTCCAAGGCAATTCTATCTACCAGCTACAAATGTTTTGTAGTTGTCTTGTATATTACTCTGCTTCTCTTTAATGCAGTAGTTTTCAATCTGCTTGTGGAAGGTTTAGGTAAGTTGGGATTGGTTGCTGGTGTTGGCGTTTTCCTGCTCTGTTGTTTGTGTGTTGGGTGTGGGGTTGTTGGAAACTTAGTTATCACTGGAGCTGAACTAGTCTGTGTAGAGATCTGAGGCGTAGGAGCATTGAAGAAATACAGCTAAAATGCAAATTATTACACCTTTTAATGATTCAATATTTTTTTTTATATTTTCTAAATTTGTTTAAATTACCAGTACAGTGTACTTGTATTATATTCTAACAAAATTATATATAATAACCGCTTGTACATTTACAATCAGGAAAAGGTATCAAAGTGACAAGATTTGTTCTTGATTTCATTCAGTTGGATGTTTGTAAAATGAATAAAACAACTTATAACTTGAAAGTTATCATGTCCTTACCTTGAAACCAACAGCAAGGGAGGTGTGACAAAGGAAGATGAGTATGATCACAATCCAGGCGGTTTTCTTGGTGTCATCTTTGACTGCTGGCCATAAAGTCATCACCAGAACTCCGCCTGACATAACCGCCCCTACCATAACCAGTATCCACTGCAACCACTCAAACTGCACCACCCATAGTATCTACAACATAACGGTAACAGGGGTGAACCACCCAAAGTATCTACAACATACAGGTAACAGTGGTAAACCACCCACAGTACCTACAACAAACAGGTAACAGTGGTGAACCATCCACATTATCTACAACATACAGGTAACAGTGGTGAACCACCCACAGTATCTACAACATATATGTAACAGTGGTGAACCACCCACAGTACCTACAACATACAGGTAACAGTGGTGAACCACCCACAATACCTACAACATACAGGTAACAGTGGTGAACCACCCACAGTATCTACAACATATATGTAACAGTGGTGAACCACCCACAGTACCTACAACATACAGGTAACAGTGGTGAACCACCCACAATACCTACAACATACAGGTAACAGTGGTGAACCACCCACAGTATCTACAACATATATGTAACAGTGGTGAACCACCAACAATACCTACAACATACAGGTAACAGTGGTGAACCACCCACAATACAGCCGCACCTGTTTTAAACGGCCACCTGTGGGACAATGACAAACTGGCCGCTAAAGACAGGTGGCCTCTTATTCCAGGTTTCTAATTAATAAAAAAAAAAACACCGAGTGTTTTCATTTTGGCTCTATTGCACAGATTTATTAATAGCATATGTAATGGCGGCGTACACGGAGATGGTGCATGCACAGCTCGGATTGATGAATAAACAGTTTAAATTAATTTTAAATGACCGTTTTAATTCCATGTATCTATCAAAGGATTAAGAGCAAAACATTTTCTACTAAATACGCCCAAATAATAATTTTCAAGTGATTAAAATGCGGTAAACAAACAGATGTAGCGTTTCCGTACACAGGGTATATGCTGAACTACGATAGGCAATGTTTTACCTCTTTAAAAAGTATCAAAATTCCATTGGGATATATAATAAACACCCTTTTATTCTATCAAAGAAATTTTATAGAAAAAAGGTGCGTATTACCGGCTGTACATGCTGTTTAGCGCAAGACTGGCCATTTAATAACTTTGTAATGAAGTATATAAGTACGTGTAGATATATAAACAACACAAAACAGGTGTTATGATAATCAATTATCTCATTAAATCTCAGCAGTCTTCAAATTACCCACTCAATTATTTGTCATTAACTCATTATCAGCTTTCGAAGTTTGGCTACTTTCGATACGGGGTCACATGTCAGAGTTAAAAGTCATGTGACAAAACAGACACAATGGCCGTTGAAAACGGGCATGTTGAAACCACGGGACCTAAAAACAGTGGCCGCTGGCCGCGTTAGACAGGTGGCCGCTTAAATCAGTTAAAATATAGTGAAAAACTAAACGGGCGGGATTGAAACTGGCCGCTCATGGCGAGTGGCCGCTGATTAAAGGTGGCCGTAACAGCAGGTGCGACTGTACCTACAACATACAGGTAACAGTGGTGAACCACCCACAGTACCTACAACATACAGGTAACAGTGGTGAACCACCCACAATACCTACAACATACAGGTAACAGTGGTGAACCACCAACAATATCTACAACATATATGTAACAGTGGTGAACCACCAACAATACCTACAACATACAGGTAACAGTGGTGAACCACCCACAATACCTACAACATACAGGTAACAGTGGTGAACCACCCACAGTATCTACAACATATATGTAACAGTGGTGAACCACCCACAGTACCTACAACATACAGGTAACAGAGGTAAACCACCCACAGTATCTACAACATATATGTAACAGTGGTGAACCACCAACAATACCTACAACATACAGGTAACAGTGGTGAACCACCCACAGTACCTACAACATACAGGTAACAGTGGTGAACCACCCACTGTACCTACAACATACAGGTAACAGTAGTGAACCATCCACATTATCTACAACAGTATATGTAACAGTGGTGAACCACCAACAATACCTACAACATACAGGTAACAGTGGTGAACCACTCACAGTACCTACAACATACAGGTAACAGTGGTGAACCACCCACAATACCTTCAACATACAGGTAACAGTGGTGAACCACCCACAATACCTACAACATACAGGTAACAGTGGTGAACCACCAACAATATCTACAACATATATGTAACAGTGGTGAACCACCAACAATACCTACAACATACAGGTAACAGTGGTGAACCACCCACAATACCTACAACATGCAGGTAACAGTGGTGAACCACCCACAGTATCTACAACATACAGTTAACAGTGGTAAACCACCCACAGTACCTACAACATACAGGTAACAGTGGTGAACCACCCACAGTACCTACAACATACAGGTAACAGTGGTGAACCACCCACAGTACCTACAACATACAGGTAACAGTAGTGAACCATCCACATTATCTACAACATACAGGTAACATAGTTGATTTCAGAACCACCCATAGAATCTACCTCTGGAAACAGGTGAATTACCAAAAGTATCTACATCAAACAGAAATAGTGCTGAATGCACCAGGAAGTTTCTCAGATAGCACTTCAACTACATGTAAATACTTAAGGATTATTACAGAATGTCTACACATGGGAATAATATTTCTTTTCTAGTGCCCCTGCATCTACTCTTATTTTCAATATATATGGTACTAAATCTGTTAATTCTGAATTATGCTAACCAGTGAAGCACACTGATTACAATAAATTGTGTTTATGTTTACATCAATTTAATTTTGTAAAAGTCTAATATGGGTTTCCAAATCCACTTTTCATTCAACAAAGAAATACATGTATACTATGTATAAAATGAATATTTATACAATGAATCTCTACAACTGAATAAAAAGGTAAATTCTAACCATTAGCTCATACAATATCAAAATTCCCAAATCAATATCTTCAAAAAACAAACTTCTTAAGTATCTATATGTGCTTACAGAGATTGGAATGTAAATAGAAAGGGAATATCCATAGATACACAGGATCTCCAGAAAAGTGTAGTTTGCTTTGCTGCCTCTCCACCACAAAAAGCCAAATAGCACCGCCGGCAGCAACCACCAGTAACTGAAAATGGCTGTTGCAGCAAATGTCACTGTAAAGAAGGAAAACGAATTGATAACCGGTACATTAAATGGGCATGGTCATGATTTTGGTCAAATTCTATTTTTTTGTTTTTATTATCTATAATGCTTTAGGAATGCATTTCTAATGATCAAATGAAATTTGAGTCAGTCGTTGACTTATAAGCAAGATACTTGTACATGGCTCAGAATACTTTGTCATGTAAACAAGGCTCGTGCCCTGTTTTTGTTTACATAGGTTCAAAATACCAGTAAAAACCTTTTTCAAGCTGATTTGTCTATCATTTTATTCATTTTAAGCATTAATGAACAGATTCTGACGTTCAACACATTCATTTCAGGTCTAAAACTTGAATTTTCACATAGAAAAGAATTGCAAGCTCTGTAACTCGCTTATAACTCAACGAATGACGCTCAAACTTTAGTTGCCTATCTAAAATGACTTTCTGAAGCATTGTAAACATTAAAATCGAAAAATAATTTTTGACCAAAATCGTCACCATGCCCCTTTAAGAACAAAAAAGATCCCATGCCTAAATGTTGACTGCTATCTTGATAACAGTGGTCTATTATTATGCAGGGAACCATACATCAGTCTTCTATGAAGAGTCAAAACTGCCAAAGTGACCAATAGTTGTATTTTATCAAGAATCTTGGTTCATTAAAGACTACTGTGGAATCATTTAAATTTGTGTGGGGGGGGGGGGGGGCAATTTTCGTGGATTGTCTTTTTTTTGCTTACCGGTATTCGTGGTGATGTAATTTAGTGTATGCGTCGGTTTTAAGTTTCAGTAAGAAAGAAAACTCTTTATAAATGTTTTTTTGATGAGGATATAAAATTCGTGGGGAAGTGGCAACCACGAATACCACGAAAATTAAGCCACCATGAATTTTAATGATTCCACAGTATACCCCTTTCCCAACCTACAAAATGCATATTAACCTGTACAAAATGACAACATGTTTGATTGATTGAAGGCCTTGTTTTAAAATAAAATTGTGTGCGACTTCATGCAATTTTACCTTTATTCATGCAATGTCACTTAATATTTAGGAGTCTTACTTTACAATTTCTGTTCGGCCTGCACTTCCACAAGCTATCATTCATTACACTGTTATTTTTTAACAATAAAAATACAATTTGTATTTTAACAAACATTTCCAACCATAACATAAAACTGCAGATCCTCATAAATAAATCTGACGCCCAAAATCACTGTATTTTAATAACAGTGATGCAGGGTTTTTTTTCTTCTTTTGATAAAAAATACATTACCGGTAATCATCTTTTTTGAAAGTATTCTCTGAGGATCACATGCAACTAGAGTCACTAAACAAAGTGGGTTGCTACATGTATTGCATGTTTGACAATTCTAGGACGATAACATACCTTTATGGAAGTCATACTTCCAGGTGAAGTCTTTACCCTCAACAGACAGGTAACTGGCCATGTTACCAGCAATGGCTGTTGTAAACACAAGTGTTGTACAAATCCAGAAAGGTCCTGAAGTAAGGAAATAGCAGCTGTTCAAATTCATATTACAAAGGTTCAATAATTGGGGTGAGCAATTTTAGGATTCAGTTACATGTACCAAACAATAAACATTTATAAGCATGTTTAATACATATTTGTAGACTATGCTTTATGGATTATATAGTTATTACACTACTACAATTCAGGGAAGATGCTTACCATAGAGGTCAGGGTTAGGCCTTATGGTTGTTTGTAGGTAGTTTGACCGTGGAGAGGGAACCATGGATCTAGCTATCCGATGTAACACTTGCTTTGTCTCCACATCAAAGAACTGCTGGTAATATTCAAATGTCCAAAAAGACGGACTCCCAGTTTTTGATTCATCTTTAATGAGCTAGGAAAAAATATAAATACAAATAAGTGGAGGAGTATGTGTGTCTGTATTTATCAATATGGACTCCAAATTAATGAACCAATGTTCCAATTTATACATATTTATAAAATTTTGATAAGAAATTAATCTTTTGAGACTGGGATAGAAATTACTTCTCTGACAAATGTTAAACATAAAAGCTGAAAAGTTTTTGGCTTTGCTCTGGTAGACAAGAATATAATGAGGTCAATTGAGATAGGCACATTTGCCCTGTACCTGAGTTTTGTCATACACTTCCTCTTCATCAGACTCGGCAGTCGGAGGAAAGTCAGTAAAAGTGTGTGTCTGAACCTTGCCTTTGTCATTTACAAAGGAGTCATGTGGAATATCTACACAGAAAAGAAAGGTAACAAAACACAATGATTTAAAACAGATGTCAATCTGTCCGTAGATACATCTATTCCAGTGTATAGTTAAAGCTGAACACCAGTCACAAATTGGCTTCTTCACACCCGATTGCACACCTGAAACTCATGGCCGACAAGTACATGTAGTATTTCTTTCATAGTCTTAGATTTTTTGCATTTATTTCTTGTTTCAAGTACATTTTCTGTTTATAAATAATGCATTAACTTGTATATTAATGTTATTATTCTTATGGCTTGGAAATTTGATCATTTTATAGTGACCAAGTAAAACAGTGATGTAAGATGTACATCTACCCAGGTGAGACCTCTACAGCAAATTCGAAATACATGTACTTTGAACTGTTAAGAGGTCTGCAGCTTATATAAGGATTGAAGGGATAGCAGCTATGAAAGAGAAATATGGTCACACCATTGACAAAGCATTTTTTAAGTGTAGTTTTCAGCTTCAAAGACCTATATACATTGGTTTTACACTTGGGTTAGATATAATTACCTTGGAACTGGAGATCATCAGCAACCTTCCTCTGTCCCTTAAAATAAAAAAAAATGAATATTATAGTTCACTAGAATACTCATTTTTTCAGTTATTAAGTGCTTTACTATCAAATATGACCATCTTTTTTATCAATGTGATAGAATAGGGGGAAAGACTACATGTTATATGATAGTAATCTTTTTTGGTCCTGATTTTTATGTCATTCCAATTCCTCTATTAAAATCTGTGTTGAACTAGCCAGAAACTGGAGAATGAAAACACATTCAATAAATTGTTTCTTTGTTAATCTGACAACATCAGTATGACAAACTTCATTGGTTTACATAAGAATTGTCAGAAATGTCAACTTATTTAGTAGTTTTAAGATTAAAAGACAATTGCCGCATGAGTCAATCACAAAGAGTTTGAAGTATTTAGAGAATCATAATGAATACATATTATATAAATGTTTTCATGTTGGTAGAAGCATAATGCATGCAGTTTATTTTTAATATCAGCAAACAAAGGACAAAATGTCTCTCTTTTTTAGAGTTTAAAAAGAAAAAGTGAGAAATGCAAATGGAGTCTTTGTTGTCAAATGAATCAAAGGAGTGTTTGAAAAAAAATGAAACAATTCATCTATCTATTTTACTGTAGTATTTGGGCTATATATGGACTGTGGATATGGGCCTGGGTAGCTCAGTGGTAGAGCTTTTCTCAAGAGTTGCAGGATTCCCGCCCAGTCATATGTTTTCATTGTATTTTTATGCTCATTCCTCCTTTCATACTACAGATGGTGCCGTGGCCTTCCTTGTTCAGGCAATATAAATATAAGTCCTGACAAGGCGAACTTGTGTTGTGTCTTTGGGTCAAAGAATATTTAAGGAGGGAAGAATGTAGTAGTTTGGGCTATATGGACCATGGATATTGGCCTGGGTAGCTCAGTGGTAGAGCACCTGACTAGAGTTGCAGGGTCCCAGGTTCGATTCCCGGTCCAGTCATATACTTTCATTGTATTTATAAAATGTTATGCTCATTCCTCCTTTCCTTCTACATTACATTCAGTGTACATATTTCCCCTTATGTTGTTCAGGAAATCTGTGACGTTCAATTTCCTGTGAATACACTTAGCCTATTTATACGCCATGAGCTTAAATATAGAAGTCATCACGTGTTTTGAGTGTATTTATTATTGTGAGATTAAATGAAACGTTCAAACTTGCATAACTAATTTGATATGTACATAAGAAAAATACTCATTAAATCATATCTACTCGTTAATAAAAAAATTCTCTAAAAAGTTTCTAGCACTATATTTTTAGTCGTAGAGGCAAACTTGGCTGTTCCATATATGTTTCATATCTCTGACTATATAAGAGCGCATATAAAGGCTTTAAAGCAAAGCGATACACAAATATTTCATATAATTAACATCAATATTAATATAAATATAAGCATTGAATGCTTATAAATGAAAACCCTAAAAACCAATGAGGTTAATATACAGACTGTGGACAAAAGTATCGGAACGATTTACGTTGCGTTAGACAAGCATGCAAATGTTCCTGTTATTTACCGCAGGCATTATCGGTGTAGACACGATTTGATGGTATACCTCAGGTATTTTTAAAATGATGTCTTCCTGTTTATATTAGCTACGTCAGATTTTGTCTTCTGCAATTTAATAGTAAATAAATTCATCCATAAACAACATGGCTGCAAATCGTAAATATGCACCGGATGGTGTTAAACAAGCAGTTGTAGCATTGGTTCAGAACGGAAATTCTTTTCAGAAAGTTGCAGATATGTTGAATATGTCGAAAACATCCATGCACCGAATTTACAGAAATTTTTGTAAATGAGGAACTGTAAAAACAGCCCCCAAAACAGGATGAAAGAAAAGTTTGAGCGATCATGACAGAAGAAAAATTTTAGGACAAGTCAAAGCTAACAGGAAAACTCCATTGGCTGATGTTACGGATAATTCCAACAACAATGAAAACAGAAATGTATCTAAAAAGACTCTGTGGCGTTTTCTGATGAATCAGAAATATCGTCGCTGTGTTTGTAAGAAAAAAATAAGGATTTCCTTAGTTAACAGAGAGAGGAGAGTAGCATGGTGTCGAGCAAAATCAATATGGACAAACGATGACTGGAAAAAAGTCATTTTTTTTCAGACAAGAGTCAAATTGTTATTGGAAGCAGAGACATAAATAACAGAGATTGGCAACTCCGCCATTAGCGTGTTTTGTTGTTGAAAAATGTTATGGGACCAACCATACTTTGAGAACTACTTTTTAGTAGACTGAGATAATGATCATAAACCAAAAGTATACTGTTTTAATGAAAAATAGGCATAGGTTTTAGACATTTTTGAAACAAAAAATTGAAAAATAAGATTAATATATAGAAAATATATTGGCCAGCTATAAAACATCAGCGAAATCTCGGACGATGGGTAGCCAACTGCCTCCTAAAACTCCTCTTTAATATTGTTTATAAGACATAAACTCATGAAAATATAACATTTTGAATGTTTTGGTAATAGGTTTTAGCTGTTTATATTTCGATATAATTGTTTATATGAAAGATATACTGATTTAAACTGGGAACACTTCACAATAGGGACCGCGAGATTTCGCAAAATTTCAATTAGTTGCCAATATCTGTTATTTATGTCTCTGTTGGAAGTGACAACAAAGTGTATATCTGGAGGAAAAGCGACGAAGCCTTCAGGCCAGAGTGCATTTCACCTCCCTTACCAAAGTAAAAGTATTGCTGCAACAATGCCGCAATATTGCGGCAATATTGCAGCAACACATTTTTGTTACCAGAAACCAGATTTTGAGACAAGTGAAATGTTGCCGCTAGCTGCAACAACTTCTGGTAACATTGTGGCAATACTGCTGGAGTGTTGCCGCTAGCGGCAATAACTTCTGGCAACATTCTGGCAATACTATTTGAGTTATTTCTGTAAAAAATTATATTAACATGCACCTAGAATATTGCCACTAGCTGCAACAACTTCTGGTAATATTCTGGCTATACTCAGTATCATACTGCCAGAAATAATTTTCTGGTAACATCTACATGCATGTATTTGCGATTGATCATTTAAATCATGAACATTATAATTTTATATACATAATATATAATTCTGGCAATACTGTTAGGCATCATATTTAATTTCTGCATTAATTATAACAAGCTGCATTCCAGCTCGAAATAATTCGTGCCAAATCTTCTCTGATCATAATGAAAACATGCATTAATTAATTAAACCACGTACTTAATTGAAAAATAAATAAATGCATATAAGTAATACAATAAAAATTTCATTTTATTTATTCTAACAATAATAAACATTTTAATTTAAGGAGACTGGAGGGGGGTAACAAATTGTCAATTATTTAGATATGATTTAAATTATAACACCTCAAAATTTGCCAGAAGTTTAATTACCACAAACTTTTCTTTTTTCTCTGATTGATTATACTTACTGAGCTTGCCAAATAGACTTATAAAATTTTACACATTCAGCACAAGTTCAAGTCTAAGACTGTCAATTACTCTTGTATATTTTTCCAAAAATAATAATAAGTCGAAAAAATTAAATCTAATAAATATTTTATGATTAAAGTATTATTCTAAGAAAGTCTCAATTAAAAGTTCCAATGATATGAGTTCAGATATCCCTTCAATCGCATATATAACTGTTATGCATGGTTACGATGTTTCACGATAAAAGACTGTTTGAATCAACACCCCCCCCCCCCCCCCCCCCAAACTCATGTTTTACGTGAATACCGACCTGTCTGTTCTTTTGTAACGGTATATTCTTTTTCATTAAGTTCAAAATGAAATATATCAGTCTACTTAGATTTGAGTATCTAACTGCTCGATGCATGTTGAATATTATAAGAATTTTCGTATGCTGTTTGTTTCCACTTTTACTTTTGTTTCAATGTTAAGTTACGCGCGCGCTGATTGGTCGATCAAATCGCTAGCCGCCAATTTTCACATTCGATGCTGCCATGTTGTCTGCCATCGAGCCTCCTGCTATCACTGGAGATGGTGAAATGAATGAAATACGGGAATTATCTGTAAACAAGGTTAAAAAATACACTGTCGATGGAGTGTTTAACTGTGAAAAAATTAACGGCTGAATCTGAGTGAATGAATCGAGTGTCGACACCCCCTGCACCATCTGCATGAGCACGTTTTTGAAAAAGTAAGTTTTGCAATAAAAATATATTCATTGAATTGCAGTTTAAACATGTTTGTTATAAGAATATAAACCGAAAGACTGTGATCTACCTTTATACTAATGTGTTTACGTACACTGTTTAAGACCCATGCGCGGATCCAGAAAATTTTTCCGGGGGGGGGGGGGGGCGACGGTTGTTTCATTTCAGTTTGCCAGGGAAAGGGGGTCCGAGGCATATTTTTGGTAATTTTATAATGTAATTTAAAGAAATTTGAATTTGAATTTGACACCCCCCCTTTAGATCCGCGCATGAGACAAGCAAAACGCCCGTTATTTTTTAAATTTTTTTTTAACAGTTTACTTGTATGAACAAATAATCTAAAAAACTTTATTAACAATTTCAAATTTAGAAAATTATAATTCGAAAATGTATAACTATACAGGTAATTGCATTTTATAAAATTTACATTTATATGACATAAACAGAAAAAGAATTCGTGTTCTTCTCAGAGTTAGTAGAGCAATTTAATTGTAGCTTTAAAATTAATAATTGTAGCTTTAAAATTAAGTTGTTTTTCTTAGAAACTGCTTAAAATATGAAAACAATTGTCAATGTGCTTATATGAAATCCATTTATCTTCCTAATAGATCTGCCCTGGGTTACACAGACCTGAAGAAAACCATGAAAAAAGCTGTCACCTCACTGATTAAATGAATGGTGCAACTGGCAACCAAAAAAGAGTGATGACGTAATTTGTTTAAGATTATGGAGAGGAACATATACACAACAGTGCTGAATTCTAATGTGGATATTGTTGTGATATTATAGCTGTTTTTGTGATTGTTTTAATATGTGTGAAAGCAGAATGCCCATGAGACTGTCAAAAAAGGACATTTGGAATGCCTAGGACGAATGCCTAGATCAATCGTAATCAGACAGCAAGTGGTCGTGCAAGACTTGTGAACTATATGGTTTGAGCTTTGCTTACGGTGAACAATGAACTTTTGTCCACATCCGTCTGTGTGCGTGGTGTCAATCAAACTGCAGTACATGTTTATCTGCAGCAACAAATCGTCACTGATCGGCTGAGTACTTTTAGTCAAGTTTCATCATTTGTTCATCATATTTGTGTTTATTGTATTTATAAAATGTGTTAAATTTAAAGATTTTTAATTTTAACTGGTGTCCTTTATAAGCATGTTGAAATTCCAGTTTCAGATCTCTAATATTATACATTATATTTTTAATTCAATACTTATTTTGTGCATATTATGTTGAAAATTTTTTTTTTTTAATTCTTTAATATTGTGAAATCACAAACTGTCTTTTTCATTTTAAAAAAGTCCAAATTTAATGCAAAATGTTTGTCTTGTTGTAACCTTTTTGCAACTGTTAAAAAATAAAACTGTAATGGCAATTAAAGAATTTTTTTTCATTTTGGTTGTAGATTAATATAATATACATGATTGATTTACTGTATACATTTATTATTTATAAATATTGCATATATTGTACCATTGATGCCAGAGCATAGAAAATGCATTGAACCAATATTTCTGCAATGTCATTTTTCTTATGCAAATGTATTGCCAGAAAGGTGTTGCAGCAAAACTTTTGCGGCAACATCTTTCTGGCAATATTGCTGCAATCTCAAGTATTGCCAGAAAGGTGTTGCCGCAACAATGTGTTGCCGCAAAACTTTTGTGGCAACATCTTTCTGGCAATATTGCCGCAATCTCATTTGCATACGAAAAACGATACAGCAGCAATATTGCCGCAATGTATTGCCAGAAAGGTGTTGTCGCAACAATATGTTGCAGCAAAACTTCTGCGGCAACATCTTTCTGGCAATATTGCCGCAATCTCATTTGCATACGAAAAACGATACAGCAGCAACATTGCCGCAATGTATTGCCAGAATGTTGCTGCAATATTGCTGCAATAATGCCAGAATGTGTTGCCAGAAGGTCAATATTTTGGTAAGGGCTGTAAAAAACAAGAAACTTATGGTAATGGTGTGGGGTTGCATAACCTATCATGGCATCTGCACATTTACATGCATGGATGGAAACATAAATTCAGATAAATATATTCAAATTATAGACAACAATCAATGGCCAGTTATAGCAAGACATTTTTCTGACAATAATTATATATATATTTCAAGATGATAATGCCCCAGTTCATCATTCTAGGGCTACTAAAACTGTTATGGAAGACAACCATATCAATACGATGGAGTGGCCGGCGCAGAGCCAAGATATAAACATCATTGAAAATTTATGGTTAAAGAACTTTGGAACGGGTGTAATTTATTTTTCTTGGTTTTATGTAATACGGCCATTTTTCGGCATCGAATTAAACGGGAGTATTTTCCGTAAGCTGCACAACGTCGTAAATCGGTTCGATCCTTTTGCCCATAGTTTGTAAATGTACCTAACCTCAGCGAGATTCGTCGACGAATCTCGCTGAGGTTAACAATAACATATACAAACTTTCATCTACGTTGCAATACTGAGGCAATTCGGAATGGAATCGCAAAGCGCTAACAACTTTATCATTTTGATAAGTAACTTTACTGTTATTATACACCTGTTTATTTTAATCCATGTGTATTATTAATAAATTAAAAAGTGAATTATAAAAAAAATACACATAATCAGATTACCTCAAGATTTTCCACGTCAATGTTTACATCTGCCATGTTTTCATTTTGGTCGGTGTAAAAGTAGATCTATGTAATATAACCTCTAACCGTGTTGCAAAATTTTTAAATGAAATAACCATGATACGGTTCACAGAAAACGAGAGATATATATTCATACATGTTACAATGGTGTCGACACTAAGTATAAAATTTGGTCAGAATCTCTCAATAACTGAAAAATGAAAAGGCCCACGGGCCACATTGCTCACTTTAATCTCCTCAGAGATTCGACTCGGCTATATGCTATGGCACGCCAAATTCACAAAAATGAGCTATTCATAGTTTCACAGTCGATAAACTAGGTGTAACGGTTGTAAACTATAGTTTACGGACAGAAAACTATAGTTAACGACGATTATGGCACGCCAAATTCACAAAATTGAGCTAAACATAGTTTCACTGTCGATAAACTAGGTTTAACGTCCGTAAACTATACTGGTACTGTACCAGTTATCGGCTAAGACCAGTTATCGGCTAAACTGAGAGTACGGGTTTATAGCACGCGACTATCCGAGATTTTTTAATTCAGCCCTCTGTTTTGAAAAAAGAAAAGTAAAATTGCTTGAAAACTTTCTTGAATTTGTTTTAAACATGAGCTTAAACGATCATTGTTTACTACTGATTTACATCTTTGCACTTTCAGCAGTGGGGGAAGTGACGTAATAAGTTAAAATTAGAATATAATCCCTTTGTGATACATTATCATATCCCTTCTTTGATTTGACATATAAATCACTACATATAACAAATAGAAACAAAAGGAATTCACTAAATTCTGAGAAATTCATAGCGCAGTTCAACGCCTGGTTGCACAATATAATGCAATGAATAGTCTACGATTTTGCGTATTACCGTATGATAACAAACGAATTATTTAATGAGTTTTGTTTATGTTTCATAACCCCTACGACCTTTAGTCCGACCCCAAAAGGGACATAATTCAAAATACATTTTGTTGAATATCAAATCAACATGTACAGGGATTTTACTATGTTATTATCGCGAAGCCGATAACTGGTACAGTAACTCGTTAAAACTCGGCAAATTCGGGGCGTGCTAAAAAGCACACAAACAAAATGTTTTGGGTTCTCAATAATGATTTAACCTAACAGCTGCATAAACAAGGAGTTCACCATTTTAAGTATGTCAAGTTTTATTAAAAAATATCAAGAAATAAGGAAATACGAAAAGAAATCGTTAAATTTTAGCCGATAACTGGTACAGTGCCAGTAGTTTACTGACATAAAACTATAGTTAACGATTCGATAATATAGTTTTCATATGTAAAACTATATTTATCGGTTGTAAACTATAGGTAACGAATGATAATCTAAGTTTATCTGTCTGCAAATAACGTTAACAATAGATTTTGCTGATAAACATAGATTCACATCTGTAAACTATAATTTACATTCGTTAACTATAGTTTATAGTTGTTAATCATAGTTACATTCGTGAAACTATATTTATCAGATAAATTATGATTTGCAATCGCAAATGGTTGTTTTCAGTGTTGATTATAGTTTTTCACTTCTAAAACATAGTTTATCGCGTTAACTATGGTTTACAGATGTGAAATATAGATTAACGGCGTTAAATATAGTTTCACATATGATAAACTAGGTTTATCGACTGTTAACTATAGTTTACAGACGTTAAACTATTGTTAACAATAGTTTATTGTTTACTATAGTTTACAAACTGTAAACTATAGTTAACGATTCGTTAACTATAATTAACGATCCGTTAACTATCATTTTCATCTGTAAAACCATATTTAACGGTTGTAAACTATAGTTTACGAATGATAATCTAAGTTTATCTGTCTGCAAATAACGTTAACGATAGATTTTGCTGATAAATATAGACTCACGTCTGTAAACTATCATTTCCATTCGTTAACTATAGTTTAGAGTTGTTAATCATAGTTTCACAATCGTGAAACTATATTTATCAGATAAACTATGTTTTGCAATCGCAAATGGTTGTTTTCAGTGTTAATTATAGTTTTAAACTTCTGAAACATAGTTTATCGCCTTAACTATGGTTTACAAATGTAAAATATAGATTATCGTCGTTAACTATAGTTTTCTGTCCGTAAACTATAGTTTACGGACGTTTAACCTAGTTTATCGACTGTGAAACTATGATTAGCTCATTTATGTGAATTTGGCGTAGCATAGACGATAATCTAACGTTATATTTTACATCGTTCTTTTTATGAGTGAAAAGGGATAATTTGTCAATGACGATATTTTGGATATTTTCTATTTCATCGATTTCAACTGTACTTCTTTCACAGGTATGGGTATTTTTATTAAAAATCATCAAAAAGCGATGGAAACAATAACATGGGACAGACTTTAGTCAATAGAGAGGTTAAGCATTTGAACGTGTACGTCTACGGGTACGTGTAGAGCTAGAAGTATGTTACACGTACACGTACCAAAATTTGGCTTATGTTAAATAAACTGTAGGTGTAAGTGAACATGTAAAATAATTAGATTTAACATCTTTAACATGTTCAGTTTACTCTCACTGTTTATGAAATAATTCTATGAATTTGATGAAACCAAAAGCAGAGTCGTCCTAAACTTATCGTCTGCTTTATATAAAACAACGTTTGGTATACACAAAGTCTGTATTTCTATTCAAAATGCTACAAGTATTCACCTCCGTGTACTTTTGATTCTACACGTTTTGTAAAACTTGTAGAATTACGCGGTGTGCAGAAATTATGACGTAATACACATAAAATTAGGGGATTCCCCTAGTTACACGTACTCGTACACGTACACGTTCAAATGCTTAACCTCTCTAATATTTAAATATAACATTAATAAAAAAATTTATATAAAGCAGCTAGTGTTCATACTGTAAACATATGATCACTCAAAGGACTCCACGGAATTCGACAAAATTAAATCTAACATACATACATAATGAAACTTACCTATACTCTGTCCCAAGATATCCTCGATTCGCAAATGTGCTGAATTACTCGATATTTATAAATGCCACAGGTTTCAAACGATGTTCATTCAAAAGTATGAAAAAAATCCAAGATTTTTCTTTTGAGTTTATCAGGTTTTAATACAAGGCTAGAAATATTATGTCTTCGGGGATTTTGCATTACAACAAATCTGCGTTATCTTTGTTATTTTGTAATTCAGAGGCAAACCTGGGATGGTGTTTGAATGTTAAATTATACTACAAATTATTTGATGTGGCATTACTTGTATAATTTGCTCAACTGTAGTCTACCAAAAGTGGATGGTCTACATAATATAGTTATTAATCATAATTACAATTAATACGATGAAAGTGGACGATTTCCTCTGTATATAACAATTTTTACTAGAATGTTTTATTATTTTGGACCAACATTATTAATAGCAGTGAAAACAAGCTGAGCGAGATGACATTTATGTAACTTCACATACTTTTTGATAAAGGAAACATTCTAAATCCATGGTTATACTTTAGAAAAACACAACCATTTTTGATAAAAGCTGCCTTTTAAATATATGGTGTGATCACGAATCGTACCATTTTAACTCCGACTGGATTAAGACAACAGTTAATCAAAGGTTAAGAGGTCAAGTTTTACAAAAATGGCACAATTAATATTATTCAAGAATCGTCTAAGGGGATTATACATGTATACAAAATGTAGAAAACAAATGAATGTGAACGCTACTTATCATTATTACCCAGAATTTAAGAAAAATATTTTTTAGAACAACGAATCATCAACTTCTCTGTAGAAGCAGTGTTCAAAGAAGTGAACGTTATTGCAACGTACATAATCGTAACAAAATTGGCGATGAATTTCATTAAGGTCTTCCGTTTCCAACGGAAGACCTTATAGTGATTGTAATGTTTATTAAGGTCTTCCGTTTCCAACGGAAGACCTTATAGTGATTGTTAGGTTTTTTCTTTCTTTCTTATTAAGGTCTTCCGTTTCCAACGGAAGACCTTATAGTGATTGTAATGTTTTTTATTATTAAGGTCTTCCGTTTCCAACGGAAGACCTTATAGTGATTGTAGTGTTTTTTCTTTCTTTCTTATTATTTTTTTTTTCTCCTTTTTTGTCGGCAGAATTTCTCAGAGATGGCTTTATGGATTTCCCTGAAATTTTCAGAAATGATAGAGAATGATAATATCTCGAGGCGTTTTTTTCATTTTTCCAAAATTCATTTCCGTTCGTCCGTTTCCTGTCCCGCGTCAAAAAACCTTGTTCCCTCAAGATCTCAGAATCGGCAAACACTTGAACATCCAGTCTTTGTTGGATGATAGACCTATATCTATAGATGTGTTTAAACTATTTTATTTTGTTCGTCGTAACTTCCGGTCGTCACCGGAAGTACTTCAAAAATTATTTTATTTATGTATTAAAGTTATTTTACATAAAATGAATCTATTAGTATAAATCCTTGCATGTGTCATCTAAGCGATGATATTTAAACAAAAACATTCTACTTCCGGTGAGATATCTCAATTATCTCAAGTAACTTTTTTATAACAAATTTTGTTCCCGCGAGATATCAAAAACTATAAGTGATGAAGACACGAAATTTTTATGGATGGTAGACATTTGATTGAAGATATGTTTAACTGGTTTTATTTTGTCGACCGTCACTTCCGGTCCACACCGGAAGAGTTCAAACAAATCAAGCTCTTTATCAGTTTAACTGTTTTCCTTTGATAGTTTTAGTTGGTTGGTTCGATGAACAATAATGTGCAATGGGCAAGTATACAAGAAATAATAAATTAATTTTTCATTTAGCACTTCCGTTTGTCCGTTTCCTGTCCCGAGACAGAAAAACTTATTTCGACGAGATTTCAAAAAAGGTAACGACTTGAACAACCAAACTTTGTGGGATGATAGACCTATGTATGAACATGTGTTTACAATATTTTGTTTTATCCGACGTAACTTCCGGTCGTCACAGGAAGTACACCAAAATTTGATTATTTAAAAATATTTTGGTTGTTTAGCATGGAAGTAGAAATAAAAAAGTTCATCTACACATGGATAAATAAACAAAAAATTTCTACTTCCGGTGAGACATCTCAAATATCTCAAGTAGCTTTCTTTTATAAAAATGTTGTACCCGGAGATCTCAGTAACTGTAAGAGACCAAGATACAAAACTTATAGGGATGATAGACATTTGATTGAACATGTGTTTCATGGGTTTCATTTGGTCATCCGTCACTTCCGGTTCTCACTCGAAGCGTTCAAGCAAAATGAAGTTTTTTTTAAAAGTTTAGAATTTTTTAAAACAATTGTCTCAGTGTGATGAACAGTAACGTACCATAGGTACAGTACCCGCAACGTTATTTTTTACAATCCTATCCTATCGTATCGTGTATCAATCCTATCCTATCGTGCGTGTATACTGTTCTATCGTGCGTTAATGCTATCGTATCGTGCGTGTATACTGTTCTATCGTGCGTTAATCCTATCCTATCGTGCGTTAATCCTATCAGGTTTATCGTTCAATTTTAACAGTTTTTCCGTTTATCCTATCGTTTTAATCGTTTCGTGCCTTTTCATAAGCAAGTAAATTTATTTTAAAGTTGCAAGTTGTTCAGTGGGCCATATAAGAAAATTTATCGAACAAGAATTGTAAAATCCTATCCAGCATTCTATCATGATACTAATTTCTTAATTTTTTAGATCAAGATTAACCACTATTACATGTAAATCCTATCTGTAAGCATTGGAAATAAAAAAAAATAATGTAAACTATCGAAGTTCTTAGGAACAAGGTAACATATTTACCTGTATATCGAATATATTAAATCGTACGCGAAGTGTATACCTGCGTAAACATTAACTTTTATGCAATATAATTCGTTTTTTATGCATCATATTTTACAGAAACAAAAGTATTTATGATTATTTAATGAAAACCAGAGTTGTATTTAAATTTAACCCGTTATTTTCCGTGTGATATTTGATTTTTGGCTGAAATGTTCTCGGTAATCGGCTAGGGCAATGTTAACAAATCGTACGCGGAATGTATATCTGCGTAAATATTTATTTAACTTTTATGTTATATAATTCGTTTTTAATGCATTATTTTCTTATACAGAAAGAAATGTATTTATAATATTTTTTTATATTTACTTTAAACAAGCTATTTTCTGTGTGATTTCATCCCGGGCTGCAATATTCGCGGCGATCGGCTAGGGTGTTCGGTAATGAAAGGAATGTTAACAACACAGAAAAATTATTGATCATTTAATTCTTATTAAACAAAATAAACTGGTAATTTTTATTCATTCTATAAATGATGCAGCGATGATTAACAACTCAGCAATTGTTACTTTAAGAAATTCCACGTAAATCTTTATTCGTACGTGTTCTTTCCCAAATTATGCCATTATCAAATTATTCATGAAAATCGTTTAAAGCGATTATACGTTTATCATGAACATCGTTTATCCTTTCCTATCGTGTATCAATCCTATCCTATCGTGCATGTATACTGTTCTATCGTGCGTTAATGCTATCGTATCGTGCGTGTATACTGTTCTATCGTGCGTTAATCCTATCCTATCGTGCGTGAATCCTATCCTATCGTTTATCTTGTAAAAAATAACGTTGCGGGTACTGTAAATGTACTAAACATATCTACTTTTAATTTCCTTCATCACTTCCGTTTGTCCGTTTCCGGTTCTGAGACAAAAACCTTTTCTCAGCGAAGTCTCTTAACTAACAAAACTTGAACATCCAAACTTTGAGAAAAGACAGAACAATGTATGAAGATATGTTTACAATGTTCTGTCTAATCCGGCGTAATTTCCGGTCGTCACAGAAAGTACTCAAAAATTGACTTTTTTTCTGTTTGTTTTGTTTTACATAGAAGTAATTACTGAGAAATTCCATCACAGTATAAATTATATACATTTTCGTTTAACAAGAGAAATGATTTTTTTTTAATTAATACATGAGGAACGGAAGACCTTTTTGTTGCTATAGCAACAAGAGTCTAGTTAAGGTCTTCCGTTTCCAACGGAAGACCTTATAGTGATTGTAATGTTTTTTATTATTAAGGTCTTCCGTTTTCCAACGGAAGACCTTATTGTTTTCGTTCGGTTTCTTTTTCCCTATTATTATTATTTTTTTTTTTCTTACAAAATTTGTGCACGCGATTTCTCGAAATTGGCTCGACCGATTTTCATGAAACTTTCAGATCTAATAGATAGTGATCTGAACTTAATATATATTTTTTGATTTTGATGACGTCATTTCCGTTCTTGAGATAATGACGTTTTAGCGATTTTCAGAGGGTCGGCTTGTCACTCGAACTACTCCTAAACGATAAAAGATATCACATTCAAATTTTCAGGAATTGTAGACGAATTATTGTAGTTTTGCATAAAGTGAATCATTTATGTCTGGCGCAAAAGGCACCGAAGCTCGCCTGGACCCGAAAATTGAGATATAAAAAATGTAGTAATTTTTCTTGGTTTTCTTTATTTATCTCTTTTCTCGAAAATATTTTGTTAAGACATGTAGAACAATTAAAATTTATTTTTACAAGAGCTTTCATTCAACATCAAGAAAAAGGGGCTGGCCCCTCAAATTAGGGACCTAGGGGGCTCTAAAGTCTTTTATCTATAACCATTTACTTAGGGATATTTTGTAATAAATTATAGAAGCAAATATGTTTATCTTACAGTTATGTAGCCTAACAGTATTATGATTTTCTCATGTGTTATGTAATTAGGGGTTTTTAGGTGTCAAAAGTCCTAAACTTTGATCACCTATAACTCAAAAAGGAAAAATATTTTGAAATGCAGTATAGAAGAAGAGATGCTCAAAATGATGTACTTAACAATATGCAACCTTCAAAATTTTGTTTAGCGGCCCCAATAAGGAGATAAGGGACCGGCCCCTAAAACGTTCTTTCTCAGATATCTCAAGAACGATAACGAATTTCTAAACACTTGTTGAACAAAATGTCTTAAATATTAAATGACCTTTCATTTGATACCAAGAAAAAGGGACTGGCCCCTCAAACTAGGGACCTAGAGGGCTCTAAAGTCTTTTATCTATAACCCTTTACTGAGGGATATTTTGTCATAAATTATAGAAGCAAATATGTTTATCTTACAGTTATGTAGCCTAGCAGTAAAAAATGTTTATCTTACA
Source organism: Magallana ariakensis (assembly GCA_020458035.1). Taxonomy (NCBI): domain Eukaryota; kingdom Metazoa; phylum Mollusca; class Bivalvia; order Ostreida; family Ostreidae; genus Magallana; species Magallana ariakensis. The sequence goes on along the minus strand of CM035817.1, from coordinate 51,347,690 downwards.
GTTATGTAGCCTAGCAGTATTATGATTTTCTCATGTGTGACGTAATTAGAGGTTTTTAGGGGTCAAAAGTCCAAAACTTTGATCATCAATAACTCAAAAAGGAAAAATATTTTGAATTGCAGTATAGAAGAAGAGATGCTCAAAATGATGTACTTAACAATATGTAACCTTCAAAATTTTGTTCAGCGGCCCCAATAAGGAGATAAGGGACCGGCCCATAAAACGTTCTTTCTCAGATATCTCAAGAACGGAATCGAATTTCTAAACACTTGTTGAACAAAATGTCTTAAATATTAAACGACCTTTCATTTGGTACCAAGAAAAAGGGGCTGGCCCCTCAAACTAGGGACCTAAAGGGCTCTAAAGTCTTTTATCTATAACCATTTACTGAGGGATATTTTGTAATAAATTATAGAAGCAAATATGTTTATCTTACAGTTATGTAGCCTAACAGTATTATGATTTTCTACTGTGTTACGTAATTAGGGGTTTTTAGGGGTCAAAAGTCCAAAGTTTTGAACACCTATAACTCAAAAAGGAAAAATATTTTTTTACAATAAGCAACCTTCAAAATTTTGTACAGCGGCCCCAATAAGGAGATAAGGGACCGGCCCCTAAAATGTTCTTTCTCGGATATCTCAAGAACGGTATCGAATTAACACTTGTTGAGCAAAATGTCTTTAAAAGTAAATGACCTTTCATTTGATATTAATAAAAAGGGGCTGACCCCTCAAATAAGAGACCAAGAGGGGTATAAATGTTTTCAACTAAACACCTGAAACAAAATAGTATCTGGCCCGTAGAATGTAGACCATTTTCTTCTATTTTAAATCATGTTTAGCTGTTAAATAGCAAAATCAAGGTAGTACATGTATCTCAAATTCTAAAATCAGACGGAAGACCTCCTCGTTGCTCGCAACGAGATCGTGTCTAGTTATTATTATTTTTCTTTTTTTTCTTACAAATTTTGTGCACGCGATTTCTCAGAAACGGCTCGACCGATTTTCATGAAACTTTCAGATCTGATAGATAGTTATCTGAACCTTATAGGTTTTTGATTTTATTGATGACGTCACTTCCGTTTTTGAGAAATGGACGTTTTAGCGATTTTCAGAGGGGTGGCTTGTCCCTCTAAGATATCCTAAACTATAAAAGATATTGAGTTCAAATTTTCAGGGATAGTAGACGAAAGATTGTAGATTTGTAATTTTATTTTCAATTTGATCTTGCTTTAAAGGCGCCGAAGCTCGCCTGGACCCGAAAATTGAGATTAAAAAAACGTTGTATATTTTTCTGGTTTTCTTTGTTTATCTCTTTTCTGAAAAATATTTTGTTAAGACATGTAATGTAAAAAAAGTTTTTATTTACAAGACCTTTCATTTGATATCAAGAAAAAGGGGCTGGTCCCTTAAATTAGGGGACCAAAGGGCTCTAAAGTCTTTAATCTGTATTTCTTTACTGAGAGATATTTTGTAAAAGGTTATAGAAGCAAATATGTTTATCTCACAGTTATGTATCAAAGCAATGTAATGATTTTATCATGTGTTACGTAATTAAGGGTTTTTAGGGGCCGAAAGTCCAAAATTTCGATCACCCATATCTCAGAAAGCAAAAATATTTTGAAATGCAGTATAGAAGAAAAGTTCTTCAAAATGATGTTTTTAACAATATGCAGCCTTCAAATTTTCGTTAAACGGTCCCTAAAAGGAGATAAGGGATCGTCCCCTAAAACCTTCTTTCTCATATATCTCCAGAACGGTAACAAATTTCTAAACACTTGTTGAACAAAATGTGTTTAGAAATAAGTGACCTTTTATTTGATATCAAGTAAAAGGGGCTGGCCCCTTAAATTAGGGAACCAAAGGGCTCTAAATTCTTTTATCTATAGCCCTTTACTGAGGGATATTTTGTGAAATGTTATAGAAGCAAATATGTTTATCTCACAGTTATGTATCCAAGCAATGTAATGATTTTATCATGTGTTATGTAATTAGGGGTTTTTAGGGGCCAAAAGTCCAAAATTTAGATCACCCATATCTCAGAAAGGAAAAATATTTTAAAATGCAGTATAGAAGAAAAGTTGTTCAAAATGATGTTCTTAACAATATGCAACCTTCAAAATTTCGTTTAACGGCCCCTATAAGGAGATTAGGGATCGGCCCCTAAAACCTTCTTTCCCATATATCTCCAGAACGGTAGCGAATTTCTAAACATTTGTTGACAAAATGTGTTCAGAATTAAATGTCCTTTCATTTGATATCAAGAAAAAAAGGGCTGGCCCCTTAAATTAGGGGATCAAAGGGCTCTAAAGTCTCTTATCTGAAGCCTTTTTACTGAGAGATATTTTGTGAAAGGTTATAGAAGCAATGTAATGATTTCATCGTGTGTTACGTAATTAGGGGTTTTTAGGGGCCAAAAGTCCAAAATTTTGATCACCCATATCTCAGAAAAGAAACATATTTTGAAATGCAGTACAGAAGAAAAGTTGTTCAAAATGATGTTCTTAACAATATGCAACCTTCAAATTTTCGTTAAACGGCCCCTATAAGGAGATAAGGGATCGGCCCCTAAAACCTTCTTTCCTATATATCTCAAGAACGGTAAGGAATTTCTAAACATTTGTTGACAAAATGTGTTCAGAATTAAATGACCTTTCATTTGATTTCAAGAAAAAGGGGCTGGCCCCTTAAATTAGGGGATTAAATGGCTCTAAAGTCTTTTATCTATAGCGTTTTACTAAGAGCTATTTTGTGAAAGGTTATTTAAGCTGAATTAGGTATATTACGTTTATTCTAACAATATAATGATTTTCTCTTGTGTTACCTAATTAGGGTTTTTAGGAGCCAGAGGTAACAAGTTTAATCTTTTCTATTTTTATTGGAAGAAATGCAAGTATCTAAAAAAGCAATATAAGAGAACTTATAAAATGCAATACAAAAAAGCATTAGTTCTTCTCTCTTTTTTCCATATCATGTTTTTTATTCGAAAATCAAAGTCGATGATGTCATATTTCCTTCCAAAAATCGGACGGAAGACCTCCTCGTTGCTCGCAACGAGATCGTGTCTAGTTATTATTATTATTTTTTTCCCATTTTTTGTCCAGAAGATTTCTCAGAGATGGCTGGATAAATTTTCTCCAAATTTTCAGGACTGATAGAGAATGATAATATCTCGAGGCGTTTTTTTCATTTTCTCAAAATGTATTTCCGGTCGTCCGTTTCCTGTCCCACGACAAAAAAGCTTGTCTCCACGAGATCTCAGAAAAGACAAGGACTTTTACATTCAAACTTTGTGGGATCATAGACCTGTATGTGTAGATGTGTTTAAACTATTTTGTTTTGTTCGTCGTAACTTCCGGTCGTCACCGGAAGTAATATAAAAATTATTTTTTTACGTATTTAATCTATTTTAGATAGAATGAATCTATAAGTATAAATCTTTATATATGTCATATAAGCGATGTTTAATCAACAGAAAAATTCTACTTCCGGTGAGACATCTCAAATATCTCAAGTAGCTTTATTAAAATAAACTTTGTACCCGCGAGATCTCAAAAACTATAAGTGATTAAGACACGAAACATTCATGGATGATAGAGATTTGACTGAAGATGTGTTTAACTGCTTTTATTTTGTACGCCGTCACTTCCGGTCCACACCGGAAGAGTAAAAACATATCAAGTTGTTTATATGTTTAACTGTTTTTATTTGCTAATTTTAGATAAATTGATAGGCAATAAAGTATCGTTGTCAAATGCATAAGAACTACTAACTTTCAATTTCCACTGAGTACTTCCGTTTGTCCGTTTCCTGTCCCGAGGCAAAAAACCTTGACTCCTCGAGATCTTAAATATGGTAATGACTTGAACAATCAAACTTTGCAGGATGATAGACCTTTATATTTAGATGTGTTTACACTATGTTGTTTTGTTCGGCGTAACTTCCGGTCGTCACCAGAAGCGCTTCAAAAATTATTTTATTTACCTTTTTTAGTTATTTTACATAGAATGATTATTTTAGTATGAATCTTTTCATAAGTCGTTTATGCGATGTTTAATAAACAAAAAAGATCCATTTCCGGTGAGATATCTCAAATATCTCAAGTAGCTTTTTAATACTAAATTGAGTACCCGTCCTTCATCAAAAACTTTTAGCGATCAAAACACAAGACTTATGTGGGTGATAGACATTTGATAGTTGATGTGTTTAACGTGTTTAATTTTGTCAGCCGTCACTTCCGCTCCTCACCAAAAGGGTTCAAACAAATGACATTGTTGATAGGTTTAACTGGCTTTTTTTAAAACTGTTTCAGTAAGCTTGATAAACAGTAGTGTACGAAAGCAAAATGTTTAAGCTGTATTAACATTTTTTTTCATTAAGCAATTCTGTTTGTCCGCTTCCTGTCTCGAGACAATAAATCTTTTCTCAAAGAGATTTTAAAACGGACAAATACTTAAGCATCCAAACTTTGAGGAAATATAAAACAATGTATGAAGATATGTTTACCATGTTCCGTTTGATCCGGCGTAACTTCCGGTCGTGAAAGGAAATTTCAAAAATGACTTTTTCTCGTTTTGTTTTTTATAGAAAAAGTTACTGAAAGATTCCATCACAGTATCTATTACATGTATATCCTTTTTCTTTTTAGAAGAGAAATGCATTGTTTTTAGAGATTTATACATGAGAAACGGAAGACCTTTTTGTTGCTATAGCAACAAGAGTCTAGTTATTATTATTATTTTTTTCCCATTTTTTGTCCAGAAGATTTCTCAGAGATGGCTGTATAGATTTTCTCCAAATTTTCAGGACTGATAGAGAATGATAATATCTCGGGGCGTTTTTTTCATTTTCTCAAAATGTATTTCCGGTCGTCCGTTTCCTGTCCCACGACAAAAAAGCTTGTCTCCACGAGATCTCAGAAACGACAAGGACTTGTACATTCAAACTTTGTGGGATGATAGACCTGTATGTGTAGATGTGTTTAAACTATTTTGTTTTGTTCGTCGTAACTTCCGGTCGTCACCGGAAGTAATAAAAAAATTTATTTTTTTACGTATTTAATCTATTTTACATAGAATGAATCTATAAGTATAAATCTTTATATATGTCATCTAAGCGATGTTTAATCAACAGAAAAATTCTACTTCCGGTGAGACATCTCAAATATCTCAAGTAGCTTTATTAAAATAAATTTTGTACCCGCGAGATCTCAAAAACTATAAGTGATTAAGACACGAAACATTCATGGATGATAGAGATTTGACTGAAGATGTGTTAAACTGCTTTTATTTTGTCGGCCGTCACTTCCAGTCCACACCGGAAGAGTTAAAACATATCAAGTTGTTTATATGTTTAACTGTTTTTATTTGCTAATTTTAGATAAATTGATAGGCAATAAAGTCTCGTTGTCAAATGCATAAGAACTACTAACTTTCAATGTCCACTGAGTACTTCCGTTTGGCCGTTTCCTGTCCCGAGGCAAAAAACCTTGACTCCTCGAGATCTTAAATATGGTAATGACTTGAACAATCAAACTTTGCAGGATGATAGACCTTTATATGTAGATGTGTTTACACTATGTTGTTTTGTTCGGCGTAACTTCCGGTCGTCACCAGAAGCGCTTCAAAAATTATTTTATTTACCTTTTTTAGTTATTTTACATAGAATGATTATTTTAGTATGAATCTTTTAATAAGTCATTTATGCGATGTGTAATAAACAAAAAAGATCCATTTCCGGTGAGATATCTCAAATATCTCAAGTAGCTTTTTAATACTAAATTGTGTACCCGCCGTTCATCAGAAACTTTTAGCGATCAAAACACAAGACTTATGTGGGTGATAGACATTTGATAGTTGATGTGTTTAACGTGTTTAATTTTGTCAGCCGTCACTTCCGGTCCTCACCAAAAGGGTTCAAACAAATGACATTGTTGATAGGTTTAACTGGCTTTTTTTTTAAACCGTTTCAGTAAGCTTGATAAACAGTAGTGCACGAAAGGAAAATGTTTAAGCTGTATTAACATTTTTTTTTCATTAAGCAATTCTGTTCGTCCGCTTCCTGTCCCGAGACAATAAATCTTTTCTCAAAGAGATTTTAAAACGGACAAATACTTTTGTTTTGTTTTTTATAGAAAAAGTTACTGAAAGATTCCATCACAGTATCTATTACATGTATATCCTTTTTCTTTTTAGAAGAAAAATGCATTGTTTTTAGAGATTTATACATGAGAAACGGAAGACCTTTTTGTTGCTATAGCAACAAGAGTCTAGTTATTATTATTTTTTCCCCCTTTTATGTCGGCAGAATTTCTCAGAGATGAGTGGATAGATTTTCCTGAAATTTTCAGGAATGATAGAGAATGATAATATCTCGAGGCGTTTTTTTCGTTTTTTTAAAATTCATTTCCGGTCGTCCGTTTCCTGTCCCGCGACAAAGAAGCTTGTCACCTCGAGATCTCAAAAACGACAAGGAATTTTACATTCAAACTTTATGGGATGATAGACCTATATGTGTAGATATGTTTAAACTATTTTGTTTTGTTCGTCGTAACTTCCGGTCGTCACCGGAAGCACTTCAAAAATTAATTTTTTTTAAGTATTTAACTTAATTTACATAGAATGAATATATAAGTATAAATCTTTATATATGTCATCTAAGCGATGTTCAATTACAAGAACAATTCCATTTCCGGTGAGATATCTCAAATATCTCACGTAGGTTTTTAACAAAAAAATTTGTACCCGCGAGATCTCAAAAAGTATAAGTGATCAAGAAACGAAACTTTCATGGATGATAGACATTTGAATGAAGATGTGTTTAACTGCTTTCATTTTGTCGGCCGTCACTTCCGGTCCACACCGGAGGAGTTCAAACAAATCAAGCTGTTTAAAATTTTAACTGTTTTTCTTGTCCAATTTTAGAGAATGTGATAGGCAATAACACCCAGTTGTCAAATGCATAAGAACTACTAACTTTAAATTTTCACTGAGTACTTCCGTTTGTCCGTTTCCTGTCCCAAAACAAAAAACTTGACTCCTCGAGATCTTAAATATGGTAATGACTTAAACAATGAAACTTTGCAGGATGATAGACCTATATAATGTAAATGTGTTTACACTATTTTGTTTTGTTCGGCGTTACTTCCGGTCGTCACCGGAAGCACTTCAAAAATTACTTTTTTTTACGCATTTAACTTTTTTCTCATAGAATTGAAATATAAGTATAAATGCTTACATATATCATCTATTCGATGATAAGTAAACAAAAAAATTCTACTTCCGGTGAGATATCTCAAATATCTCAGGTCGTCTTTTTTAAACAAATGTTGTAACAACGAGATCTCAGAAACTGTAAGTGACTAAGACATGAAACTTACATGGATGATAGACATTTGATAGAGGATGTGTTTAATAGTTTTCATTTTGTCAACCGTCACTTCCGGTCCACACCGGAAGAGTTGAAAAAAATCAAGCTGTTTTTAAGTTTTACTGTTTTTCTTCAATATTTTTAGATAAAATGTTAGGCAATAAAAAGACATTGTCTAGTGTTTATAAAAATCTAACTTTTATTTTCATTGAATACTTCCGTTTGTCCGTTTCCTGTCCCGAAGCAAAATACCTTGACTCTTCAAAATCTCAAATACGGTAAAGACTTGAACAACTAAACTTTGTGGGATGATAGACCTTTGTATGTAGACAAGTATACACAATTTTGTTTTTGTCGGCGTAACTTCCGGTCGGCACCGGAAGCACTTTAATTTTTTTTTTTTTAACTTTATTTTTTATTTAACAAAGAATATTTATTTAGGTATAAATGCTTACATAAATCATTTATGCGATGTGAAATAAACAAAAAAGATCTACTTCCGGCGAGATATATCAAATATCTCAAGTAGTTCATCTTATTAAGCAGATCTTAGAAACTGTAAGTTATGAAAGCACACAATTTACATAGATGATAAATATTTGAAAGAAGTTTGGTGGGTTTTTTTTGTTTCGTTTTACACAATAATACATTTATACGAGAACGGAAGACCTTTTTGTTGCTATAGCAACAAGAGTCTAGTTATTATTAAGGTCTTCCGTTTCCAACGGAAGACCTTATAGTGATTGTAGTGTTTTTTGTTTCTTTCTTTCTTTCTTTCTTTCTTATTATTTTTTTTTTCTCCTTTTTTGTCGGCAGAATTTCTCAGAGATGGCTGGATAGATTTTCCTGAAATTTTCAGAGATGATAGAGAATGATAATATCTCGAGGCATGTTTTTCATTTTTTCAAAAATCATTTCCGGTCGTCCGTTTCCTGTCCCGCGTCAAAAAACCTTGTTCCCTCGAGATCTCAGAATCGGCTAACAATTGAACGTCCAGACTTTGTGGGATAATAGACCTATATTTGTAGATGTGTTTAAACTATTTTGTTTTGTTCGTCGTAACTTCCGGTCGTCACCGGAAGTACTTCAAAATTATTATATTTATGTATTTAACTTATTTTACATAGAATGAATCTGATAGTATAAATCCTTACATGTGTCATCTAAGCGATGATACATAAACAAGAACATTCTACTTCCGGTGAGATATCTCAATTATCTTAAGTAACTTTTTTATAACAAATTTTGTTCCCACGAGATCTCAAAAACTATAAGTGATGAAGACACGAAACTGTCATGGATGATAAACATTTGATTGAAGATGTGTTTAACTGGTTTTATTTTGTCGACCGTCACTTCCGGTCCACACCGGAAGAGTTCAAACAAATCAAGCTATTTATCAGTTTAACTGTTTTCCTTCGATAGTATTAGTTAGCTCGATGAACAATAATGTACCATGGGCAAGTACACAACAAATAATAAATTAATTTTTCATTGAGCACTTCCGTTTGTCCGTTTCCTGTCCCGAGACAAAAAAACTGATTTCGACGAGATTTCAAAAACGGTAACGACTTGAACAACCAAACTTTGTGGAATGATAGACCTATGTATGAACATGTATTTACTATATTTTGTTTTATCCGGCGTAACTTCCGGTCGTCACAGGAAGTACACCAAAATTTGATTATTTAATAATATTTGGGTTATTTAGCATGGAAGTTACATTTTAGCAACAGAAATTCAAAAGTTCATCTACACATGGATAAATAAACGAAAAAATTCTACTTCCGGTGAGACATCTCAAATATCTCAGGTAATTTTCTTTTATAAAAATTTTGTACCCGGAGATCTCAGAAACTGTAAGAGACCAATATACGAAACTTATATAGATGAAAGACATTTGATTGAACATGTGTTTAACAGGTTTCATTTGGTCGTCCGTCACTTCCGGTTCTCACTCGAAGCGTTCAAGCAAAATGAAGTTTTTTTTTTAAAGTTTAGATTTTTTTAAACAATTTACTCAGTGTGATGAACAGTAACGTACCGTAGGTAAATGTACTAAAAATATCTACTTTTAATTTCCTTAATCACTTCCGTTTGTCCGTTTCCGGTCCTGAAACAGAAACATTTTCTCAGCGAGATCTCATAAGTAACAAAAACTTGAACATCAAAACTTTAAGGAAAGACAGAACAATGTATGAGGATATGTCTTCTATGTTCTGTCTGATCCGGCGTAACTTCCGGTCGTCACAGAAAGTACTCAAAAATTGACTTTTTGTCTTTTTGTTTCGTTTTACATAGAAATGATAAGTGGGAAATTCCATTATCCAGTATCTGTTATATCCATTTTCGTTTTACAAGACAAATGATTTTTTTTAAGATTAATACATAAGGTACGGAAGACCTTTTTGTTGCTATAGCAACAAGAGTCTAGTTATTATTATTATTTTTTTCCCCTTTTTTTGTCCACAAGATTTCTCAGAGATGGCTGGATAGATTTTCTTGAAATTTTCAGGATTGATAGAGAATGATAATATCTCGAGGCATTTTTTTCATTTTCTCAAAATTCACTTCCTGTCGTTCGTTTCCTGTCCCGCGGCAAAAAGCTATGGTCAATGAGATCTCAGAAACGATAAAGACTTGAACATCCAAACTTTGAGGGATGATAGACCTATATGTGCAGATGTGTTTAAACTATTTTGTTTTGTTCGTCGTAACTTCCGGTCGTCACCGGAAGCACTTTAAAAAATAATACTTTTACGTATTTAATTTAATTTACAAAGAATGAATATATAAGTATAAATTTTTATATATTTCATCTAAGCGATGTTTAATCAACAGAAAAATTCCACTTCCGGTGAGAAATCTCAAATATCTCAGGTAGCTTTCTAAAAATAAATTTTATACCCGCGAGAACTCAAAAAGTTTAAGTGATCAATGCACGAAACTTTCATGGATGATAGACATTAAACTGAAGATGTGTTTAACTGCTTTTATTTTGTCGGCCGTCACTTCCGGTCCACACCGGAGGAGTTCAAACAAATCAAGCTGTTTATAAGTTTAACTGATTTTCTTTTCCAATTTTAGAGAAAGTGATAGGCAATAAAACCCAGTTGTCAAATGCATAAGAACTACCAACTTTAAATTTTCACCGAGTACTTCCGTTTGTCCGTTTCCTGTCCCAAAACAAAAAACTTGACTCCTCGAGATATTAAATATGGTAATGACTTGAACAATCAAACTTTGCAGGATGATAGACCTATATATGTAGATGTGTTTACACTATTTTGTTTTGTTCGGCGTAACTTCCGGTCGTCACCGGAAGCACTTCAAAATTTTTTTTTTTTTACCTTTTGTAGCTATTTTACATAGAATGATTATTTTAGTATGGATCTTTTCATAAGTCATTTATGCGATGTTAAATAAACAAAAAAAGATCTATTTCCGGTGAGATATCTCAAATATCTCAAGTACCTTTTTTATACTAAATTGTGTACTCGCCGTTAATCAGAAACTGTTAGTGATCAAGACACAAAACTTACATAGGTGATAGAAATTTGATAGAAGATGTGTTTAACGTGTTACATTTTGTCAGCCGTCACTTCCGGTCCTCACCGGAAGGGTTCAAACAAATGACATTGTTGATAAGTTAAACTGGCTTTTTTTACACTGTTTCAGTAAGCTTGATAAACAGTAGTGTACGAGAGTGAAATGTTTAAGATATATTCACATTTTTTTATTAAGCTATTCTATTCGTCCGTTTCCTGTCCCGAGACAATAAACCTTTTCTCAACGAGATCTCATAACTGACAAATGCTTAAGCATCCAAACTTTGAGGGAAAATTGAACAATGTATGAAGATATGTTTACCATGTTCCGGTTGATCCGGCGTAACTTCCGGTCTTCAGAGCAAATTTAAAAAATGACTTTTTCTCGTTTTGTTTTGTTTCACATAGAAAAAGTTACTGAAAGATTCCATCACAGTATCGAATATATCCTTTTTCTTTTTATAAGAGAAATGCATTTTTTTTTTACAGATTTATACATGAGAAACGGAAGACCTTTTTGTTGCTATAGCAACAAGAGTCTAGTTTTATTTTACAATGTTAGGCATTATGTAACTTACGTGGTAAGTTTTAATTTGTGAAATTATGACTTCAAATAACTATGCAACACAACAAAATTGTGTATGTATATTACAAAAATTAATCAAATTGTTTGTTCACCCCATTTACTTTTTTGACCATTACAATAATAATGTATAATATGTTGTTTTTGTTCATGTACCTCATGTATCATTCTATGGTGTTGAGCGAAATAAACTGAACTGGATTGGTCGTCAAATTGCAAATGTGTCAGACTGCCTCTATGGTTCAATAAGAAAAACGACTAAAATTAAGATTTAATAAAAAATATACAAAAAATAATAATTGTAATTAATGGATAATGTTTTGTAATCGACATTTTTGATGGCAATTTTTATTCTGTATTTAGTGGCGAATTCACAGTGAACAGTGTGCGTCGGACAAGTTGGTCAACTCTAATAGGAAAGTAAACCGCCGAGAGTCTTTGCTCACGTAAGCGAAAGTAAAAACTATAAAATACAATTTGGAATTTTTATTTACAATACCAATTACTAATTAAAGAATTCATTATGTATATAAACAAAAACACCAGAATATAGACAGAATATAAACATACGATATGCTGCAGGAAAATAAAAGGATATTTGAAAAATATGTATTATGATATTAATTTGTGTCTTTTCTTTAAATATTGGTGTACAAGATTTCTTATACCTTTTCTGTATCTAAATAGAAACTATAAGTTATTACGATATCAATAAATGTAAAATTGTAGTGTTTTTTTTATTGAATAATGATATAAGTATTAAAGCATCGCACAGCAAGAAAACACGCCAAAATCACACTAAATATATCATCCAATAAGCAGCCTGCTTATCACCGAGAATTTTCTATAAGTGGGGACCTAAATCTAAAAAAACTATAGATGACCACATTACCATATTTTCACAGTGTTAGTGGTATACCACTAGTAGATGACCCTGAAAATTTCAGCGCCCAGGGTAGGGACCATTGATGTTTCCGAGCCCGATGTTTTAAACCCCATTATAATGAAAAGTTTTCTATAAGAGGGGCCCGAACCACAAAAACTAGAGATGACTACTTCACCATATTTTCACGGTGGTAGTGGTATACCACTAGTAGATGACCATGAAATTTTCAGCGCCCGAGCCCGATGTTTAAAACCCCATTATAATGAATTGTGTTCTATAGGAGGGGGCCCGAATCTCAAAAACTAGAGATTTCCACATTTTTATATTTTCACGGTGGTAGTGGTATACCACTAGTAGACGACTCTGAAAATTTCAGGCCCCAAATATGAATTATAATTTTTGAATTGCGAACTGCATTCTAAAACGCAGTTCACTTTTGAATTGCGAATAAACCCGAATCTCAAAAACTAGAGAAGACCACTATTATACTATATTTTCACGGTGGTATACCACTAGCAGACGACCCTGAAAATTTCAGGCCCCAAATATGACTTATAATTTGCGTTCTAGAACGCAGTTCATGTTTGAATTGCAAATAAGCCCGAATCTCAAAATCTAGACATGACTACTTCATCATATTTTCACAGTGGTAGTGGTATACCACTAGTAGATGACCCTGAAAATTTCAGGCCCCAAATATTATAAATTGTCACAACTGAACTGTTGTGATGGGTTCTTTTAAAGTCTACCGCTTTTTTAATTTACTTGGATGACTCCTGTTATCCAATAAAGAACAACAATATGTAAAAAATAAACAATAAATTTATCTACATATGTACAAAGAAAATATTAAATCATGGTCCTCCATGGGCCTCCATAGTCTCTTGCATCGTCCACGTCGTTCAATCACGTTCCACCACGCTCCACCAAGATCCACCACGCCTCAATATATCATATCCCGTCCCATCAAATTTACAATAAAATAAGAATCAACATTGGTCACCAAGTTGTGGCAATAATAATACACAAAATAATATAGGCAATCAGGTCTTGCAACGCCAACGCTATCGAGTTCACACAGTCTACATGTTCCCGAGACCACACAGCAGGGGAGACACACCCAAGTTCACACAGCAAGGGTTCAAAATACTCGAAATACTGCTCGGCGTCCAGACCTCTTCTCAAAAAATCAGCCCACATTCCGTATATATATAGCCACCAAACTAACCAAACAAGTTTTACCACTCAAGATACTAAATAAAGTGACATCCGGCAACACCCCTAATAAACATACTACGTAAACCTACTAAACAAGTTCGATGAGTATCCCAATCTAAATATAGTAACATTGAGAACGTAACAACCCAGTGACCAATAAATCGTAAATAAATGAACGATAACTCCGATCTATTAACGATAACTCTCATGTTAAATATCGTAGACGAATATATAACAAAATATGATTTAAAAAAAACATTTGCACAATGTCTATTGTGACACATGTGAATTGCGAACTGCGTTCTAGAACGCAGTTCACTTTTGAATTGCGAATAAGCCCGAATCTCAAAAACTAGAGATGACTACTATACTATATTTTCACAGTAGTAGTGGATGACCATGAAAATTTCAGGCCCCAAATATGAATGATAAATTTTGAATTGCGAACTGCGTTCTACAACGCAGTTAACTTTTGAATTGCGAATAGCGAACTGCGTTCCAAAAACCGATTGCCCGGTCTAGATAGTTGTCATTTATTTGCATTTATTATTCTCTATTTTAAATGTATATTTAGAAGGTCATTCAGTAGACCCTTTCCTAAATCAGTAAATACACTGTTAACTTTACTAAAGTATCTTTCGCGTGCTTCGGGAAGAGTCAAGTTTTTATCCCGAGCATCTTTCTGCATCCTTTGGTAGATTTTCTGAAATTCTTCGTTGGTGTATATCTCTCCATTATTTGTTTCAATGAGATTCGTTACAGTGGAGATGAGTCTTTTTATCTGCACATTATTTTCAGTCCCTTTTAGATTATTATTAATTCCTACGTACCGATTTCCACATTTTGCTAGCCAGCATTTAAGACGTTTATCAGCAATTTTTAACTCTTCTTCTAAATCCGTACCTTTTAATTCATCAATGTGTGTAAAAACGAATACGACCCATTTCCAACATTTTTCTCCAAACATCTTTGTAAAACGATCAAGAAAAAACAGGTTGTCGTCGGTGAAGACCGTGGCTTTCTGAACGATGAGAATTGCATGAAGACCTGGGGCGGCGTGGAATAAACATTTCCCGTATTCCTTTTGTAGCGTGTCCTTTTCCTTATCCGTTGACAAACCCGGTGTGTCGAAATAAACTAATGATTTTTCTTGCCTTTTGCATTCTATTTTAGCTGCTTTTTTTTGTAACTGTTTCAAAAGCATTTTTTGAAACTTGCACATGTTTGCCTGAAATCGAGTTTGCAAGAGAACTTTTTCCAACTCCTCTCAAACCAGCTATCATCATACGATACCCGCCTTCTTCTTCATCTGTAATATTATTAAACACGCATGACAATAGAACTTTATACATATGAACGGCTTTTTTCATGTCAATCTGAGAACTAATTTGTTGGGGTTTTTCTGATATCAAATTCGTGTTCTTGCTTGGTGTTAATTACGATCTTAGACTTATTAACCCTTTAAATTTCGAGCCCCTGAAGAACTGAACACTTCGTCGAGTACGAGTAAAAGTAAAACCTCTGGTTAAGGGGTTTAAGGGCAACTCTCTCTCTCTCTCTCTCTCTCTCTCTCTCTCTCTCTCTGGATTACAATAACAAGATACCTTTCACTATATTAAAAAAATGTCTTGACATCATAAACTTTTTAAAAGTGTTAATACCTTCTAAATCTTCTTTATGAACGTCTTTAGGATCATAGAAGCTGGCTGTAACTACACTTTGGGCCATTGCACTTCCTGTAACAAACAAATTGTATGTTTATCTTAACGCATGTTTAGACAATCAATTACACGTTATAATCTAAAACTCATTTATTCACGCAAAACCATGTAAATATATATGGCAAAGAACAAATCATCATACATTACAAATAGAAAAAAGATAAAACTTGATAAACTAAGTGGTACCGTCACAACATTCTTCGATATTTTCTGTTGTATTATCGCTAGATACGTCTTTTATCGGACATGGAGCTTTGCAAGTTGCTGTAACAAGATCAAAATACCATTAATTAAAAATTCTTCAGATAAAAAAAAAATAGTCTATAATTTGAAAAATTCATATTTTCCAACTGTTTGACCATGATTTAATATTTTCTTTGTACATGTGTCGATAACTTCGACAACTTCAGTTTGTTCCTTCTGCTGTCAACAGTATCTTATATCTTTCGACTATTAAAGGGAATTACTGTTTTTAAGACTCTAATTAATGGATGCCATCCATTGATATAGATCATTTTCAAACACTATCTCATGACTTCAATCGTTAAACCTATAAATATTACTAGTACTTGATTCTGTATGTTTTTCAAAATTACTTATTGACTGGCAAATATAATTTGATGCTATTGAACCTTTGATTTGCCCAAATTGTGATATTCACGGCCCCTGGGTCAGTGGTTCAGGCTATAGGGTGGGCCAATTTGGCCATACAGTGAAAAATGTATTAAATCTTATAAAATCTTCTTCTTTACTCCTATATACATTTGAGAAAATATACTTCCGTGGTTCAGGTCCTTTGGTAGGGCCAATGTGGACACATAGTAAAATAGTATAAAATTTTATATTTTCTTCTGTACTTTCAGGGTTGTGGGAGATAAACTAAATGTGTTGTTATTATGTGCATAATGTCCTCTTCTTAAATTGTGATTTTATAACTTATTGTACACAGTAGCTGATAGTAGTTCATTAAATGCATTTGCCTTCAGAGTACTTTGATAACTGAAAAGGACTAGAAAATGCAACTTCAATCACAAAAGTGCGTCAAGGCTATTTAATCTCACAACATTCTCGGGCAAAAGCTTTAATTTTAACCATTGACAATTGACCATTTAAGGGGCATGGCCACGATTTTTTTTTTCCGATTTCAATGTTACAATGCTTCAGTAAGGCATTTTTAATAGGCAATCAAACATTGAGTGTCATTCCTTGAGTTATAAGCGAGTTGCAGAGCTTACAATTCTATGCAATGTAAACAAAGCTTTTGTTGACATTTTTTAATGTTGAAGTGAAAAATCCAGTTTTAGACCTAAAACGAATTGTTAAACGTTAGGAACTGTTTATTTATGCTTAAAATGAATAAGAAGACAAATCAGCTTAATTGAAAAAAAATCATCTTGAAAAAGATTTTTTACTGATATATTAAACCTATGTAAACAAAAACAGGGCACGAGCCTTGTTTACATGACAACGAAATGTGAGCCCTGTATCTTGTTTTTAACTCTACGGCTGACTCTCAAATTTTATTTGATCACTAGAAATGCATTCTAGAACGCAGTTCGCAATTCAAAATTTATTTTTCAAATTTTGGGCCTGAAATTTTCAGGGTCATCTACTAATGGTATATATTTACATTTTCCAGTGTCTTTGCCTGTGATAACACTACGTATCGATTTTGTACTATATAACCCATAACTTCAAATAACGCCAAATTGAGGCGCCAACGGGATTTGCTTATTTATATTTGAATATTTAATCGTACGATGGCTTAAAATTATATAAGTAATAAGGAATCATTCTTTGAATATTATGAGGTGATAATTTCGGTCGGGGCGTGATCAAATCTATCATAAAGCCCTACGGACTTTATTGGATTTGATCACGCCCCGATCAAAATTATCCCCTCATAACACTCAAAGAATGATTCCTTATTCCTTAAATCACTACCACAAATATGGTGAAGTGGTTCAGTTTGCTATTCGCAATTCATAAGTGAAATGCATTTTAAAACGCATTTCGCAATTTGAAATTTACAGTTGAAAACAATGAGGTATAAAGATGTTATTGCCTTTGTTGATGAATGTAAATATTTGGGTGTTGTCCTAAAAAATAATGGTAAAATGAAATAGGCATGTGAGAATTTAGCAAGTAGAGCAAGGAAAGCATAGTTTATAATCAAATCAATTGCAGAAAATTGTTTCAGTTCAAGAGAACTCAAACTTGCTATTAAAACATGCATATTTAGAGGATGAAAAACTTGCAGGAAATGAGTTCTGGAAAGTTCTATACCATTCTCTCACGTACCAGAAATCGTGCTTTGCAAGCTCCTCCCATCAGAACTAAAATTACGCATTCAAGAAACGAAGTTCCTTATTTTATTAATTCAACAGTTGTCGACTCTTAACTTCTATGTGAACTCTAAGTAAGTTCCCAGTATTTTTTTCATTACAAGAATATATTTTGATGCTAACTCCCGCTGACTTGGATCCACCAGAGCGTGTCCACCACCTTACTCTCATTATACCCGCACTTTCTAAAGAAGAAAGTTCGGGTATATTGTTGTTTCCCTGTTCTGTCCGTCCGTCTGTCACGTTTTACTTTCTCAAAGTGCTTTTACATCTTATAAACCAGCATAATGAACTCTTGGAGTTTGATTTGGGGTGCCATGTTGTTTTGTAAAATTATCTGGTAATCCTGGGGGTCAAATACATGTAATTGGAAAAAAATGACTTTTTTTCACAAAAAAACCTTCTTCCTCGAACTCCTCCTACGTTTTCAACAATAGACGAATCATCTCTTGGAATATGTTTTGGGGTGTCCTATAGAGGCGCAATAAGGTTTCAGAAATTTCAATTTTTTCCTGGGGGTCATTTGGTGGCTGAAAAATGACGGTTTTTTTTAAATAAAAAATCTGGTTTCAAAAACGTCAACATTTTTGCAGTAGCCAAATGATCTTCTAGAATTTGATTGGAGGTGCCATTTTGAGGTGTTAGCAGGTTTCAGAATTTTCTCTTATTACGGGGATCGGTGGGGAACAAAATTTACGGGTTTTTTGCAAAAAAGTATGGTTCCCAGAACTCCTCTTACAACTTTTGGAGTAGCAACGTCATCTTTTACGATATGATTGGGACTGTCCTATAGATGTGCAATAAAGTTTTAAAAATTTTAATTTCATGTAGGGAGTCAAATAGAAGCAGAAAATTGACGTTTATCACTCTTAAAAACTAGATGCTGTCCAAGTGTTGCCCCTAAATAACACTGTTTTGTACCAGTTTTATTAAAAATGAAGGTCACATGCAATTTCCGGTAATTTTAAAAAATTCTTATTTTCATAAGGCATGAGATCCCAGCCCATAATACACATGAGCGGCCTTTTTGTACAAATTAGGGTTGAACTGCTTGCAGCGCTTTTACCGGTTTTAGTAATTTCCCCCACTCGCGGCGATAAAGCTAGTTCTCTTCGGGCTTTATTGGATTTGATCACACCCCGATCATGGTGATCACATCATAATACTCAAAGAATGATTCCTTTTTCCTTCAATAATCACATTTGTTTTGTCATAAATTTTAGGCGTCTTTCCACCCAAAACATACACGGGACTTCGGGTATTTTTGATTGGACCTTGCGGTGCAGAGAAAAGCGCTACTATTAACACAATAATTGGCAAGGACGTGGCTGAATCCACGAGCTCCCTGCAGAAGGAATCAACAACAAAGAAAATGAATGAGTATCATGTTGAGAATCAAAATATTGTTCTAGTAGACACTCCAACATTCAAGCGTTTGTAATAGCTGCACAACGATTACAAATGGAAGATGAGACTTGCATTTTGATGTTTTTAAAGGACCTAAAATATTTACATTCTCGAAGTTTTATCTTGCTAACAAGAGGGAGTAATATTGTTGACGACAGCAATGTATTCTATCCTGAAACGAACAAAGCACTGTACTATCTATATGAAGCCGTTGATAAGAGATATGTTGTGTTTGAGAATAGGAATAAAACTGAAACAGAAAGAAAACTTTGTATCGATAGGATCCTGTCCATGTCAAGTGAAATTAGTTTTAATAAATAAATCAAGATAGAGACACTCAGAGACAATTTCGGCAAAGTTAGCGGAAAGATCATGATTGTAATCAGTTGTGAAGTCACAGCTCTTCTATTCTTTATTTATATTTCATCTGCTAAAAATGTCTTCAGAGCTGTAGCCACCAATGACTTATATACCATGTGTTGTTGCGGTTAGAGTCTCCTATATATATATATATTACATGGAATTCTTTTCAGAACTTTTCCATGCTATTGATGATTTTCAGAACCTTTAAACGTCTTGGTTGGGTTGTGTACTCCAATCTTCTAGGATTCTTGTCTTTAGAACAATCTACTTTCGTTTTTTGGGCATTCTGAATGTATTTTTTATCACTGGTGGGCTGCGTTCAGGAAAGTAGCAGCTACCATGCTCTACGTAGCCGCTATGATCTTGAACGATATGCTAGCTTAGCAATAACAGTATTCATTCATTAATTCAGTGCGTTCAACAGAATTAAGATATCGAACCTAGCCGCTAGGGTATAAGGGCTACGCAGTCCTGGTGTGTCACCTCCCCCCTCCCCCCTCCCCTTACCATAATCTTTCTCCACTGGTGACTCCTGTCATGTTTTCCTATAAAAATTGGTTACCTCGTTTTGACGTGAAAAGAGCATCAACATGAATTTAACGTGAATTTTGCATGGTTTTCATCTCACATAAGCCTATATCTTGTAATTAAAGTGAAATTCAAGTGAGACACAACTGCCAGAATTTGAATGAAGTGTGGCCCATTCGCGATTGTTAAATAATTATGATTTCCCTTCTCCCGATTTTACCACACTTATTAATACATGTAGTTAAAATTGACCCAGTGTTTCTACAAAAAAAGTTGAAGTATGTAGCCAAGAGTATAGAATAACAGCGATATAGAATATCAGACACTGCAGTTTAGCGGTAAACGAAGTCAATGCAACATCTGTTTAGGAAATATTGATTTTGAGGATAAAATTTTAAAAGATGATGTGCATTCGTCATTTGAACACCTCCATCATACGGTTTTTCCGAACGCGGACCCAAACGCAAAACGCGGAGCAGTCTTAATTTCACACGGAAAAGCTAAGGTCTTTAATAGTCCTTCAAACTCGCTCATAAAATGTTTCATTCAAATTTCTATTAGGTCTAAATCATAAAGGAATAATCAAGCTTTCAAATAGTACTAAATTCTAACAAATCGAGAAAGAAATTTTCCGCTGTTGGTATTTAAACACCAAAATCGTTAATAATTTTTTTCAAACAAAAAATTTAAGTATCAAGTGTGACCGTTCAACGCCATTTCAATGCAATTTTAAAAATAGAAATCTTTAAATCTCAAATCTATAATCAGTCCAATTTTTCAGTCATTACCTTATTTTTTTAATGAATTATGACCGTTTAAAGGGAACAGGGTCGATAAAAATTGGATCGACGAACGCGGATCTAAAATTGCATTCGCTACAGAACACGGAGCATGGGCAACAATTATCGATGATTTTACATTTTTTTTCAAAAAACATTTACTTAAATAAACTATTTCTTAGTTACAGGCTTTTAAATTAGTTTTCCTCTATCGTTAAATTTGTATTTAAAGTAATTTTTGTGATTCTTATGTAACACAACTTACCGGTACATTTTTTATCTAGTAATTATATTTGTATACTGTATACATGTACATGTATGACTTGCGCCACATATTGTTTTTGTCAAAATATCGATTTGAATTGAATTATTCATATAGCCGTTTAACACAATCTGTTCATTAATTACAAATTAATGTCTAAGGTTTACTACAAATCTGACGAGGTATATAAAAGTATGAAATTAAAAAAAACCGCTATTGTATGCATATTTATTTCCATATTTTAAACCAATGTTGTCAGATCCAAAGTAAACTCGCCCTACAACTTCCGCCATGATGCTAATTAGTCAACCCGTGTTCCTGGGCACCCCTTTCTGAAGAGTTCTTTTCATCAGAATTAAAATCGCATTTAATTGTTCCATCTTATTTATGAACTTTTTTTATATTAACCAGAGGTATCTGCCCACTATGCATGATGAACTCGTCCTAAAGTTTTCGTTAATTCGTCAACACGCGTTTCTAGTTACCCAATTCTGGAAAGTTCTACCCCATTCTTTCACGTACCAGAGGTCGAGCTTAGCAAGCTCCATCCATCAGAACTAAAATTGCGCGGTTAAGAAACAAAGTGCCTTATTTTATTTATTTAACGGTTGTTAACTCTTAACTTCTATGTGTTCTCTAAGTAAGTTCCCAGTAAATATATTCACTTATTACGTAATCATTCAATATTTTTTCATTGCAAGGATATATTTTGATGCTAACTTCCACTGACTTGGATCCGCCAAAGCGTGTCCACCACCATACTGTCATTTTTGCTATTTCGGGCTGGTTTATCGAAAATGATTGTAGGTTTTTAATTAATTTTACAATAATGACTTAGTAGGTAAAATTCAATTATATCTTACGGACATCATATCTATGGAAGGTAATCGTGTTCAAAAATCCAGTCATGTAAACTTGTAAATCCGAATATGCAATCATGTTGGTGTGTGAGCCTAATTATGAATGTGTGTAATTCTGATCGTGTAATCTATAAAACTCGGACATAAAAACTCTAAAGTTGACTCCGCAGATCTTCAATGAAATTCTTCCTGCAGGTGCACATTTGCAACTATAAAATGCAGTTTGTTATTTACATGTAACCTGTCACTATAATACGCATTTCCATCGGTAGTCAATGCGTTTATATCTCCGTTTTCTGAAATAGCACAGTTGACATGTTACAAATTGACAAATGTAAAGTCTACAAGTTTGTCGAATTTTGACATGACCATATATGGAAACAGTGACGTCACCGATAGCTGCAGGAAAAGGCCTGCCGTAATCGCCGTAATGGGCACAGAATAAACAAAATAATATTACATATAATCACATTATCTCTGGATAACAACATTTTTTAGGAAGTACGATTTTTCGAAAAATAAATTTAAGCTCGGTGTCCATTATATCAAGAGATCCAGGAAAGATGCGAGTGAAGAATTCAATCGGCATCACATATCTTAGATCTGAAAAAGTTTACCTATCACGACTTTGTTTAAATGTATTCACGCATTTCTATTATCTAAGAGTACATGTAACAAATCGTTGAAGTATAGAGCTCGGGTGAATAAAGAAAATATCACCAAAAGCATCCTTATCGCTACCACAATGTTGGAACAAGAGCCCCCCCCCCCCTCCCCCCCCCCCCGAAAAAAGTCACGGGGGTCGGCTGGCTGATTAATTAAAAAACTGTTATAAATAGGAAAAACCAACTACCTGAAAACAGTAGTTTTAAGATTTTGATTTAGATGAGACATGAGTAGCGGCACCCCCTCCCTTTAAATGAAAAAAAAATTCCGAAGATAAGGTTAACTGTCGTGAAATTAAAATGTGTATGAATTATAACAAAAATATTTCATTTTGTCGGTAATATATAGAAAAAGAAGGTGAAAATTAATTGGCAAAAATGCTTTGATTTCAAGCAATTATTACGGGATATAGGTATGGCGTCCTGAATGTCGACGCCACTTGTGAACATGTACTGATTACCATAAAACAGCTACTTAGTTTTGTAAATTACTGTTAATACAGTATATATTTTATAAGATTTAATAATTAAAACTTTACCAGTTCATATACGATCAAATCTGTTTAACCCACCCGTTCCTTAATTTCAGAAATTCGATTTTCAAAGAAAACCTATGATTATAAAAACATAAACATACTAGTATCCCTTTTTTATTTCTTCAAAACCTTTCAATTTTTGACAACATTTTGTACTTTAATTAATGATTAAAAAACTTTTTTTTGTAACAGATTCAGATTGTTTTATTATTTATCATGCACTTGCACAACAAAGTCATTTTGATATTTGAAAAAATATATAGATACAAACATTTTTCCGCGAAAAATTACCAAATTTCTTTGCAAGTCGTTTAATTCTAAATAAATGATGAATATAAAATTCACCCTCAAAATTCTTAGCATTCAGGTAAGCAATGAACCTACATGGGGCCTCACGGCGGTCTCCAAACCCCATGCCGCTCAAAATATATTCACCCCCTAGGTAATTTCTTGATCCGTCTCATTTCTAGAAAAGAGTACGTATTCAACTTATATTTTCCAGTTTACATTACATGTCAAATTATTTTAGCGATATTGAAATAGATATAGGCATTTCTTTTTTAGTAAAAGTTAACCCTTATCGTATTATACATGTACCAGTGTCCATGGGAATTATATTACAAAAACTAGCGCATTCGTCACACCGGCACCGATTTTTACAAACATTCACCTTTTCTTGTTTGGTCCAGTTTCAATTATACCTCAATATCTTTTTTCTAAAAATAATATTCTCGATCCAAAGAAAATAGTATCGTTCATCAGAACAGTTAACTGAATTTTATGTTTATTTTAGTCCATTCCGGCGATTACGGCATGCCTTTTCCCGCAGTAAGCATTTTCCATATAACACCACCATCATACGGCTCTTCCGAACGCGGAGGACTCTGCAGAACGCGGAGCAGTGTATAGTTGACACAGAAAAGCTAAGGTCTCTAATTTTCCTCCAAACTCGCTTATAAAATGTTTAACTGAAATTTCTTTTAGGACCAAATCATAAAGGGATGATTAAGCTTTCAAATGGTACAAAATTCTAACAAATCGAGAAAGTTGGTGTTTAAACATCAAAATCGTCGATAATTTTTGTAAACATAAAATTTAAGTAACAAGTGTGACCATTCAAAACCTTTTTAACGCAATTTTAAAGAATACAAATCTGTCAAAATCATAAATCTACATTCTATCCAAATTCCAAGTCAATATCCTAACTTTGTAATGAATTATGAGCGTTTAAAGTGAACAGGGTCGATAAAAATTGGATCGTACGAACGCGGAGCTAAAAATTTTTTTGCTCTGCAGAACACGGAGCATGGACCTATAGAACGCGGGGTCTTTAAACACAAAAATCATATTAATAAACAGACATATACCAATGAAAATATCAAAGAAATGGCACAAAAGTAATTATTAGTTTAAGTTTGAAACCATGAAAACTAAATATTGAAAAAAAAACAACCCACCAACACATCATTGTTTGTAAATGCAACTTGGAGACTGTAATATCATGTACATATCTACACTTTCATTATGTCAATTTCGACTTTTACCGTTCTATAGTCCATTTGTAGTTTTACTCAATATCTAAAATGTATTAAAACATTTCAAAGAATCACAAATCCCTTATTGATAAATTTTGTTTTAATTATGATTAAGCATTAAACAGACTTATTTTTGAATTCATATGAAGCAGAATTTATCTAAAAAAAAACTTGTACGTGAAAAAAATAAATCACTCGCTGTGGCCTTCAACTCAACATTCAGGTATATCGACGACATACTATCAATTAACAATTGTTACGTCCATACTTACGTCGACTCGATATATCCCAGTGAACTTGAAATAAAAGATACCACAGAGTCTGCGTCATCTGTTTCATATTTGGATATTTTACTGGAAATGGACATTGATGGTAACCTAACATCAAAACTTTATTATAAACGTGGTGTCCTTACTTACTAGTATGTAACAATATACCTTCATCACCCGATATGGTGTTTTTGTCTCCCAGTTAATTCGATACGCAAGAACATGTTTCTCGTATGAACAGTTTCTAAGGCGAGATAAGTTACTGACAAACAAGTTGATAAAACAGGACTATCAACAATCTCGTTTGAAGTCATCTTTTCGTAAGTTCTATGGTCGATACAACGACCTTGTCAGCAAATATAATCAAAGAGCACACGGCGGGTGTGACCGGTCAGCAGAGGATGCTCACTCCTCCATGGGACCTGATCCTACCTCTATTTTTTTTAGAGGTCCGTGTTCGCTCTGCTCCTGTTTTGAATTTTTCCTTTGGACTTTTGAATTTGAAAACTGTTCGTTATCATCATTTTCAAAAGTTTTAAATTCACTTTAAGACATCTAGTTAGTTCATTTTTCTTTGGCGTATTAATTAGGGATGTCAATTTTACTTGGTTGGCTTAGTCGATTAATCGGAGCCTTTAGTCGAGCGATAGTCGAGTACTTGTTGATCTATTTGAAACCGTGTGTCCTTTTCAAATCAAATAATTCTACTGTTACATAAACCGTATCTTAAACCATAAACATTAAAAACTTATGAAAATACGCACTAGACGTATTTGATTTCAAATAAAATAAAAAGTATTTTATCTAAATATCCGTTAGCTAATGTTTTAGCATTTCCTTTTTCTTCTGATGTCCCGTGTCGTACCAAATCAACAATTAAAGTTAATGATTATAAAAACAAACGCCTTGAGATGATTAATTTAATCTACTATTAATAAAGTCTGCGTTTTCCCCACCCCTAATATAATGTACACTAAAAATTTTCACTAACTACAATGCACTTATTATCTTTTACAACATTTGAAGGAATAAAACCTTTGTGCATTTTTGTTTGGTAAATAAATTTTCTGTTGTTTTCGTTCAACCGAAGTTCTCTATACTCCAGAAGTTCGTTTCCATGGTTTTCGATGCAATAGTCAATTATATGCGGTTTTAAATTGTCTTTTTTATAGGCAGTTATTGCATACAACCCGCTGCATCTATTATATGTGATACCAAAAAAAATAATAAAATTACACGTTTAGACATACATGTACATGTATATATTTGGTCACTGATATCTGGGCACTACAAATGATTAAACATGCCGATTTTATACCGGTTGGTCCATCTCAGTCGCATTTTGTACAAATTGTCACTAATGAGAACTGTTGCATGATAGAAATGTGAGGTTAAACACTTAAATTTAGATATCATAAACAAAACTTTCCTCCGCGTTCAGTCAGTTCCATTTCATCAATGTCCTCAAGTTCAGCAGAACCAACATCCGCGTTCGTAAGATCCAATTTTTATCGACCCTGTTCCCTTTAAACGCTCATAATTCATTACAAAGTAAGGATAATGACTTGTTTGGATAGAATGTAGATTTATGATTTTGGCAGATTTGTATTCTTTAAAATTGCATTGAAATGGCTTTGAATGGTCACACTTGTTACTTTTTTTTTTTTATTTTCTTGATGTTTATTTACAAAAGTACATGCTATACAACAATGTTCACATGTATATGTAGTAATGAAAATATAATAATAATAATAATAATAATAATAATAATAACAATGATAATGATACTAATGGTAATAATTATAGTAATAGTACATGTAGTAGTAATGTCACCTATTATATCTGTTGAAGTACCTTGTATAAGTAAATAGTGGCATTGTTTTTATTATTTCATAATTTTCAATTTTATCTTCAGTTGTATTAATCAAATAGTCCATGTCTATGTTGATCGGAGAGCAATGTTTTGTTTCTTTTAATCTAGGGACCCATGAGGCTTTTAACGCTTTAAT
Source organism: Magallana ariakensis (assembly GCA_020458035.1). NCBI lineage: Eukaryota > Metazoa > Mollusca > Bivalvia > Ostreida > Ostreidae > Magallana > Magallana ariakensis. The sequence continues at coordinate 51,320,809 of CM035817.1, read as the reverse complement.
CTTAGAGTCGACGTCAGTTATGCCTAGTCCGCCTTCTTTTACATGGCCAATTAACGTATTTCTTTTAATCCTATCAGTTTTATTCCAAATGAAATTATATATTAATTTATTAATGCGTTTAATATAGTCTTCATCGGGAATTTCCAAAATACTTGCAACATATATGAGTTTTGATAGTGCTAAAGAGTTTATTACGGTGCATTTCCCAAATAATGTTAATTTTCTTCTTTTCCACGATTCGAACAAAGTGTCTATATCATGATAAATTTTCATCCAATTTTTATTATAACATTCAATTTTATCATGACCTACATGAATACCTAAACATTTTACTGATTTGTTCGTGACTGTTATTCCCTCGATTTCGGTAAACATATTTTTAAAAGGACCAAGCACAATACATTCAGTTTTACTTATGTTAACCTTAGATCCTGCATGAGTACAGAAATTGTTTACCGTTTCCAAAGCATGTTTAAGTGAATCAATATTCTGTAGAGTTAATGTCATGTCGTCGGCATGTTGTATATTTTTTTACTTCTTTTTCCATAAAGTTAGCTTTAAAACCTTGTATATTTTCATTATTCTTTATTTTTTCTGATAAAATTTCGGCAACAAAAAGATATAGAATGGCTGATATTGGACAGCCTTGTCTTATTCCCCTTTTCATTTCGCATGTTTTTGAAATCCATCCGTTATTCTTTAATCTAAATATTGGACTTTGATATAACATTTTTATCCAATTTAAAAAGTTTTCCCCGAAGTTGAATTTTTCTAGTGTTTTAAATAAAAAATTCCATTCTACTGAATCAAAGGCTTTTTCAAAGTCTAAAAATAATAGGATCCCCTCTTTGTTAAAATTTTCACAATATTCAAAAATATCTAAAATAAAACGGGCATTAATACCTATATATCGGCCTTTTATATAAGCTGTTTGCTCATTACCAATTTGCTTTGAAATAAAGGTTTGTAATCTACGTGCAAAAATGAATGCTATGATTTTGTAATCTGTATTAGTAAGACTAATTGGTCGGTAATTTTTCAAATCGTTTTTTCTTCCTTTTTTATGCAAAAGGGAGATAACTGCAAGTCTTTGAGAAAATGTCATTTTTCCGTTCAAAAAAATTTCCTTCATCATGTTATAAAATAAGGAGGATAATTGATGCCAGAAACATTGATAAAATTCATTGGGTATACCATCGAGGCCCGGGGATTTATTTGATTTTAAATTCATAACGGTTTCTTTACACTCATTCATTGACGGAAATGCATCACACATACTTTTATCAGTTTCAGATAGTGTATTTACCTTACAATTTTTCAAATACAAGTCGATGTCTTCATTTGATATTAGTTTTGAATTATATAGGTTTTCATAGTAGTCACACATTGCACCAAGAATATCATCATCTTTGGTGAGAAGATTATTTTCGCTTAAAACTTCGTGGATAACATTTTGTGTTTGGTGCTTCTTTTCTAAACTAAGAAAATATTTAGTATTTTTTTCACCATCACTAACCCATTTTGCTCTCGAACGAATTTGAGCACCTTTTGCTTTTTTATCATAAAGATTGTTTAGCTTATTTTCTAATTCACGCTTTCTGTTCATATCCATTGCTATATGGTTAGAATTTTCAATTTCGGAAATTTCTTGTTCAATTTGGAATATTAATTGTTTATATGTTTTTTGGCGTTTGATGGAAAAAGCTATAGAAAAATCTTTAATTGATATTTTTAGAGACTCCCATTTATCAATAGAAGAACCTTCTTCTTTACTTATGTCTGTGATTATTTTGTTGACTTGACGTTTATATTCATTACATTCTAAAAGTGACGTATTTAGTTTCCAGTATCCCTTTCCCCGTTCATTGTCATATACAGATAAATGAAATTTTATTGCTCTATGGTCAGACATTCTGGTCCCGTTATTATGAGTACCGGGAATTCTACAAATACTTATTTGTTTTATTTTTATCAACAAAGATGTGCTGATAAAGATATAATCTATACGGCTTTTTGGAATATTGTTTGCATCACACCAGGTATAACCATTATTATTTACACATTTATCTCTCCATAAGTCATTTAAATGCAAACTAACAATAATGTCGCTCAATATTTTTGAACTTTTATCAGTATTTTCCCCATCAAGATGACAATTAAAATCTCCACATAAGATAATATTCTCTGTGTTTATAGAATTCTTAATGATAAATCTTTTCATTCCTTTCAAAAAATCAATTCTACATGTTTCTTTGTTCGGTGCATAAATATTAACTAAACTATAGGAAATATCACCAATATTAAAATTGACCAGTATTTTTCTGCCATCACTGGTCTTATGTATATTTTTTATCTCAATATCTAACCCCTTTTTAAACAAAATAGAAACGCCTCTACTAAAAGGTGAGTCCGAAAAACAATGTATAGATTTTCCATTCCAAGCATAATCGTAATGAAAAACGTTTTTTTCCACAAAATGCGTTTCTTGAATCAAAATAACATCGATATTTGTATCAATTATCCAACTGTAAAATTTATCTCTTTTTTCTTTAGAGTTTAAGCCTCGCGTATTTATTGAAATAAATTTAAGCATAGCCATATTTGTTGTTTAAGATAACCAAAGATAAGTAGTAACAAATATAAAGTATATATGTATACCTATGTAACAGTCCACACAGGTATTCTCTTGTAAGGCCAATTTTCTCAAGTGATCAGTTAGTCGGATTGACACTATTTGTAAACATTCACATGAAATGTTAGTCATCACTGTTGGCTTGTTTCAGGGACTGTGACTTTGGCGATTTTTTACGTGTACCGGAGGAGTCGCGCTTTCTCGGGGTTCTGAGCTCGCTGAGCATGCTGGAAATGACCCGCTGAGAACTGTCTTTGCACATTCGCGGAGCGGAATTCGAGCGCTGAGTGGTTCGGTTGTCGTTAGAATGAGTTGTAGCGACGCTAGCCAGGATTTCCCCCAACTTGTTTTGACCGGGCCAGGCAGTGGGATGGGTGTGGATCGTTCCCTCTTTGTCCAGACCGGACGCCCAGAAATCATCGTAGGTTGCTTCAACGAAGATTGTTGATTTTTTGGCTTTGCGCAAAGCCTCACGGAAATCCGCTACCTGGTCATATTTCGCTTCTATTATTTCCGTCATCAAAGCTAATTTTTCAGTATCAAAACAGGTAGAATTCGAGATGGTCTTCCCAATTTTTTTTGCATCTAGTGCAGTAGTCGCAGACTGAATAGCGTTTGCTTTGGGAATATCGCCACTTCGTACAGCTTTCACGTATTGAAACGCGTGTTCTGACGATTTGTGAGTAACACCAAATGCTTTTATTTCACATGGGAAAAAATTGGATAGGGTATCAGAAGCCCCCGCAAAAGGTACAACTTTGGCTAAAGGTGCTGTGTAGTGGTCACATGTATCGTCACCCGGGGAGTGCCCGCCCTTCTTACAAACCTTACATCTGGACGAGTTAGGACAGTCTCTTTTATAGTGGGTAGCCTCCCAGCAGTTAGTACAAAGTGGGGTGCGTTTATTTGAAGGTTGACCGTAGTGGTATATGAAACACTGCAACCCTGCGCATTTGCATTGACGGGGCAGAAATTTGCCAGCCGGAAGAGCGCTAACATAGATGAAGCGATTACCATTCAAAATTCCAGTCATTTTTCTTGGTTCGGGGTGCCTAATATTTTCATACTTTAGGCCACTGGTGAAATTTAGATCAAACTGCTTTAGCATTTTCATGATTTCATCATCATCTACAGACAGAGGGACTCCTTTGACCGTAATTTTGAGCACCTGCTCAGACGGTTCATTGGTACCTGCGGAGAAGGGGTTGGTGTCATATACACTTAGCTTATGTGCCTGTTTCTGATATCAAAGCCTTCCTGTAGCAGTTTTGCTCTGCTGTTGGACGATTTGACATAGACCCGCCATAGACCTCTGTCTTTTTGAATGCATTGAATATCGTTCACAACTTTGCTTGTTGCCACAGAGAGTTCATAATCAGAAACACGATTAGCTTCATTTGTTATATTCCCGTGGATCTCTTTGTTACTTAAAGTTTATGTTTACAAAAATTATCGACGATTTTGATGTTTAAATACCAACAGCGGAAAATTTCTTTCTCGATTTGTTAGAATTTTGTACCATTTGAAAGCTTAATCATCCCTTTATAATTTAGTCCTAAAAGAAATTTCAGTTAAACATTTTATAAGCGAGTTTGGAGGAAAATTAGAGATTAGAGACCTTAGCTTTTCCGTGTCAATTATACACTGCTCCGCGTTCTGTAGAATCCTCCGCGTTCGGAAGAGCCGTATGATGGGGGTTTATAAGGTCATGTCAAAATTCGACAAACTTGTAGACTTTACATTTGTCGATTTGTAACATGTCAACTGTGCTATATCCGAGGATGAAGATACAAATGCAGAAACTATGGATTAAAAATGTGCAAAGTTGAAGGTTAAATAAACCAACAAAAACTTTGTTTAATTCCGTTTCGTTTCATTTCGATTTTTGGTTTCGTTTTGTTTGGTTTCGATTGGTTTCGTTTGGTTCGGTTTCGTTTCGTTTCGTTTCGATTTCGTTTCGCACTTTACAGGCGCCCTCTGAATGAACATTGTATCGGTAATGTTCCACAAATGAAATTGTTATACCTTTGATTGATTTAATTTTTACGCATATTTAAATTCGTAAAAACTGAAAACAGTCAGTTTGTCTATAAATTCGTAAAAATCCACAGCAGTAAAAATAACCCGTTATAAGGTATGATAATCAATTTATATACATTTATAACACTTACCTTCACTAGATGCCATGGTGTTGTTATACTTTTTGAAATACAAATTACTCTAATATTTTTTTTTTAAATTAAACTTCCTGTTATAACTTCAATAATACATGTAAATTAGACTTCTGCAATCGAAAACAACATACAGTACAGGGACGTGATTGGCCGACAGTATATATGTACTTTGCACGTCTGCTTCAACTGTTGTTTATTTTATTTGAACTGTGAACTTGAATGAAATAGATCTTATCTGCATTGCAAAGGTTTACTGTAAGGCTAGAGTGTACAATATGGAGGACTCGAGCACGTCTGGTAGGTTTTTGTTTTATATGAAAATAACCTGTGAATATGATATTTTAATTCCAAATTTCAGTATAAATACACTGTACAGTCCTCTTTGGAAATAGTGGCCGCGTTCAGAATTCCAATCGGTTAACAATTTCGATTTCTCCTCAGCAAACACATGGAAGTTGCAACTTTTATATACAAAATGCAATTTACTGCTCGGAAATATCAATTTAAAGATAATTTGTGAAATCAAATTTTCAAAGTTGCCTAAATGTCTACACTCTTGATGACTCATCTATATAAAACCCGCGGAAAAAATGGAGAAGTGGAATTAAATACTTTTCCGGATAAGCTCAGTTTTAAAATAACATCGCCTTGAAAATAAGGTCAGAAACTAATTATGCACTTGCGTTAGGTGAACGTTGAATCGGCTTATTACATCATACATCCGGTGTCTTTGTATCTATGTGATATAAATAAAAGAAGATGGGGGGGGGGATGATTAAAATTTCTAACTATATTCAGTGTTTAATATATTTAACAAACGATAAGAAAAAAGACATTGCTATGGTGGTATCGAACCCACAACATAAAAACCTTAGGTATATCAGGATACCTTTTGTCTGGTGTTCTAACCACTGAGCCATTTCAGACACAATAAAGTAGACTGTTTAAATACTATGTGTAACTTTGGCCACGAATTTACGGACGTATTATTTTTTTCAAAAACGTTCAATTGTTGGGATAAAAAAATGTATATTGAGTGGGTCATCTCTCCACGTTTTTGTTGATTGAAATTGGTTTGTTTTCCATTAGACCTTATTTAGACTATGAGAAAATATGGAGCACAGACCCAATTTATAAAAGAAAAGGCATTGAAGTTTTAAAAAATAACACTTTTTCGAGGTTTTGATACGTGTACGCCTGTTTGAGTCTACATATCCCAAGTATTGAACATATTTAAGGTTAAAAATCGATGATATGTTAAATATATATTGTTTTGAATAATTTTTTTAAAAAAATACACATGTATCAGATTTATTGATATTTTAATTGTTCAGTATCTTATTCGTCCGTGTATAGGCATTTTAGTTTTTACACGCCTTATTATCTCATCTTAAATCTTTGTAACGTATAGTTCAAAACATTTCATCAATGACGAAAATGATACCAAATGAAAAAACCCCGTAAAATTGCCAATAATTTAATATTTAATCATACAATTGCTGAAAATGATATAAATAATAAGGACTCATTCTTTTAATATTGTGAGGTGATCATTATGGTCTGGGCGTGATTAACTCCATCATAAAGCCCATCGTAAGGATGAAAAAGATATCGGGCTATGTTTGGTTAACTATTTAGTACAAAACCAAAAGTAGGTTGTCTGCTGTTTGCAGTTTTTGGTACATGATGGAACTACATGATGGTTTTAGTAATTTCCCCAACTTACGGCGATATCGCTAGTTCTCTTCGGGCTTTATTGGATTTGATCACACCCCGATCAAGGTGATCACATCTTAAGATCAATTCTATGTAAGAATCAAAATTCGGTGGCCACGCATAGTCACGGATTTTCCTCATACTTTACAGTTTTATAGACTTTGATGAGTAAAAATGCCTAACACCATTTATTTGTTGCTATGTGGTCCCGTTGCCATGGTAACAGAGGGTAAAGATGTAAAAATGGCATTTTAATGCTTATTTGAGAACAAATTGTGAGTAATGTGCACAACTTTGGGTTTCCAGAGTAGAATATTTTATTGAAAATAGTTGTCATTTTTCAAAAGAAAGAAAAACATTCATGGAGAAACGCATATTTTTAAAGCGTTTCCATGGTTACTAAACAGAATTTTAAAAATATGTTTTCTTCATTTTATTTGAATAAAAAGAGCAAATCTTGGATTTTTGGTAAACGCTATTATGATTGTGCAATAAAGAATTTATATATCAAAATTTAGAACCGTTGCTATGGTAACAAGCTTAAAAATAAGGTAAATTATATTATTTTAAGGCATATTTGAATGGATATTATTCACATAAAATAAATAATTATATAAAATCAATTGGTGAGAAAAAATCAAGTATGTCCTAAACTTTAATGACATTAAAAAAAAATCTGACATTTTCTAAAAACAAATGCCGTTGCTATGGACTTTTCAAAAAGTAAGAATTTCTGTGTGATTTTTTACGCAACTTAATTTCCCATAGCAACAACACTTCTCTGTTGCAAAACAAAGCTTTTTGTGGTATATAATAAAATTTCAGATATATTTTTACAAGTTCAAACTAAAACAATTGCAAAAAATTTCTAAAATCAGTAATTAAAGCATATCAAAATCATCTTTAATTTCTCAGTTTTTCCTATATTTTGGCCTTGTTGCCATAGCAACGGAAGTCAATTTTCATAACAAAATAAATATTGCATGGACATTGATTAGGATGTAAACATTTAATGGTTTCCTATTTCGGCTTTTTAAAAAACCGCAAAAAACTGATTTTAAAAATTTGTAACGGTTTCCATGGTAACATTTTAAAATTATTGGTTTCTCCATCAATTTTCTGTTATAATTAAAGAATTGAAAATAGGACAAAGGCTGTTTTATGTTTTTGATAGTTTACATTAGTGGACAAAACCTTCTAATATGGCTTCAATGTAGGCAAGTTTTGCTATTTTTCCATCTTTAGCCTCGGTTACCATGTCAACGGTTACCCCCAGCAACCAACTTTTAGTTGTTTTTTGCATTTTACACCTAGGTGTGTCTATGTATGAAATATAAGGAAAATTGGTGACTATGCGTGGCCAGACCCTTTTATAAATCTTTGATTCTTACATAGAATTGATCTTAATACTCAAAGAATGATTCCTTATTCCTTAAATAATCAGATTTGTTTTGTCATAAATTTTAGGCGCCTTTCTACCCAAAACATACACGGGACTTCGGGTATTTTTGATTGGACCTCGCGGTGCAGGAAAAAGCGCAACTATCAACACAATAATTGGCAAAGACGTGGCTGAATCCACGAGCTCCCTGCGGAAGGAATCAACAACAAAGAAAATGAATAAGTACATGTATCATATTGGGAATCAAAATGTTGTTCTAGTAGACACTCCGGCGCTACGGAAGTCCGTAATTAAACAACTGAAAAAAGAATTCACAAAGTCTGACATTCTGGCGTTTGTAATAGCTGCACAACGATTACAAATGGAAGATGAGACTTGCATTTTGATGTTTTTAAAGGACCTAAAATATTTACATTCTCGAAGTTTTATCTTGCTAACAAGAGGGAGTAATATTGTTGACGACAGTAATGTATTCAATCCTGAAACTAACAAAGAACTGTACAATCTATATGAAGCCGTTGATAAGAGATATGTTGTGTTTGAGAATAGGAATAAAACTGAAACAGAAAGAAAACTTTGTATCGATAGGTTCCTGTCCATGTCAAGTGAAATTAGTTTTAATGAAGAAATCAAGATAGAGACACTCAGAGACAATTTCGGCAAAGGTAGCGGAAATATCATGATCGTAATCAGTTGTGCAGTCACAGCTCTTCCGATCTTTATTAATATTCCATTTGCAAAAAATTTCCTCAGAGCTGTAGCCACTAATGACTTATACACCATGTGTTGTTGCAGTTTGAGTCATTTATATATGACATGGAATTCTTTTCAGAACTATCCCATGCTATTGAATGATTTTCAGAACCTTTTAACGTCTTTGCTGTGTACTCCAATCTTCTAGGGTTCTTTGTCTTTAGAACAATCTGTTATCATTTTTGGGAAATGTACTGTATTTAAAATATATGAAATAAAGAATTGTTATGCCTTCTGAATGTATTTTTTATCCCTGGTGGGCTGCCGTTAGGATCGTAGCAGCTACCGAGCTCTAGGTACCCGCTATGATCTTGAACGAGATGCTAGCTTAGCAATAACAGTATTCATTCATTAATTCAGTGCGTTCAACAGAACCAAGATATCGAACCTAGCCGCTTGGATATAACGGCTACGATACGTATTGAACGCAGCCCTGGTGTGTCATCCCCCCCCCAATAATCTTTCTCTTTTAGCGACTCCTGTCATGTTTCCTATGAAAAAAGTTTGGTTAAAATCAGGAGAAAGGAAATCAAAATTAGTTAACAATCGCGAATGGGCCATACTTCATTCAATTCTGGCAGTTGTGTCTCACGTGAATTTCACTTTAATTACAAGTCTTAGATATAGGCCTATGTGAGACGAAAACCATGCAAAATTCACGTTAAATTCATGTTAATACTCTTTTCACGTCAAAAAAAAGTTTAATACATATCTTTAAAATTGGCCCAGTGTTTCTACAAAAAGTTGAAATATGAAGCCAATAGTATAGCATAACAGCGATATATATTATCAGATACTGCAGTACAGCGGTAAACGAAGTCAATGCAACATTTGTTTAGGAAATACTGATTTTGATGATAAAATTTTAATTGATGACGTGCATTCGTCATTTGAACACCCATATCATACGGCTCTTCCGAACGCGGACCCAACCGCAAAACGCGGAGCAGTGTTAATTTCACACGGAAAAGCTAAGGTCTTTAAAAGTCCTTCAAAGTCCTTCAAACTCGCTCATAAAATGTTTCATTCAATTTTCTTTTAGGTCTAAGTCATAAAGGGATAATTAAGCTTTCAAATGGTACAAAATTCTAACAAATAACGTGAGCTATAAAACAAACATCCATTATCAGAATACCTCAGAAATTTCCACGTCGATGTTTACATCTGCCATGTTTTCATTTTGGTCGGTGTAAAAGTAGTTCTACAAAACCTATATAGTGCAACCGTGTCGCGGATATGTGTTGATTCAAAATCATAATATAAGAGATATTCGGTTACCATAATATCGACACTAACTCTCTGAATAACTGAAAAATGAAAAGGCCCAGGGGCCACATTGCTCACTTTACTTAGTAAAATTGTGTGACGAAATCACAAAACCCCAAATTATTGACCCGTCATTTAATTAAAATATACTAAAAACACTAGCTGTTGTTATTGTTCTTTGTAAAGTATCCATGCCGGGAAAGGACAAAAATAGCAATAACGATAAAAAACGTAAATATATACCATCCCAAAACAGAATCAAACGAAGAACACTCGTAGACGGTCCTGTCCTCATCACTTATACTCTGTCCCGAGTTTTTGCTTCCACAACTTTTCACTTGATATTTCGATAATAATAGATACCTCAGTTTGGGCTCAAAGTACGTTCATCCACTCATATGAAAAATGTCCAGATTATCTGCTTTGAAACTCTCCCTCTACTGCTTCAGGTTTCAATACACATCCCAAAATAGAAAGTCTATGAGGATTTTGCATTGCATCAGCCATTAATAAGCCCGGATGATAACGTTGAAAAATTGCGCGAGGCGTCCCGATAACTTCCGAATGGAGAAAAGATGTAAACATTTCCCATTATAAATCTCCGTAAGAAATTTGTTTTCGTTCCTGTAAACTTTTATGAGTGAAAAAGGATAATTTGTCAATGAAGATATATTGGATATTTTACATTTCATCGATTTCAACCGTACTTCTTTCACAGGTATGTGTAACGTTATATTTATCAAAAATCATCAACAAGTGATGGAAGCAATAACTTGGGACAGACTATAACTGACAATACTTATAATTAACCAGTAAAATTAAAAATGGAAGACAAAACTGGCTCTTCACCCACCCCTTCCCCCTCAGCTCAACCCGTAAGACCATCAAAACTTCAAACTGCCAATAATATCGACGATATCAACGCACTTTGAAAAAAAATTTTCAAAGTGAGTTGATCGACTTGGTCCCAAAATTAACGCATTTTGAAAAAAAAATTCAAAGTGCGTAATTTTTCGAAGTGCGTTTTTGTAACAATGCGCGTCCAAGCAGTCCATAATGTCTATATGTCAGTAGCGTCGGTCTCCTCTCCGTGAATTGATATGCAATCAAAGAAAAGGATTACTAAATATGTGCAAGCACACATACAATATAAATGACATTGATGTTCTTTAATTTAAAATATCAAATTATTCTTGAGAATTTTCCCTATTTTTTCTTTTACTATGAAAATATGTGTAGTGTTTTCATTAAATGATTGCCCTTTCTACGTAAATGTTTGTGAAATATGATACCATGTATTGATAACCGTTGAATATTTGAGACATACATTCTGTAAACCGCCAAACTTGTTGGGCAAGAAAGTAACAGCAAGCATAGAATTCACCATGATGAACCACTAAGTGTGAGTGATATTACAGTATAGGAAGAAAACCGTTGCAAATTTGGGATAAAAAGGTAAGTCGGAGTTATCACATTGCAGTTATTTTCCATGATCGCCATAGTGACATGATGGCAACCTACTACATGCTTTCTTGATTGATGATTTCCCATCAACATTGGCAGAGATAATCACTATAAACGATTAAAATAATGAAAATTATTTATGTTTAACGTAAAAACAACGATGTTATATTTGTCTCTTGAATTTTTATCGAGGAAATGTGGTTGGTTACGAGAGCGGAAGTGGGTCTTCCATTGATTGTGTGCGATCATGACAAATTGACAGATCGCATTCATCGCAATTTTTAAAAAGTTTGCGGTTACAGGGAGATAACTCACATATTTTCATTGTGACGTAACACCAACTTCCCTTTATTTCAGATATGACGTCAAAATTTATATGACGTAATAATTGATTTCAGTTTTTTTATTTCGCGGGGTTTTGTAGTTTATAATGAAAAGTAACAAGACACTATTACTTTTTAGGTATGTTCGCCTCGCCTTCTATGGACTTTACCGAGCCCACAAATTTCTTTAAACAGTCAGTAACAAACCTAATAAGTGTTTTGTTTTGTCGAGGACCTAAAGTTTGATATGTAAACAAACGTTTGTGTAAAAAATCAGCTCAAATAACGTTACGTCCGCCATGTTGCCCTATAAATTTTGATGCTTGCCTTTTCAAGAAATTTGTAAGGCAGTCACGTGACGCGTTTCATCCAATGACGTCGCGACATTCTAGTCAAAGGCAAAACAAAAGCATTTTATCGATTTCCACAAAAACGAAGTCCGCAACAAATGGTTTTAAATAATGTTTAAGAAACACCAGATTACACGTAAACTAAGGTAAGTTTTTCTAAAATCGGTTGACTTGGAAATGTTTCAAATAAGATATTTTCGTTTACATTATATTAGTCCAAATATTTGACTTTTGTTGCATTTTATTCTGTTTTTAAATAGTTCATTAGAAATTAATAGAAATGAATTATGATATAAATAGTGACATTGTTTTCGAACATTTTAAGCATAAATAACCACTATAATAGTCACATATAAAATGTACAACTTTTCACGAAATTATTTACATATCATCACAGTTTGAAATCATGAACTTTGACCTTTTGTAGTTATAAAACGGGTTCGGCAAAATCATTTGAATTTTATGAGACAAAAGAATTTAGTATAGTGAACAAAATGGTATGTAACTTTCGTACAAATCCTAAAAATTGCAAGCCACAAACCTTACCTAAAACACCATCGGGAGCTGTTGTTCCTCAGTCGCAATACGACAATCAAATGTATACGCTTACAGTATATATTTCCCCTTTGGTGAAAAAAATAATTATACAGGCCAACGCAAAACAACCCACCCACTATCTCAGAAAATGAACATAAAACAACGATATTAGGATGATGACACTTACTTTATAGACACTATAAGGAGTACTGCACTATGGAATGTAATCGTGTTCAAAAATCCAGACCTGTTAACTTGTAAATTCAAATATGCAATCGTGTTGGTGTGTAAGTCTGAGTATGAATGTATGTGATTCTGATCGTGAAACCCATAAAAACTTTAAGCCTTTGTATGATGCACATTTTGCTGATTAATATAGCATTGAATCATGTCTTTTTGAAGTATACACTCTCATAGCTGCAGCGGTGTGTGCAGACAAATTGAGTAACGCGCGTTAGCGCGTTATGAAAATTTGTATGTACACATCGCTGCAGTTATGAGAGTGTATACTTAAAAAAATCACGATTTAATGCTTATATTTACTTTTTTTTTAACTTCTTGCCTTGTCTGCAAATGTGATTCATACCTTAAAATTCCTATCTTATCCCAAGGGTAAAGAATTATTAATGGAAGAGCCACAGTAACAGCCGCAAGCGTGAACTTTGATTTTCGCTTGTGACGTTGCAATTTACAGCGTTCAACGTTTGTGACGTCATAATAAAACTCGTCATTTTAACCTTTGAGTACCCAGTGATTACTTGTTGCATTTAGAGGCATTTAAAGATCACAGAATTTAATGGAAAAACACAGTAGAATGTAAATATTTGTTTTCGTTAGTTAATTTAACCTTCAACTTTGCACATTTTAAATCCATAGTTTCTGCATTTGTATCTTCACCCTCGGATATAGCACAGTTGACATGTTACAAATCGACAAATGTAAAGTCTACAAGTTTGTCGAATTTTGACATGACCTTATATGGCAAATGCTCGCTGCGGGAAAAGGCCTGCCGTAATCGCCGGAATGGACTAAAATAAACATAAAATTCAGATTAAAGGGGCATGGTCACGAATTTGGTCAAATTCTATTTTTATGTTTTTATTATTTACAATGCTTTAGAAATGCATTTCTAATGATCAAATAAAACTTGAGAGTCATTCGTAGAGTTATAAGCAAGATACAGGACTCACACTTCTTTGTCATGTAAACAAGGCTCATGCCCTGTTTTTGTTTACATAGGTTCAATATACTAGTAAAACATCTTTTTCCAGCTTATTTGTCTATCTTTTTATTTATTTTAAGTAAGATAAACAGTTCCTAACGTTTAAAACATTCGTTTAAGGTTTAAAACTGGAATTTTTACTTCAACGTTCAAAATGTAAACAAACGCTTTGTTTATATAGCGAAGAATTTCAAGCTCTGTTACTCGCTTATAACTCAACAAATGACAATCAAATTTTGGTTGCCTATTAAAAATGCCTTTATGATTCATTGTAAATATTAAAATCGGAAAAATAATTTTTGACTAAAATCGTGACCATGCCCCTTTAAACTGTTCTAATGAACGATACTATTTTCTTTGGATCAAAAATATTTTTTTTTAATTTTTTTATAAAAGAAGATTTTGAGGTATGATTGAAACTGGACCAAACAAGAAGAGATGAATGTTTGTAAAAATCGGTGCCGGTGTGACGAATGCGCTGGTTTCTGTAATATAATTCCTATGGACACTGGTACATGTAATATACGATAAGGGTTAACTTTTACTAAAAAAAATTGCCTAAAATCTATTCCAATATTGCTAAAGTAATTTGACATATAATTTAAACTGAAAAATATAAAGTTGAATACGTGCTCTTTTCTAGAAATGAGACGGATCAAGAAATTTCCTGAGGGGGGGAATATCTTTTGTGTAGCATGGGGTTTGGAGACCGCCGTGAAGCCCATATAGCTTCATTGCTTACCTAAATGCTAAGAATTTGGAGAGTGAATTTTATATTCCTCATTTCTTTGAAATTAAACGACTTGCAAAAATATTTGGTAATTTTTCGCGGAAAAATGTATGTATCTATATATTTTTTCAAATATCAAAATGACTTTGTTGTGCAAGTGCATGATAAATACTAAAACAGTCTGAAACTGTTATGAAAGAAGTTTTATAATCATTAATTAAAGTACAAAATGTTGTCAAAAATTGAAAGGTTCTGAAGAAATAAATAAGGGATACTAATATGTTTTTATAATTATATTTTTTCTTCGAAAATAGAATTTCTGAAATTAAGGAACAGGTGGGTTAAACAGATTTGATTCTATAAGAAATGGTAGAGTTTTAATTTTAAAATCTTATAAATATATACTGTAATGACAGTAATTGTACAAAACCAAGTAGCTACTTTATGGTAATCGGTACATGTTCACAAGTGGCTGTAAAGCTGTAAAGCTTTCCGGAAAATTTTAATTAACCAACTTCACTGAGTGTGTCTGGATTGAATCGAGATTCAATCGAGACGCCACACTTATATCCCGTAATAATTGCTTGATATCAAAACATTTTTGCTATTACAGTTAACCATATGGTTGGAATTTTTTTTCATTTAAAGGAGAGGGGGTGCCGCTACTCATGTCTCATCTAAATCAAACTCTTAAAACTATACTGTTTTCAGATAGATAGTTTTTCTTATCGATAAATCAGTTCTTTAATTAATCAGCAGGCCGACCCCCCCCCCTCCCACCCCGTGATTTTTTCTTCTTCGTGGGTGGGGGGGGGTGCTGGGGGGGGGGGGGCTCTTGTCTCAACATTGTGGAAGCGATAAGGATGCTTTTGGTGATATTTTCTTTATTCAGCCGAACTCTAAGTATACTTACACGATTTGTTAAATGTACTTTAAGACAATAGAAATGCGTGTATACATTTAAACAGAGCATGATATTTAAAATTTTCCAGATCTAAGACATCTGATGCCGATTGAATACTTCACTCGCATCTTTTTGGATTCTCTAGATATAATGGACACCGAGCCTATAATCTATTGTTCGAAAAATCGTACTCCCTAAAAAAAATGTTGTTATCCAGAAATGATATGATATGTAATATTTTTTTGTTCATTCTTTGCCCATTCCGGCGATTACAACAGGCCTTTTCCTGCAGCTATATGTGACGTCACTGTTTCCATATATGGTCATGTCATAATTCGACAAACTTGTAGACTTTACATTTGTCGATTTGTAACATGTCAACTGTGCTATTTCCGGAAAACGGAGATATAAATGCAGAGACTGCCGATGGAAAATGTGAAGTATAGTGACACGTTACATGTAAATAACAAACAGCATTTTAAAATTGCAAATGTACATCTGTGGGAAGAATTACATTGAAGGTCTGCGGAGTCAACTTTAGAGTGTTTTTACATACTCAGGCTCACACACCAACACGATTGCATGATTATTCGAATTTACAAGTTAACATGACTGGATTTTTGAACACGATTACCCTCCATACTCCATACATAAACATGCTGCATTCTGCATACAGAAAGTCGGGAAGGTGGGTCCTTTACAGTATTGCATTGTACTTGACAGTTCGTTACAGATCTGATTAATTATAAAGTTTATTTAATACAAAATGCATCCGTCAGGTAAGCAGCGTTCGACGACGCAGTCAATGTATGACCGTGCCTTGTTATATTCAATCTGTAAGAGCAATTTAGCTTCAAAAAAAAAAAAAAAAAAAAAATATATATATATATATATATATATATATATATATATATATATATATATATATATATATATATATGCATATATGCTATGCATTCACAACACTACTCTTACTATTGCCAAGGATTGGATTATGCTCAGTATTAAAGCAATCGGCGTTAAATTTCAGAACCAAAACCACCCCCCCCCCCCACACACACTTCAAAAATCAGACGAAATGTAGATATTATAATAAAGTGAAGTAAAACAGCATTTAAGACACTGACCTGTTTTAAGTATGAATAAATATTTTAAACATTTGTAAACTGTTTTATACTATCAAATCTCTATCCCTGTGTAATGCAATTTAAAAATGCCAGTTCGCTTATATTTATAGTCATATATATGTTTCATTAGAACTAGCACTATAGGACACTAAAAAACATATAATATGATGTTTCATGTGTATTGAATAGAAATCAATAAAAAACCAATAAAATACATCACATATGTAAAGAAAATATAAAAATAAAAATTGAGGCCAACAATTTTTGTAGAGGCCAAACTTGAGGCCATGCCATTTTTGAGGCCAGGCCAAAATTTAGGACCAAGCCAAACTTGAGGCGGCGATGCAGAGTTTGTAGCGTTACGCAGCACAGTTAAGGCTGTCAATAAATTCCGTTCAGACAAAAAGTACGGGAAATGTGCATTATGACATCACAGAATATTACAAACCTCGAAAGTACTAAATAATTCATTTATTACCAAAATTAATTTATACTATTCTTTTAATTAAGAACAACGAATGCTATTACTTACAATTTCGATGTCTGTTATATCGTACACACTGAAAAATAAGCGAGAGGTCGTTCTCGCTGTACTACAAAATATGACGTCATATGCTTCAAAATGACGCATTAAGTTAAGTCAATGAAGGCTATCATGCGGTTTTTTAGCGATGAAAAATAAATTCCATAGATTAACGGAAAATTATAAATGTATATTTTGTTTAACATTATTATTAGTAGAATGCTACCTATATAGTCTTATTTTCAATTTGTTATAATTATGCATCGTATTAAGAGGCAACCTCGGTTTTGTATAAAATATCGTATATTTTAAAGCTGGGTGCCTCAATGAATCACTTTATTGCAAGGGCATACACTTATCTGATCATGACAAACTTTTACATGTAAATTTGAAATATGCTATGTAATTTAAAAACTTCTATGATCCTTGTGAAATCTCACAAATTAATTATTTTTTTAATGAAATTAACACTGTGACCTTCAAAATTATTCAACATATGCATTATAAATTATGGTTTTTTCTAACAAATAATATTATCTTACAAAGTTCACAGCATTTTTTAAATCTACTATATAACATCAAGTTATTTTACAATTCAGTTGTGAATTTTGACATGATTATGCCCTTGCAATATTCACATTTTTAAATGACCTCAAAACCACAAATACATCTGCTTGTACCATGCGACTGCCATATCACGTGACCACTATGAACATAAAATATTATACTATTATATATATATTTCAGAAATATATTGCATTTGAGCGACTGTTATTGATTTTAAAAAGGACATGTCCGATGAACTAAAGTATACGTGTTTTCAATACAAAATTCGCCGATATTTTTATTGGCCGCCTTAACTGTTCTGCGTAGCGCAATCGGGACAAATCCAAAATTTAGAAATTACACGCAAGTTGCTGTCTTAGTAGAAAGCTGAGATATGTGTACCTGTAACATACGTTTGTTGGCGTTACGGTGTTTTGTTTGGTTGTCAGACATTCACTATAGCTAGATAGAACAGATACAAAATTATCCGGTTTATTCGTCGAAATTTCACATCAGTCCTATGTTGGGTTTTTTTCTTCTAAAAATAAGCTATACGTAGTCATTACATGTGTAGTAGAGTGAAATTTTATAGGTTTTAATATTTTAATTTCAGAATATTGATTTCCTCATCATTATTGACATGTTCTAATCAATTTGTTACTTTTCAGGAATTTTACTATTACAGACTTTGATTTATTTAATTGCATAATAGAAAATGATTTATGAGTGGTGAATAAATAAATTATTTAGTTGAATTAATTTAAATTGATATTTTGTGTTTGTTTTTATTTACATTGGTTACTTCTCTTTGGAGTATACCTATAGACTCTATTTATAGCATTTATTTGAGTGGTCACTTAGATCTGGTCACGTGATTGGTTTATAGGGGTACTTGTATTGTTCATTCTGATTCCTGAATTTCATGCTAAGAGCCTAGCCATGCTGTTCTAGCTGCCATATTGGTATTTTGAAGTTGTTTTCCATATTTTATTATTTTCCACATAGAAGGTTAGTTTTTTTTAGTGTATTACAGTGTAATTGGGTTTACAATTTGTTTATTTATTGATTTATCTATTTTCACTCCTTTTCCCACTTTGAATGAATGTTGGAATGTTTGAGATAGAATGAAAGGAGAGTGAATGAACTATGTGAGTTTGCATTTGTATGAATGCAGTCAATAATTAAAGTAATAAATAATCTTCAAATTAAGTTTATCATGTGTAAATAATTGTGTTTTTCTTAATAAGTTTAAAAGCTAGGAGAAAGAGTGTGAGTGCACTATAATTATACATTTTACAGTTTTATAATGCTTAAAAATAAATAAAATATCCATATATTTCAAAATCATATTTCTTTCACATTTAGTTTTGACACATACACTAAATTCCACGACCTAGCTATACTGGTAGAAGTTTCCATGACCTTCGCACCTCATGGGAGGTATGATATGATATTATATATATGTGATATGTTTGTTGATCTGAATATATTTTCTTCTCACTGTTGAAAAAAAGGTATAATCTGAGCATAAGTATTATAGCAATTGAAATATTGTTGACAAATTAATTTGAGTTTATATACATAACTTATCTATATATTTTGTTCATGTAGTTCAACTGATTTGCATGAGTTATGTGTTATTTGAAATTTATTCAGTTTGTGTTAAACAGAAACTTTATTTGAGTTAAGCATATTTATAATAAGCCAATAAGAAAGTGAATTGTTTATTAGAATTTGCGTTTAAACTTTGGAAAATTGTTTTGTTAAATTTTATTATAAATTCAATACAAGGTCATGCATGCAGAATTTGCATTAAGAGTTATCGTTCTTGTATTTACTGTATTTTATTATATTCCAGGGTCGGGGAGTTTTATTCTGTTATTTTGACACCATCACAAATAAACCCACAAAATCATCACGAATGGAGTTCCTGTCGTTATTCCACTCGGTTTCACATGTACTTAGGTTTGTCCATGAAATCATCTACTATAATAGTAGGGCCTATTCAGCAAAGCGAGCGTAATGCAAAGAAGGAGCGCACACAAGCGAGAGCATTATCATCTATACTACTATATTAAAATAATAGACTCGAATTTTTGGGCTTTAATACCGAGACATCGGAAGAGTACTGTCTTTTGTTTTATGTATTTTAAACATTATTGGTACTTGAAGATTACCAATTTGTTTTTATTTTTTCTCAATCAAGCTTCGCTAATTAATAATCAACGAAAATTCATTAAAAAAAATCCGGAAATCATCTGGATTTTTTGGATTTTACAATCTTGCGCATGCACATTACATTAACGCTAAATCACGGGAGGCTCTTTAATTTATGTTTCCACAATATCACATTTGCATGATAAACTCAGGAATGATAATAGAAATACGTGTAAATTTTCATTGAAAAATTGCTATATATTCTGTTCATCAAAGAAAATACGGGAGCAGTGCATACCGAGAGTTCCCAATGTCAACATGGTGTGTAAATTTGAAGCGAGAAAAGTGTTGAATTCTTCATTAATATGAATTAAATTTTAAGATGAAAGGTATTTACAGTCTCAAAATGGTTTGTTATGAACTATTTGACTGTTATTTTCAATGCAGCTTCATAAATTTTCTCCAAAATCGATTCGGAGCGATTCTGCATTTTTTTGTGTGTGCTACTTTACGGGTATATGAGAGGCATTTTAACTGGGGTGAAGGCCTGTCCCGAGATACAGTTAGATTATCTAACTAAGCAGAGTGTAGTGAAATTAATAGCATTATTGTAAGCTTAAAGCTTGGTTATGTAAATGTCAACAATACGGTGTGTCGATGTATCTATTTCGTAATTAAATGTCTGATATCATATGCAATGTCAACCCGTGCACGCACGGGTCAAAGTCTAGTTATATTAATGTATGTACCTTTAGGGGAAGGACACAATCCTAAAAGGCTTAGCGAAGGGGTTCCACAAGACAAGCTGACGAGTACTTCAAAATAAACACAGACGCTTTGATCAAACTGATTTTATATATGTAACAGGGTAAAACGGGAGGCGCATACACAGTTCTGCCTAATCTTTTATTTGCTTTTGTTGTCTTCTCCCCCGTTCCTCGCCAAACATGAATGCTACACGTATCGCCTGTAATTTCTTAAATTTCTATGTAGTTATGAGCGAGGTCAAAATTCTATGGGGTCAGTTTTCGTGTGGGGGGGGGGGGTCGTAGATCTACAGGTCTGGAATGGTTTTCTACTGTAGAAAAAGGACCCTAGTTGTCATAGAATACTGACCCTGGGTCAGTTTTCTCCGTAGAAATTTGACCCCTGGGTCAATATTCGACGGGGGTCCCTACTGCGATACTTTCATTATTATACTTTCATGTTAAATACTGAAATCTGATTGGTTTAGACGCAGTTCATAATCCGTTCTATTATCCTCAGCGTTAGCAACACACTTGGCAACGGGTAACATTATATAAATAGTGCCTGTTTGGGAGGGTACCAGTTGAAATTGACACCCCGAGAAAACCATTGTCAACCGACGCGAAGCGGAGGTTGACAATGGTTTTCGAGGGGTGTCAATTTCAACTGGTACCCTCCCAAACAGGCACTATTTATTTTATTATACTGAATGTCTTAATTTTTATAGCAAATTTTACTGCTTTTATATAGAAAAGACGTGAATTCTACGGCGAACCGTACGCGCATAATTAACGCGCATGTAACAATTCGTTCTATCGGCCCGTTGCTAAGCGTGCGAGGGAGAGAGAACGGATTGTCAACTGCGTCTAAACCAATCAGATTGCAGTATTTAACATAAAAGTATAATAAAACGAATTGTTACATGCACATAAATTATGCGCGTAAAGTTCGCCGTAGAATTCACGTAATTTCTTTATAAAAGCAGTAAAATTTTCTCAAAAATTAAGACATTCAGTATTATAATAAATAAATAGTGTCTGTTTGGGAGGGTAAAAGTTGAATTTGACACACCTCGAAAATCATTGTCAACCTCCGCCTCGCATCGGTTGACAATGGTTTTCTTGGGGTGTCAGTTTCAACTGTTACCCTCCCAAACAGGCACTATATTTATATAATGTGCGCCGAACAAGTTTATAACTCTAATTTGATTCCCTCCAATCTTTGAGTGTTTTGCCCAGGTACGTGAAAATGAAAACTACTGTATAAACAGTTTGGAATTTTATTGGATATACAAATTTATGAATTGAAAAATCAAAAATTACATATACATGAATTTATTAAATTCTTTATATATAAACAAAATCACCCTGATATAGATATAATATAGAACATATTAATCCCTCCATTAAAAAATATATATTTTAAAAAAGCCACCAATTTCCCGATATAGATATTATATGGAACACATTAAACACTCAGGTGAATGTTGCTAAATCCAAAATCGATATTTTTCGGAAGGGTGGTAAGGTAAAAAATGATGAAATATGGGTTTTCAGAAACGAAAGTCTAGAAATTGTTTATCATTTTACATATCTAGGTATAGTTTTCAATTGTAAATTTTCGAAAACTTAAAAGCAACTAGCTGTGCAAGCCAGAAAAGATACGTTCCTATTGAAGAAATGTGTCAAAAACATGTATCTTAACCATAAAACTTTGTTATTTTTGTTTGATTGTTATGTAGGTCCAATTGTTAATTATGGCTCCAATATATGAGATACACAAAAAAGTTCAAATGTTGAAAGAATACACTTTAGATGTTTGTAAACATATACATGTATTGGGTGTTAAGAAATCTACATGTACAGCAGCTGTTTATGCAGAGTTAGGAAGGTTCCCTTTGTTTTACCACAGAAACTTCGCATTAATCAAATACTAGTACTGGCGTAAATCACTATATTCAAACAACTGTACTTTGTTAAATTGTTATTACAAATTGTTTGATGATGTTGAGAATCATAAGAAAATCAATTGGGTGTCAGATGTTAAAAATTGTTTGATTGATTTTGATTTTAACGAAATTTGGAATGCACAGAGATGCAATGAAGGTACATTAAGGTTTCTCCACCCTTAATGTTTTTATGGTTTAATCCGTGTAATTTTTGTCGGCCCCACATTTTTAGAATTTTAAACTAAAGTATTAAAACATGACCCCGCCCATTTTCTAATATTAATTACTCGAACATTTCATAAATAGATAAACTTTGGAAAATGAAGTATTTGTGACGTCATATTCACGACGTATTTGTGACGTCATTTGGCAAAAACTATCAATGTTTCAATTTTTCTATTATTTGTTGCTGATTTTAAGTACCTCCACACTCGTGCACCAATGTAAAACTTCTCTCAAATGTGCATTATCATAGTATCTAACAACAGATGGAGTATCGGTCTGGTGCACGCATGTGGAGTATTAAAAAAAACCATTTTCATAAAATTACCGTGAAACATTTCTTTTTTCAGTATTGATATTTCTCACTGATAAAATATATATTTTATATGTTTTGTACTAGTATTTCGCTCTTTGGTGAACTACGTATCCTTAGATATTTTTGCGAAAGAAATATCACAAGGATTAATTTATAAAACCCAGGCTATATTGAATTTTGTGAGTTTTTTTTTGTGTTACAAACCTTTGATTAAAGAAACTGAAATGAAAAATAACATGTATGCATTGATATAGTCATTTAACGGAAATCAAAATTTAAGGACTGTGTATTATTTTTTCATTAAAATAAGTTTATATTCTTTATGTAATGAAATGCAATAATTTTTGTATATTATTATTTCATGCTGGTAAAAATTTTCATCATGATTTATATATATATATATATATATATAGAGAGAGAGAGAGAGAGAGAGAGAGAGAGAGAGAGAGAGAGAGACTAAACGGACGAAACGTCCTACACCTGTCTATAAATGTTGGTCTTCACATATTAAGTTTTAATAACTATACAGTCATTTCCCTTCATGGTTTTTACTCTTGAACTACTGATCATTGCCCTCTTTCCGCGCTATCGTATTATCTGTGAAAAACATCCTTAATATTTTTAATATCGTTGATTACCTATTCTTAACAAGAACTTTATCAGTATTCTTTATATGTTATATCAAACGAGCATATAATAAGTACACAACACGTGTTACCATTATCAAACACAGTTATTTCAAGTACAGTCATTTAGGGTATTCCGAATCACTTTACAACTTGTTTGCGAAATATGTAAAACGCATGTTTAAAATTGATTGTTTAATATCAATAGAAAGAAGATTATATCAGGAAACATATCTTTGTATCTTTATCAACAAATATTTTTATCTTCGAAAAAGCGACTTTGACAGGGGTTCTCATGACACCACCACTTTAGCTAGAGTATTGCGGGTCACTTCCGGGTATTTTGAATCAGTGGCTAAACTGGCACAAAACAGTCAGACAAAAATAATATTTTTAACGAATTAGTTAATATTACTTCAATACAGTAAAAAAATAGTAAATAAATAATTATTATAGTCCATGCTTTTGAAAATACATTAAAAATACACCTCTGTGCATCGCCTGTTCACGCTATATACATAGAAGCACAGAGAAAATATGCAGAGATCAGAATTATTCCGCCACTACAAAGTTCGTCTTTTATAGCCCTAACATAAAAACTATAATTTCTTATCATGGTAACTATCATTGCTTTGCATAAACAAACAAAAAATTAAACGAGAAATATTCAATACGTGTGTGGTAAGCCTTGATTCATTCGGGTGCGGTCATTGTGTACGCACGTGAATCGATAGTCCCTAAACTGAAAGGGGTTAGAAATGTATGAATTAGGTCTATATTTGATAGGTTTTGTGAAAAACCTTTACTGTTTGTGAAAGCTTATAAAATTGTCGATTTATCAACATATTGCCAATTTCCTTAAATCTACAGCCTAAATGAGAAATATTGAATTGCATTTTCACCATGCAAGTTTTCTCCAGAGAGGATAGTACATTACATAACAAATTATTTTATTAATGTATGATATATCAACTTTAAAGTTTGATAAATAAATAAAAACGCAGACAATGCTATATTCAAATTCTTGTGCAGTGCAAGTTTGCCTTTATCTATCCGGGTTGGTGTTATAGTTACAATGTACCTTATATCATGAAAGAATGAGAATATGTAAGCAACAAATAAACATATGCTATAGTTTGCTCTTTTCTCTAATATCATGATAGCACCTTTTACAATGAAACCAAGGGAAGCTTGTCGGCCGGAAAATAAATTTCCATCCTGATTAGAACAAGCCACCCCCGATTAATTTTTTAATTTTTTATTCATATTTTCATTAAGGACGACGTAATTTAGACATGTCTTTACCAGTGTCGTAGCATAGATGATAGACCCCCTTCCCAGCATAGATCCTTACCGGAAAAACTAAGCCGAGTTCCGGGTTATACCCCCACCCCCTTCGGAAATAAAAGCCTTGTATAGAATTCCCCACAAGAAAGAAATAATCACTGCAAATGTATACATATTATGGTGCATTGATATTCTATGTAATTGCTATATAAAGTATAATAGGAGGGAGAAATTATTTACTAGCCTAAGGGCACTTTTTCGGCCTGAATCTTACCGATTTTGTTTAAAAGGGAAAACGGTTTGTTCCCGTTTTGCACACATTTGAAAATTAGGTATCGAAAAACTGTGTGCGAAACGGGAATTTGACCAGGTAAGATAATTGCTTAATTGCTATAGTCTGTATCACAGTTCCTGTGAAGGGTTTTGACAATAGAATAAGTAAAACATATCTACTCGCAATTGCGTTGATATTTATATTTTGCAGAATTTTAGTATTCAATTCTTTATCTCTTTAAAAGCTTTACAGCTTATCAGTATAACATACGTATAACATGAGGTGGTAGTGTATTTACAGGAGAACATGTGCACGTACAAAGGATAACATATACTACTATATATATACAGGTTGGGAAAACCAAAAACTTAGCTTTGATAAACCGATTTAACTTAGATGAGTTAAATCCAAATAATAATGATAATTTGCATTTGGATGGATACTCTATAAAGGATAATATATCTAACTTGTATGAGGAGTAATCTTCAATGAGATACGGACGGTTTGAAGTGTCGCTATATAATATACAAAACATTAACGGATAAAACTACCCTACAGTCATCAGTTATCTGTTACAAGTTTTAAGAGAAAATATCTTACGATAATATTTAATAGATGTTTTCGCTGACATCAATGGAGAAAATTTGTTTAGTAAAAACGCTGTTGAATATTTTTCATTTATGCTGTGGCTGGAATAACCGAAGAAAATTGACAAACTGTATGTTGATAAATCAGCATATTTATATGCTTCAAGAACTGTAAAGATTTATTTTACAAAACCTATCAAATGTAAACGTAACTCATGCATTTTCAACCCTCTTCAGTTTAGGGTATATCGAATCAATTTTTAAAATATTATTTTTGTCGGAATGTTTTGTGCCAGTTTAGCTACTGATTTGAAATACCAGAAAGTGACCTGCAATATACTAAAGCGGTGATGTCATAAGAACTACCGTCAAAGTCGCTACTTCAAAGATTGAAATATTTTGTGACAAAGATCTGTTTCCTTACATAATCTCTTTTCTGTTGATACCAAATAACCAATTATAAAGCGTTTTACATATTTTGCAACTAAGTTGTATTAAGAGGTTCGGAAGTACCCCAAATGACTGTAGTTTTCCCCTTCATACTATACAAGTAATTGTCCATTGAATCAGCTTTCAATTGGCATTTGACCGACTTATTTTCCTCAATTCATTCAGTTGTGTATTTAACGTAAATGGAAAAAAATTAAAAGTTTAATCATCTATCGCTATTTTTTTTATCAATGAGCGGAAATTTAAGAATAAAAAAAACCATTATCTTTATTTTATCAAATGAAAAAATTGCTGATAGGTATTAGTTATTAAATCTAAAACACAACAAAATATCTATATTCTTCTTGTTTCATCGTTAATGTTCTGATAAAACACATTTAAAAATCCAGGTAAAATCTTGAATTGAAAGCAGACTATAATTGCTACAACAACACAAATCACACCTATTGTTCTATACCCAATTATCAAATGTGTGCAAAACGGGAACACACCTAATATGCCAGGGCGCTTACCCCCTGGGGGGGATCTAAACCGAACCTTTTTTTTCACTTGCGCCCTTGCAGTTGGGGAAAAGTCTATGCTACAACATCGGTTAAAAGAATTATAAAAGTATATCATTTAATTATAGATTTGTCAAAATCTCTAAATAGTCCGATACCCGAAAAAAAAAGAACATAAAATATTTGAAAAGTCAACGCGTTCAGACCAGGCATAACATAGTAGTCATCTGAAATGGTCATATACACTCATTTTAACAAGTGGTAAATTTTCCGTATATTTTAAACTAATAGTTAACCGAGTCACTCATTTGAAGCGTGCCCATAATGAATGTAGGTGTGTCCTTGAGGGCACTTCCAGTATTATTTCCAGATAGAGCACGATTATTGGTGAAGATCGAACGAATATAGATAACTCTTAAATATATTCTTTGGAGATAGACAAACGATTGACTAAGAACCAAAGCTTCCGGTTATCAAGGCGCTATAGTAAAATTATTTCTGATTACACCGAATGTAACTTAGTCTTCAAATAGTTCATTAATAAACTAGTATATACAATTGTAACAATACATATTGGTGCATAGAATATGTATAATTCTTATAATATAATGTATAGTTCTTATTGGCTTGCATTCATCATTCTCTTTCATACATGCACATTAAAAACTTCTCTCATTACACCCTCACATACACCAGCAAATACTCTGCTATTCAAGAATTTTTGGCGTACTTCACTTAGAGTCAAGTTTCCATCTCGAGCATCATTCTGCATCATTTGATAGATTTCCTGAAATTCGTCATTGGTGTATATCTCTCCTTTATTTGTTTTCATGAGATCCTTTACAGCGGAGAGAAGTCTCTTTATTTGTTGATCATTTCCAGTCCCTTTTAAATTATTATTGATTCCTACGTACCGATTTCCACATTTTGACAGCCAGCGTTTCAGACTTTCATCGCTATCTTCAATTTGGTCTTTTAAATCTCTTTTCTTTAATTCATCAATATGTGTAAAAACGAATATGACGTATTTCCAGCAATTTTCCCCAAAAATCTTTGTACAATAATCGAGAAAAGCCTCGTTGCTTGAAGTAAACTCCGTAGCTTTTTGAACGATGAGTATTGCATGTAGACCTGGAGCAGCTCTGATTAAACATTTTTTGTATTCGTTCTGCGCTTTTTCCTCATCCACATTAAATGACAAACCAGGTGTGTCAAAATAAGTTAAGGACAAATCTTGCCTTTTGCATTTTAACTTAGCTGAGTTTTCTGTGACTGTCCCAAGATCCCAATTTGATTTCTGCATGCGCTCGCCTGCTATTGAGTTGGCAAGAGAACTTTTTCCAACCCCTCTCTTACCAGCAATCAACATACGAATCTCGTCTTTGTTATCTGTAAAATAATAAAAATGAATAATTAATACAATAAGTCCTTTTTTTGATAGAAAAAAATATGATTATTGATTTCATATCTTCTTTTTTACATCATTAATTAAGTAATTAGAAATAATTATTTATTTATTATATCATAATAATTATCATACAATTGTTAATTTAAGTTCGTAAATTTAAATACCTTTTTATCGTATTGATAAAGCATTTAAAAGTTGGATTAAAAAATGAAAATTTCGAAGAAGTAATATTTAAAAATTAATTAGTATACCATAACACTATTGAAGAATTTATATACACGAGTGATACCTTCTAGGCCCAATTCTTCTCTTTCGACGTCTCTGGGAGCATAGAAGCTTGTTGTAACTACATTTTGGGCCATTACACGTTCTGTAAAAACCAATAATATATTAATCTTAACCCAAGCGAATACATGCAGTCTAAACTCATTTACTCAACAAAACCCTGTAAGTATATGGTACAAGGGGACAAAAAGATATAAAACATAAAAGAAATTGGGCGCACAAGATTATAAGTTTTCAGGAATCATCGACACGAATCAATAGTGATTTAAATGTCTATAACCTCAAAAGGCTATGTACAGATTTGAACAAAAATTAATTACTCAAACTATATCATGTTGAGAGTTGAAGTACATGTCTATTTCGGCTATTAAAAAAAAACTCACAAGCTTTCTAAAAATGACAATGAGAGGGTAAACCGATAACTAGTTATATTGGAAATGTTAATGCACACATACATGTATTTTAATTCATTTATATCGTATATCTTAATAAACTAGTAATAAGAACAGAAAATGGTGTTCATACGGCAGAAATCAATAAAGACAAATTAAAATATACCGGTATTTTATAATTCAACATAATGTTATATCAACATACATTTAAAAACAAAAAAGTTAAAAGAAATAATAAAATGAAAAAGGAGTCACCGGTAGGATTTGAACCCAAACACCGCACGTATGTATTCACTAATCCAGGACGAAACCATTGAGCCATGCGCGACTTCACAATATACGGTATAAAGAAGTGTTTGAAACAACATTGTCATATCCATGGACTTTGTTTTTTATCCTCCCAAAAATATTTTGAAAAAGTACATAATTAGTCATCTCTGGGTCATCTCTCCATCTTTTTTTAAAAAGCGACATCTTTAATGTTAAAATATGTCATCTTTGCACGTTTCAAATTTGTGGAGAGAAGACACAGAGACAATAAAATCATTTAAAAACAGCTGTAAATAAGTATGATTTTGCATGAATTGCATCGTGTTGCTATATTTAGACCCATATTATAATAAACCCTTTTGCATTACCCATTCCACGTCCAGCAGAAACCAAATAACGGTTATAATTCGGAAAATGTGCAAAATTAATTGATGAAATTTCCACTCTCCTTGTGCGCCCAAATTCCTGCCGAATCTACATCTTAAGCGCCAACTTTCTTTACTAATATTCTGGTCAGATGGTAAAATGTAAATAAATTCAGTTTTTGAAAATAATTTGGTAAGTCTACAATCATGAAGAACAGCTAACTTCATATATTTTTTAAATACATGTATGCATTCAGACTTGTTCAGTGACTCTACGTCTGGTTTTACCACCAAGTCCGAAAATTTAAGTGCATTCCGTCTACATAGTAATACTTGTAAACTTATTTACCCCGAGTGTGACAATGTAATATACATTCAGAATGCAATGCATTTTGTCGGCCATATGCCTCGATTTACAAAAGGAGAAAATCTTTTAATTAAGTGGTATACCTATCAACATGATCAATCTTCTCAGTTTAACTGTAGACAATGATTTCAGATACTGAATTTTTATCATAAAAGAAAAAGTATTTACACCCATTCAGTAAAAAATATGACAGATTTTAGGATTGCAATAATATGTATGGATAATAAACATACACCAAAGGTCAGATCTCTGAAAAGCAGACGTTCTACATAAAGTCAACGTTATACATAAAGTCATCGAAATATTTATCCAACATTTTCTCCACAAATAATTGGATGACCTTATGTGTCTGGTGTTGTTTTGGGGTTTTTTTTTTTCAAAGAAAAACAATTCCTACCGTCTTGACATTCTTTAATTTTGTCTTTTGTGGTGTCGCTGGATACCCCTGTTTCTGAAGTTTGGGCTATTTGTGTTTCTGTAAAAAAATTTATAATTACATTTCAGTGAAGAAAATGGGGCAAACGTTTGTAATATGAACAAAGATGCGAACTAAAAGTTTATGTTTTTTTAATATCTTAATTCCTGTTAATCAGAGAGGCCACAAATAATAAATAATTGGAGATGGTTAACCATGAAATATAGAGTGTAAACTAATATAAAACAACCTAGTTTGCAGTTATATGTGTCATAAAAATAATTAAAGAGAGGGCATAATCAAAGGAGAAAAATGTCATAAATGTGTAGAGAAGAAGTAAAGTCCTTATAATATAATTATTTGAATATTATACCTAGGATCGTTGCAGTTTAACATTTCACCTGCAAACAGTATATCATACTTTCGACTGTTTACACTTATTGTTTTAACAGTAGTTTTTACTTTATAGATCCCATAAATTAAAGTGTTTTATATTCATGTACTGTAAAACATATATTATACCTTACACGTTCATACCTAAAAACATTACTAGGACTTGATACCTTAACTTTCAGAGGTTACTTATTTGTACCTTAGAGCCTAAGAGATTACTCATTGATACCCAAACTTTTAGAGATTACTCATTGATACCTTAGACCCTTAGAGATTACTCATTGATACTTAAAGCTTTACAGATTACTCATTAATACATTAGACCTTTAGAAATTTCTCATTGATACCCAAACCTTCAGAAATTACTCATTGGTATCTTAGACCCTAAGAGATTACTCTTTGATACCAAAACCTTTAAAGATTAGTTATTTGTACCTTAGACCTCTAGAGATTACGCATTGCTACCCAACCCCTTAGAGATTACTCTTTGATACCCAAACCTTTAGAAATTAATCATTGATACCTTAGACCCATAGAGATTACTCATTTATTCCTTAGACCCTTAGAAATTACTTATTGGGACCTAATCCTTTAAAGATTAGTCATCGACTCGTTTATATCATATCTTTTGGAACCTTCGATCTGTTTTAAGTATTTCATCCTTTAAACCCTTTGTGATACTCTGGATTGTTCTTATAATTACATATTGTTAAGTCTTTGAAATAATCAATTCAACCTCTAAGTAGACTTAAGGTCAACGAATTTTTTTTTAATTTTTCATTTTTTTAAAAGTAGGATTTGAATTGTAAATAAGAGTTTAATTAAATAGTGTCATACCGTAATCGTTACATTCTTTTTCAGTTGACGTATTGCTGCTACATATGTATTGACTCTTGGATTCTGTGTCCACTGCCGTTACTGTAACGGCATTGAATGAAAAATATATTTAAAGGAAAACCTGATATTGGCTTAATTGGTATTTTCTTTAATCATTATTACCAAATTTACAAAACTGTACAATTTTTTCGTGAAGACTTCATTTTGCAATGAACCAGTGATAAACTATAGTTCATTCTTTTTACAATTTACGAAATAAGAGCAAATGACTGGTTCACTATAAAAAAATATTAGCGAGCAGGAGGATTTTGTGAATTTTGCAAATATTATCGTACACGTTTGTCGATTTTCTTGTAAATAGTACTAGTACTTAATACATAAGATTTATGAAATTTATTTTCATATTTAACAAAATTTGATAGGATTACTCTTTGGTTTACTAATAAAAGGTTATTGATTTTTTATAGTAACTCCTAAATTTTTTATCCTGAAAAATACTTAAAAAGAGGTTTAATCGTGATGTCTATCTGAAATTAATTTTGACCCATTTACATTTTTAAAAAACTTAAACTGTTTGAAACATCAATTATTTAATCCATAAACATAAACACCTAAGGCTGTTTGAGTTATTCAAAAGTTGACTTTTTATTGTTTACATATTATCCTGCCTATCTTATCTCGTTAACACTTATCACATATAGTTTTACCATTTTTATCCAGATAACAAATAGTTTTGCCTGTTGTGTACCAACAATCAGCTTTCCCTGTAAGTAAACATACAAAATATATCAGTGATATTCATTGACACTGACAATTGCAATATTTTGCAAATGCCAATTAAACATTATTGAGTATTGTTTTGTTAAAAAAATTACCAAATACACGAATATATTTTAATATGGAGTACTAGTACTCTGGTAATAAAAAGCTATTTCATGGGAATTCTCCATACTCACTCTCAATCTCATGAAAAATCAAATTAAAGGTGAATGCTAAAACTGTTTATTAGATCATGGTGTACCCGACACACTTGACATCGTTTTGATTTGCCATTTCTAGAGCTCGATACTTAAAAAAAAACATGACAGTAGATTCACTAAATCGATAAATTATATATACCACCTGTTACTTAAATGATATCGGACACCAATTACTTAAATCCTAGTTCATTTTACATAAAGTTGTTTTTCGATGTTTTTTTTATCATTGACGAGTGGTCTTTAAAAATGAATTTTGTTTGACTGGTAATTATAATTCAAATTATACAAAAATGTTGTCATTTAGGCGTTACGATAAAATGTAAGGGGTTGTGTAACTTAACAAGTTTCCTTTGTGAAAAGGGTAGAAAAGCGTTTTAATGAAAAGAATTATTGGAATTGATCTGTATAAAAATTTTGAGAGATGCCTTGAACCCATAATTTTCCCAGTTGTCAGGTGATCTGTGACTCAATAGTGTTTATATTGTTAGAAAATTTCTTTCTTTTTTAAATTTTTCTCTTTGAGTGCACTGTTGGTAAATACCTGTAACGCATGAAGAGTCATATCTTATTGTGTAGACGACTGTGTTTACATAGCGGGTTTGCCATGTATGCAGGTAAATTATAGTTTATTTCCACAGTATCTAGATAAACGCTTAGCTATATAAACACGCTATTATGAAGTTCATTTTGCATTTTGTGGTGGTGATAGTGAAAACAGTAAAATAAACAAACCAAAATGAATTTATTTAACCAAAACAGAAAATAAAATAATAGAATATGAAGATACTCTCACTCAAAAACACACATCCTCACTCTCACTAAGAAAGAAAATATAACTTTAAATTTTAAATCAAATAACACTGACAATGAAACAATAAGGAATAAAATTTTAACACATTCAATTGTCAGTATCTATATAAAACAAATAAATGCCTTTAAACATCAGCTAAATATAGCTATTACAGTATGTAAAGGAATAAACCAACAAATAAAAATTACCAATACTGTTATCTGAATTTCACAGGAAAAGTAAATTGGAATGTTATCTGTAACTGAACAATCAACTGTTATCACCAGCTTATCTAATATATCATTTAATTATTAAAAAGAATTGAAAGTTTGGCTTCAAATAATTGCAACAGCCACCCTAAAATAATTACAACTGGGCTTCCATAACACATACACTCGTAAACAAAATGTCCCGTCTCCAGTCCCGGATTCGAAGGTCTCTCATTGGAAGACTATCCACACAAGGCCTCCTGACCCATGCGCGGATCTAGAAGGGGGGGGGGGCGGGTCCGGACCCCCCACCCCTGTAAAATGAGAAGTTATTAAATTTACATAGTGAAATTATCGCCAATATGCCTCGGACCCTCCCTGGAAAACACATTTATGATTTTGAAAGGCGCCGTAAGCGGAAATATTATGAGTCATATTAAAAAAATTGCAGTTATAGGTATACTACGTTACCCCCCCCCCCCCCCCAACGGATTAGGAAATTCATGATTTTGGGAAATAAGGGGGTTTTTTTTGTTTTTTTTTGCTTGTCAACATTTCTGATGAATAGTGTAGCACCCCTACTTTCAATTCGCCAAAATTTACAAATTTGAGGACAAATTCAACATTTGACAAGAAGCCACGACTCTAACTCACCAAATCGGTTATGCTAAAAAAAAAAAGCCGTAATACCAAACACTCTCGATTGGAAATTTGGAACACAACTTAGTCCAAAATTACAACTATTTAATGAAATAAATTGAATTAAACTTCATCATACACGCGGAACAACGATATCCGTACATATTTTCATCTACCTATTGCTTCATCACCGATTCATTAATTTTTGTATTAAATTTTGCTTTTAAAGAGCTATGCATGTATCTTTGAAAACGGCATAATTTCTACAGGCACTTGGGACATCTTATGATAATATAAAAAAATCCGAGGCCAACTGACACTTATTTCTTGTTTTTATTTTAATATGCATAAAACTTTATTGATAATTAAAGCCCTGAATAATTATTACATAATTTACATACTCTTTGATTAAGAGTGATTTTTGTACCATCTCCCAGTCTCCACTTGGAGATGGTGATTTGAGGCTCTAAATTTTATAACAATCCTTCTGAGTTTTTAAGTCACCTGAGTCACTAAGATGACCTATTGCAATTTAACGTCCGTCGTCGTCCGTTCGTTAACAATTTAACATGTTGAACTTCTTCTTGAAAACTATACATGGCCAATTCTTTGCAAATAATATGATGCATCTTATCGGTAAGAGGAACATAGATTGTGAATTTAATTCCTCTTTCCCAAAAATCTTCTCTATTTCTACACAGGTGAAATAAAAACAGAAATCATAATTATGTAGGAAGCTCTCAAATAAAATTGTAAATTTCATGGCTCAGAAGGTATGGGGTTTTACTTAGGCAGGGTCAAAATGGTCATGCTATGTTAAAGGGACATGGTCACGATTTTGGTCAAAAATTATTTTTCCGATTTTAATGTTTACAATGCTTCATTATGGCATTTTTAATAGGCAACCAAAAGTTAATTGTCATTCGTTGCGTTATAAGCGAGTTGCAGAGCTTACAATTCTTTGCAATGTAAAAAAAAAGCTTTTATTTTGCATTTTGAAGTGAAAATTCCAGTTTAGACCTAAAACGAATGTGTTAAACGTTAGGAACTGTTTATTTATGCTTAAAATAAATGAATAAGAAGACAAATCAGCTTGAACAAAATCAGTTTAAAAAAGTTTTTTTACTGGTATATTGAGCCTATGTAAACAAAAAGAGGCCACGAGTCTTGTTTACAAGACAAAGAATTATGAGCCCTGTAAATCTTGTTTATAACTCTACGACTGACTCTCAAATTTCATTTGATCACAAGAAATGAATTCCTAAAGCAATGTAAATAATAAAAACAGAAAAATCTTGATCATTCCCTTTAAAGTCCTGCAGGGCTCTTTTTACCAAAAGTTGACAAATTTTGGCCCCTGGAGTTAGGGTATATATAATCCGAGATTCATCCTACTCTTGCCCAACCCTCTTCCTTTTATAAATGCCGTTTGCAAACATAAAATAATTAAACCAGGGGTAACAGTCATGGGAGTCTAGAACTAGGGTCTAGACTCCAAACTAAAGTATGAAATGCAAACATGTGACTCCGTGGCATGTCCATCTATAGGCTTTGGTACTCATGTGACCGTCAAGACCTGTGGAACATTTGTTGTGGCAATATGTAAATTTTCATAACTGAAGTTTTTCTTTAAAATTCTATATAAATTATTTGGACACTTGAAGAAGCATTAATATCACTAAACCATGTTTGGATAAATTCATCTTGTAACCTTTGTTGTACAATAATTTATTGCAATAATTCATTTTAAATTTACAGCATTGTTTCAGACCAGATATTTGAAAAACCACACAAATCTTATATTCTTAACGCATGGCAATCAAGAGTTTGACATATTTCCACTATTATCATGCATGACTAAAAACGTTTTTTACTGATACTAATAAATAACAGTTACAATTTATAATTATTTTTCTGGGTTTGTTAAACAATTTTGCCCAGTAGAATATCATTCTGATATGTACATTGATATGATAAATGGAAACGACAGTCAGTAACGTTGAACGTTAAAAATTAAGCACTCGTGCAAAATGTTACATTCACAAGCATTTAAATAACTTTATTCGGACATTAACTTTCAATATTATCGATATTTTACCTTATTGTGCGCTTTAAAAAAGTTAATATATTTTTGTTATATTAATAGAGGTATCTGCCCGCGATGCATGATGAACTGGTATTACACGTTTTGTTAATTCGTCAACCCGCGTTCATGGTTACCCAGTTCTGGAAAGTTCTATCCCATTCTCTCATGTACCAGAGGTCATGCTTCGCAAGCTCCATCCATCAAAACTAAAACTGCGCATTCAAGAAACGAAATGCCTTGTTTTATTTATTCAATGGTTTTCAACTCTTAACTTCTATGTGTACTCTAAGTAAGTTCCCTGTAAATATATTCACTTATTACGCAATCATTCAATAGTTCTTCATTGCAAGGATATATTTTGATGCTAAGTCTCACTGACTTAGATCCACCAAAGCGTGTCCACCGCCTTACTCTCATTTTTGCTATTTCGAGCTGGTTTATCGAAAATGAAAGTAGGTTTTTAATTAATTTTACAATAATGACTTATTAGGTAAAATTCAATTATATCTTACGGACATCATATCGCACGTGTTGAAATACCAAATGTGTAAGCAATTACTCTGGTGCAGGAGTTTTATAATAATTTATTGGCAAAATGTGTTAATTTATAAGTATAGATATGCATGTACATTAAATATACGGAAAACTTAACATGTCAATTTTTTATTGTTGAGAATAAGTGAAGTACGCGTTAAAATTTTATGGATTTATAAACTCGTAAAAATTATATACATTTATATTCTTCTGTCCTTTCTGATATAATCTGAAGGGACAATACTTTATTTATCCAAGTATATTTGGTCCATTTGGTATATTTTCTCTGATGTTGCGTACACGTTTCTGATGAACGAGGTCTTTTGAATGAACATTGTATCGGTAATGTTCCACAAATGAAATTGTAATACCGCTGATTGATTTAATTTTTACGCATTTTTGAATTCGTAAAAACTGAAAACAGTCAGTTTGTCTATAAATTCGTAAAATTCCACAGCAGTAAAAATAACCCGTTATACGGTATGATAATAAATTTATATACATTTATAACACTTACCTCCACTAGATGCCATGGTGTTGTTACAAATTACTCTAGTATTTTTTTTTAAGTTAAACTTCCTGCTATAACTTCAATAATACATGTAAATTAGACTTCTGCAATCGAAAACAACATACAGTACAGGGACGTGATTGGCCGACAGTATATATGTACTTTGCACATCTGCTTTTACTGTTGTTTATTTTATTTGAACTGTGACCTTGAATGAAATAGATCTTATCTGCATTGCAAAGGTTTACTGTAAGGCTAGAGTGTAAAATATGGAGGACTCGAGCACGTCTGGTAGGTTTTTGTTTTATATGAAAATAACATGTGAATATGATATTTTAATTCCAAATTTCAGTATAAATACACTGTACAGTCCTCTTTGGAAATAGTGGCCGCGTTCAGAATTCCAATCGGTTAACAATTTCGATTTCTCCTCAGCAAACACATGGAAATTGCAACTTTTATATACAAAATGCAATTTACTGCTCGGAAATATCAATTTAAAGATAATTTATGAAATCAAATTTTCAAAGTTGCCTAAATGTCTACACTCTTCGCGGCTATGTTAAGGCTGCCCGAATTGATGTGTAGAAAGTCACTTGTCTGAACTTCATACGATATGACGTCATAATTAACTTTGACGTCACGATCTGCATTCCTTTCGATAGTTCTCAGGGAATGTATCGTAACGAAATAAGTGAATTTTACTGAATATTATAAAACCGCGTGATTCCTTTATATGGAAGCTGTTTTAAATACTAGTAATACTAAATTTAATATTATAATTACTTAGTATAAAAAATCGGCAGTTTTAAAGCCTCGTATTAGGTAAATGACTATTTATAAACTAATGGTTTGGAGACTCGCCCTGCTAAGTGTAAACTAACGAATGGAGATATTTTTATGCATGTAAAAAACAGCCTGACGCAAGTGAAAGAACAATAAAATCTTTGTATTTTTTGCTTGAAACCGGTAGAGAAAATAAGTACCAATGTGAATCATGCTGGGGGAAACCTACCAATTTACCCAATGTTGTGTAATTCGAGCTTATAAAGTAAAAATGTGCCTAATTTCGATGATGGGGCGAAATGTTTTGACAATATTTCAAATAAACGAAATATTTATATGAACCCCCAGAAAGAACTGCAAAATACATTACTTATCGAAGGATTTTTAATAAAAATATATTTGATTTAATGTCATTTATCACTTGCGCCAATGCGATTTATATAGATCATACGCTGTGTTAGGATACACACGTCACGTGCTTAAGAGCACCATATGACGTCACAAAAATGCATCTAATATATTGTTGGATATCGCTGTTTATTAATGTAACAAAGATTTAAAGAAAATCGCCCGGTTAAAGTGTTTATTTGATAATTAAAACAGTATCGTTTTCCGATATAAATTTAGCTTCGGACAGCCTTAACATAGCTGCGTTGATGACTCATCTAAAACCCGCGGGAAAAATGGAGAAGTGAAATTAAATACTTTTCCGGATAAGCTCAGTTTTAAAATAACATCGCCTTGAAAATAAGGTCAGAAACTAATTATGCACTTGCGTTAGGTGAACGTTGAATCATACATCCGGTGTCTTTGTATCTATGTGATAACAATAAAAGAAGATGGAGGGGGGGGGGGTGATAAAAATTTCTAACTATATTCAGTGTTTATTATATTTAACAAACGATAAGAAAAAAGACATTGCCATGGTGGTATCGAACCCACAACATAAAAACCTTAGGTATATCAGGATACCTTTTGCCTGGTGTTCTAACCACTGAGCCATTTCAGACACAATAAAGTAGACTGTTTAAATACTATGTGTGACTTTGGCCACGAATTTACGGACGTATTATTTTTTTCAAAAACGTTCAATTGTTGGGATAAAAAAATGTATATTGAGTGGGTCATCTCTCCACGTTTTTGTTGATTGAAATTGGTTTGTTCTCCATTAGACCTTATTTAGACTATGAGAAAATATGGAGCACAGACCCACTCTATAAAAGAAAAGGCATTGAAGTTTTAAAAAATAACACTTTTTCGAGGTTTTGATACGTGTACGCCTGTTTTAGTCTACATATCCCAAGTATTGAACATATTTAAGGTTAAAAATCGATGATATGTTAAATATATATTGTTTTGAATAATTTTTTAAAAAAAATACACATGTATCAGATTTATTGATATTTTAATTGTTCAGTATCTTATTCGTCCGTGTATAGGCATTTTAGTTTTTACACGCCTTATTATCTCATCTTAAATCTTTGTAACGTATAGTTCAATACATTTCATCAATGACGAAAATGATACCAAATGAAAAAACCCCGTAAAATTGCCAATAATTTAATATTTAATCATACAATTGCTGAAAATGATATAAATAATAAGGACTCATTCTTTTAATATTGTGAGGTGATCATTAAGGTCTGGGCGTGATTAACTCCATCATAAAGCCCTTCGTAAGGATGAAATAGATATCGTGCTATGTTTGGTTAACTATTTAGTACAAAACCAAAAGTAGGTTGTCTGCTGTTTGCAATTTTTGGTACATGATGGAACTACCGTTTTTAGTAATTTCCCCAACTTACGGCGATATCGCTAGTTCTCTTCGGGCTTTATTGGATTTGATCACACCCCGATCAAGGTGATCACATCTTAATACTCAAAGAATGATTCCTTATTCCTTAAATAATCAGATTTGTTTTGTCATAAATTTTAGGCGCCTTTCTACCCAAAACATACACGGGACTTCGGGTATTTTTGATTGGACCTCGCGGTGCAGGAAAAAGCGCAACTATCAACACAATAATTGGCAAAGACGTGGCTGAATCCACGAGCTCCCTGCGGAAGGAATCAACAACAAAGAAAATGAATAAGTACATGTATCATATTGGGAATCAAAATGTTGTTCTAGTAGACACTCCGGCGCTACGGAAGTCCGTAATTAAACAACTGAAAAAAGAATTCACAAAGTCTGACATTCTGGCGTTTGTAATAGCTGCACAACGATTACAAATGGAAGATGAGACTTGCATTTTGATGTTTTTAAAGGACCTAAAATATTTACATTCTCGAAGTTTTATCTTGCTAACAAGAGGGAGTAATATTGTTGACGACAGCAATGTATTCAATCCTGAAACTAACAAAGAACTGTACAATCTATATGAAGCCGTTGATAAGAGATATGTTGTGTTTGAGAATAGGAATAAAACTGAAACAGAAAGAAAACTTTGTATCGATAGGTTCCTGTCCATGTCAAGTGAAATTAGTTTTAATGAAGAAATCAAGATAGAGACACTCAGAGACAATTTCGGCAAAGTTAGCGGAAATATCATGATCGTAATCAGTTGTGCAGTCACAGCTCTTCCGATCTTTATTAATATTCCATTTGCAAAAAATTTCCTCAGAGCTGTAGCCACTAATGACTTATACACCATGTGTTGTTGCAGTTTGAGTCATTTATATATGACATGGAATTCTTTTCAGAACTATCCCATGCTATTGAATGATTTTCAGAACCTTTTAACGTCTTTGCTGTGTACTCCAATCTTCTAGGGTTCTTTGTCTTTAGAACGATCTGTTATCATTTTTGGGAAATGTACTGTATTTAAAATATATGAAATAAAGAATTGTTATGCCTTCTGAATGTATTTTTTATCCCTGGTGGGCTGCCGTTAGGATCGTAGCAGCTACCGAGCTTTAGGTACCCGCTATGATCTTGAACGATATGCTAGCTTAGCAATAACAGTATTCATTCATTAATTCAGTGCGTTCAACAGAACCAAGATATTGAACCTAGCCGCTTGGGTATAACGGCTACGATACGTATTGAACGCAGCCCTGGTGTGTCATCCCCCCCCCCCCAATAATTTTTCTCTTTTAGCGACTCCTGTCATGTTTCCTATGAAAAAAGTTTGGTTAAAATCAGGAGAAAGGAAATCAAAATTAGTTAACAATCGCGAATGGGCCATACTTCATTCAATTCTGGCAGTTGTGTCTCACGTGAATTTCACTTTAATTACAAGTCTTAGATATAGGCCTATGTGAGACGAAAACCATGCAAAATTCACGTTAAATTCATGTTAATACTCTTTTCACGTCAAAAAAGAGTTTAATACATATCTTTAAAATTGGCCCAGTGTGTCTACAAAAAGTTGAAATATGAAGCCAATAGTATAGAATAACAGCGATATATATTATCAGATACTGCAGTACAGCGGTAAACGAAGTCAATGCAACATTTGTTTAGGAAATACTGATTTTGATGATAAAATTTTAAAAGATGACGTGCATTCGTCATTTGAACACCCATATCATACGGCTCTTCCGAACGCGGACCCAACCGCAAAACGCGGAGCAGTGTTAATTTCACACGGAAAAGCTAAGGTCTTTAAAAGTCCTTCAAAGTCCTTCAAACTCGCTCATAAAATGTTTCATTCAATTTTCTTTTAGGTCTAAGTCATAAAGGGATAATTAAGCTTTCAAATGGTACAAAATTCTAACAAATGACGTGAGCTATAAAACAAACATCCATTATCAGAATACCTCAGAAATTTCCACGTCGATGTTTACATCTGCCATGTTTTCATTTTGGTCGGTGTAAAAGTAGTTCTACAAAACCTATATAGTGCAACCGTGTCGCGGATATG
Source organism: Magallana ariakensis (assembly GCA_020458035.1). NCBI lineage: Eukaryota > Metazoa > Mollusca > Bivalvia > Ostreida > Ostreidae > Magallana > Magallana ariakensis. Next base: position 51,278,893 of record CM035817.1, on the reverse strand, counting down.
TGTTGATTCAAAATCATAATATAAGAGATATTCGGTTACCATAATATCGACACTAACTCTCTGAATAACTGAAAAATGAAAAGGCCCAGGGGCCACATTGCTCACTTTACTTAGTAAAATTGTGTGACCAAATCACAAAACCCCAAATTATTGACCCGTCATTTAATTAAAATATACTAAAAACACTAGCTGTTGTTATTGTTCTGTGTAAAGTATCCATGCCGGGAAAGGACAAAAATAGCAATAACGATAAAAAACGTAAATATATACCATCCCAAAACAGAATCAAACGAAGAACACTCGTAGACGGTCCTGTCCTCATCACTTATACTCTGTCCCGAGTTTTTGCTTCCACCACTTTTCACTTGATATTTCGATAATAATAGATACCTCAGTTTGGACTCAAAGTACGTTCATCCACTCATATGAAAAATGTCCAGATTATCTGTTTTGAAACGCCCCCTCTACTGCTTCAGGTTTCAATACACATCCCAAAATAGAAAGTCTACGAGGATTTTGCATTGCATCAGCCATTAATATGCCCGGATGATAACGTTAAAAAATTGCGCGAGGCGTCCCGATAACTTCCGAATGGAGAAAAGATGTAAACATTTCCCATTATAAATCTCCGTAAGAAATTTGTTTTCGTTCCTGTAAACTTTTATGAGTGAAAAAGGATAATTTGTCAATGAAGATATTTTGGATATTTTACATTTCATCGATTTCAACCGTACTTCTTTCACAGGTATGTGTATTTTTATTAAAAATCATCAAAAAGTGATGGAAGCAATAACTTGGGACAGACTATAACTGATAATACTTATATTTAACCAGTAAAATTAAAAATGGAAGACAAAACTGGCTCTTCACACACCCCTCCCCCCTCAGCTCAACCCGTAAGAATTTTTCGAAGTGCGTTTTTGTAACAATGCGAGTCCATAATGTATATATGTCAGTAGCGTCGGTCTCTTCTCCGTGAATTGATATGCAATCAAAGAAAAGGATTACTAAATATGTGCAAGCACACATACAATATAAATGACATTGATGTTCTTTAATTTAAAATATCAAATTATTCTTGAGAATTTTCCCTTTTTTTTCTTTTACTATGAACATATTGTGTAGTGTTTTCATTAAATGATTGCCTTTTCTACGTAAATGTTTGTGAAATATGATACCATGTACTGATAACCGTTGAATATTTGAGACATACATTCTGTAAACCGCCAAACTTGTTGGGCAAGAAAGTAACAGCAAGCATAGAATTCGCCATGATGAACCACTAAGTGTGAGTGATGAGATCGATCCTCTGATTTTGGGTAGCCATTTTGGGTCACCTCTAGTCTGGAAATTCTGTGTCATATATTAATTCTACTTGTAAATTCCTATTGAATAAAAAAGTTAAGGAAAAATTACATATTTACAGAGTTAAGTAAGGGACTATATTTTGTGGCGGAAGGTTTTTAAGAAGAAAATGAACATTTTTCATAACTCAGTTGTTTTAGAGTACTGTAATTTTAGCTTCCTTATTTTCAGTGCAGACCAAATTTCCAGCTAGTTTATGCATTGGATTATCTTCGTGTTGTTTCAAAAAACACATTTTAACAATATTTCAATATTTCTATGGACATATATTGGCACATATAACTAATATTTCATAAAAGTCAAGAAAAAATGAACTCCAATGTTTGCCTAAAATTAGCTTATTTCATGCTATATATCAAAATTTACATCATAGACCCATACGTTTGGTTTTATTTTCTGAATTTGTACGATACTTTAATTTTGACAAATTTATTAAAATTTCAGAAAAAGTTTGAGACTTTTAAATAATTTTATTGCATGTTGAATCGTTAATGGATACAGACAGCGTTTTATCAGTGCAAAAAGGTCAAAATATCAATTAGGTGTAGAAATTGCAAACTTTTTCTTTATGGTTATTTTAATTTTATTAATTTTAAATAATATAAATTTGTATTTGATGCCATGGTTTTTTCCGATTAAAAATTATTAAGGAAAAGGTGATTTATGTGCAATTTCCACTTTCAGTGCAGAAAGGTCATATTAAATACACAGTAGCACCGAAAGGAGCATATAGACCCCAAAATTTTGTTTTGAATTTTGGTTTAGCTATGTATGTATATTTTTAAAAAATACTTCAGAAAAAAACTTAAAGACTTATAATCGCAGGATCCAACCTCCTGAAGGTAAGGTTTGCGGTTACATGGAGATAACTCGCATATTTTCATAGTGACGTAACACCAACTTCCCTTTATTTCAGATATGACGTCAAAATTTATATGACGTAATAATTGATTTCAGCTTTTTTATTTCGCGGGGTTTTGTAGTTTATAATGAAAAAGTAACAAGACACAAGCATTTTATCGATTTCCACAAAAACGAAGTCCGCAACAAATGGTTTTAAATAATGTTTTAGATACACCAGATTACTCGTAAACTAAGGTAAGTTTTTCCTAAAATCGGTGGGCTTGGAAATGTTTCAAATAAGATATTTTCGTTTACATTATTTTAGTCCAAATATTTGACTTTTGTTGCATTTTATTCTGTTTTTAAATAGTTCATTAGAAATTAATAGAAATGAATTATGATATAAATAGTGACATTGTTTTCGAACATTTTAAGCATAAATAACCACTATAATAGTCACATATAAAATGTACAACTTTTCACGAAATTATTTACATTTCATCAACATGACAGTTTGAAATCATGAACTTTGACCTTTTGTAGTTATAAACGGGTTCGGCAAAATCATTTGAATTTTATGAGACAAAAGAATTTAGTATATTGAACAAAATGGTATGTAACTTTCGTACAAATCCTAAAAATTGCAAGCCGCAAACCTTACCTTAACAGTTGACATGTTACAAATCGACAAATGTAGTCTACAAGTTTGTCGAATTTTGACATGACTATATATGACTATATATGGAAACAGTGACGTCACAAATAGCTGCAGGAAAAGGCCTGCCGTAATCGCTAGAATGGGCACAGAATAAACAAACAAAAACTATATATCATCATATTATCTCTGGATAACATTTTATTTTAGGAAGTACGATTTTTCGAACAATAAATAATGAGCTCGGTGTCCATTATATCAAGAAAATCCAGAAAAGATGCGAGTGAAGAATTCAATCGGCATTAGATATCCTAGATCTGGAAAATTTTACATATCATACTCTGTTTAAATGTATACATGCATTTCTATTATCTAAGAGTACATGTAACAAATCGTTTAATTATACATGTACTTAAAGCTCGACTGAATAAAGAAAATATCATCAAAAGCATCCTTATCGCTACCACAATGTTTGGACAAGAGCCCCACCCGCATATGATACCAGAAGAAGAAAAAATTCAATGGTCGGCGTGCTGATTAATTTAAAAAAACTGAGTTATCAATAATAAAAAAAAACTACCTGAAAACAGTAGTTTTAAGATTTTGATTTATAGATGAGACATGAGTAGCGGCACCACCCCCCCCCCCTTTTATATGAAAAACAATTTCCAAAGATAAGGTTAACTGTCGTGAAATTAAAATGTGTATAAATTACAACAAAATATTTCATTTCGTTGGTAATATATAGAAAAAGAAGATAAAAATTAATTGGCAAAAAAATTTTGATTTCAAGCAATTATAACGGGATATAAGTATGACGTCCTGAATGTCGATTCAATCCAGACATTCAGTGAAGCTGGTTAATCAAAATTTTCCGGAAAGCTTTACAGCCTTACAGCCACTTGTGAACATGTACTGATAAAGCAGCTACTTAGTTTTGTAAAATTACTGTCAATACAGTGTATATTTATAAGATTTTATAATTAAAACTCCACCAGTTCATATACATGTAGATCAAATCTGTTTAACCCACCCGTTCCTTAATTTCAGAAATTCGATTTTCAAAGAAAAAAAATATAATTATAAAAACTTAAATATGCTAGTATCCCTTTTTTATTTCATCAAAACCTTTCAATTTTTGACTATATTTTGTACTTTAATTAATGATCATAAAACTTCATTTATAACAGTTTCAAATTGTTTTATTATTAATCATACACTTGCACAACAAAGTCATTTTGATATTTGAAATAATATATATATAAAAATTACCAATTTTTTTTTGCAAGTCGTTTAACTCTAAATAAATGCGGAATATAAAAATTCATTCTCAAAATCCTTAGCATTTAGGTAAGCAATGAAGCTACAGTGTATACTAGTATGGGCCTCGCGGCGGTCTGCAAACCCCATGCCGTCCAAAATTTATTCACCCCCTAGGAAATTTCTTGATCCGTCTCATTTCTAGAAAAGAGTACGTATTCAACTTTATTTTTTTCAGCTTATATTACATGTACATGTCAAATTATTTTACCGATATTAGAATAGATATAAGGGATTCTTTTTTTTAATTAAAATTAACATTATCGTATAATACATGTATCAGTGTCCATGGGAATTATATTACAGAAACTAGCGCATTCGTCACAGCGGCACCAATTTTTACAAACATACACCTCTTATTGTTTGGTCCAGTTTCAATCATACCTCAATATCTTTTTCAAAAAATAATTTTTTTGATCCAAAGAAAATATTATCAACAGTTTAACTGAATTTTATGTTTATATTAGTCCATCATGTCCATTCCGGCGATTACGGCATGCCTTTTCCCAGCAGCGAGCATTTGCCATATAAGGTCATGTCAAAATTCGACAAACTTATAGACTTCACATTTGTCAATTTGTAATATGTCAACTGTGCTATATCCAAGGATGAGGATACAAATGAAGAAACTATGGATTAAAAACGTGCAAAGTTAAAGGTTAAATTAACTAACAAAAACAATTAAGCTGCAAAATGTGCATCATACGAAGGAACTGAGTCAAATCTTAAAGTGTTTATGCCCGAGTTTTTATAGGTTACACGATCAGAATCACACACATTCATACTCAGACTTACACTCCAACACGATTGCATATTTGAATTTACAAGTTTACAGGTCTGGATTTTTGAACACGATTACCCTCCATACATAAACATGCTGCATTCTGCATTCTGCATACAGAAAGTCGGGAAGGTGGGTCCTTTACAGTATTGCATTGTACTTGACAGTTCGTTACAGATCCGATTAATTATAAAGTTTATTTAAGACAAAATGCATCCGTCAGGTAAGCAGCGTTCGACGACGAAGTCAATGTATGACCGTGCCTTGTTATATTCAATCTGTTAGAGCAATTTAGCTTCAAAGTTTCGGCATACTCTAAAACCTGACCTGGTCTCAAATTTGGCCTGGCCCCAAATTTTGTTCTGGCGTAAAATTTTGGCCTGGCACCAAATTTGGCCTCTGGAAAAATGTTTGGCCACAAATTTACCTTTTTTTTACTCCAATTTTTCAAGAGTTTTCATTAATTTTAATTGATTTTTTAATGTTCAAGAGATAATCATATGGAAAAGTGACCTGACTTATTGAGTTCAAATGATTTTACTCATGTTTACACACCAAAAAAAAAAAAAAAAAAAAAAAAAATATATATATATATATATATATATATATATATATATATATATATATATATATATATATATATATATATATTCAAAGAAAAAAAATATAATTATAAAAACTTAAATATACTAGTCTAGTATCCCTTTTTTATTTCATCAAAACCTTTAAATTTTTGGCAATATTTTTTTCTATCTATCTATCTATCTATCTATCTATCTATCTATCTATCTATCTATCTATCTATCTATCTATCTATCTATCTATCTATCTATCTATCTATACACACACACACACACACACACACACACACACACACACCGGTATATGCTATGCATTCACAACACTACTCTTACTATTGCCAAGGATTGGATTATGCTCAATATTAAAGCAATCGGCGTTAAATTTCAGAGCGGCAACCACCACCCCCTCCACACACACTTCAAAAATTAGACGAAATGTAGATATTATAATAAAGTGAAGTAAAACAGCATTTCAAGACACTGACCTGTTTGAATTATGAATAAATATTTTAAACATTTGTAAACTGTTTCATAATATCAAATCTCTATCCATGTGTAATGCAATTTAAAAATGCCAGTTCGCTTATATTTATACTTATACCTGTAGTCATATATATGTTTCATTAGAACTAGCACTATAGGACACTAAAAAACATAATATGATGTTTCATGTGTATTGAATAGAAATCAATAAAAAACCACTAAAATACATCACCTATGTAAAGAATAATAAAAATAAAAATTGAGGCCAACAATTTTTGTATAGGCCAAACTTGAGGCCATGCCATTTTTGAGGCCAGGCCAAAATTTAGGACCAAGCCAAATTTGAGGCGGCGATGAAGAGTTTGAAGCGTCAGCGAAATCGGGATAAATCCAAAATTTAGAAATTACACGCGAGTTGCTGTCTTAGTAGAAAGCTGAGATATGTGTATCTATAACATACGTTTGTTGGCGTTACGGTGTTTTGTTTGGTTGTCAGACATTCACTATAGCTAGATAGAACAGAGATACAAAATTATCCGGTTTATTCGTCGAAATTTCACATCAGTCCTATGTGGGGGGGGGGGGGGGTTCTTCTAAAAATAAGCTATACGTAGTCATTACATGTACTTAGGTTTGTCCACGAAATCATCTACTATAATAGTAGGGCCTATTCAGCAAAGCGATCGTAATGCAAAGAAGGAGCGCGCACAAGCGAGAGCATCATCATTATATTACTGTATGTACCTTTAGGGGAAGAACACAATCCTAAAAGGCTTAGCGAAGGAGTCCCACAAGGCAAGCTGACGAGTACTTCAAAATAAACACAGACGCTTTGATCAAACTGATTTTATATAAGTAACAGGGTAAAACGGGAGGCGCATACACAGTTCTGCCTAATCTTTTATTTGCTTTTGTTATCTTCTCCCCCGTTCCTCGCCAAACATGAATGCTACTCGTATCGCCTGTAATTTCTTAAATTTCTATGTAGTTATGAGCAAGGTCAAAATTCTATGGGGTCAGTTTTCGACGTGTGGGGGGGGGGGGGTCGTAGATCTACAGGTCTGGAATGGTTTTCTACTGTAGAAAAAGGACCCTAGTTGTCATAGAATACTGACCCTGGGTCAGTTTTCTCCGTAGAAATTTGACCCCTGGGTCAATATTCGACGGGGGTCACTACTGCGATACTTTCATTACTATACTTTCATGTTAAATACTGAAATCTGATTGGTTTAGACGCAGTTGATAATCCGTTCTATTATCCTCAGCGTTAGCAACACACTTGACACACATGCGCATAAATTATGCGCGTAAAGTTCGCCGTAGAATTCACGTCATTTCTTTATAAAAGCAGTAAAATTTTCTCAAAAATTAAGACATTCAGTATAATAAATAAATAGTGCCTGTTTGGGAGGGTAAAAGTTGAATTTGACACACCTCGAAAATCATTGTCAACCTCCGCTTCGCATCGGTTGACAATGGTTTTCTTGGGGTGTCAATTTCAACTGTTACCCTCCCAAACAGGCACTATATTTATATAATGTGCGCCGAACAAGTTTATAACTCTAATTTGATTCCCTCCAATCTTTGAGTGTTTTGCCCAGGTAGGTGAAAATGAAAACTACTGTATTTATAAACAGTTTGGAATTTTATTGGATATACAAATTTATGAATTGAAAAATCAAAAATTACATATACATGTATTTATTAAATTCTTTATATATAAACAAAATCACCCTGATATAGATATAATATAGAACATATTAATCCCTCCATTAAAAAATCGATATTTTTCGGAAGGGTGGTAAGGTAAAAAATGATGAAATATGGGTTTTCAGAAACGAAAGTCTAGAAATTGTTTATCATTTTACATATCTAGGTATAGTTTTCAATTGTAAATTTTCGAAAACTTAAAAGCAACTAGCTGTGCAAGCCAGAAAAGATACGTTCCTATTCAAGAAATTTGTCAAAAACATGTATCTTAACCATAAAACTTTGTTATTTTTGTTTGATTGTTATGTAGGTCCAATTGTTAATTATGGCTCTAATATATGGGATACACAAAAAAGTTTAAATGTTGAAAGAATACACTTTAGATGTTTGTAAACATATACATGTATTGGGTGTTAAGAAATCTACATGTACAGCAGCTGTTTATGCAGAGTTAGGAAGGTTCCCTTTGTTTTACCACAGAAACTTCGCATTAATCAAATACTAGTACTGGCGTAAATCACTATATTCAAACAACTGTACTTTGTTAAATTGTTATTACAAATTGTTTGATGATGTTGATAATCATAAGAAAATCAATTGGGTGTCAGATGTTAAAAATTGTTTGATTGATTTTGATTTTAACGAAATTTGGAATGCACAGAGATGCAATGAAGGTACCGCATTAAGGCATATGGAGAAATAAGTCCGATTTTTTTCTCATTAATATTCATTAACCACACTACGTAAATACTGACGTCACAATGCATATAGTTCAAAGTGCGCCAAAGTCGTAGTATTGATTTTGGAAAGTTGCCGGAGGGAAATTTTCAAATAGAAGAGGATAATAACAAAAAGCTAGTTAAACACCCTTTGTGTGCCCCTGAAATGTCGCTTAAATCAAATATATATTATAGAGGTTTTCAGGTTTGTGCCCCTTTACCTACAAGCAACACCCCCCAAAAAGACAAATTTTAAAACTAATTGGCACATTCATTTTAATTAGAAAGAAATAAGAATGTACATTAATTTAAAGTATGAAATATCAAATACTAGGGAGCACCATGGCAACTCGCTTATATCAATTTTAAAAATTCGAACTTCTGTGTCAAAATTGGCAAAAATCAACTTACACTGTAATTCACTATTTTACTATGTAAATGGTTCATTTCTCTCAAATTTTCATATTCAAACGGCACAATAAAAAATAAATCAATTTTTAATCGAATAGCGTCATTTGTTTTCTACCGATGTGTAGGTGAAATTCATACCATGGCAAAAAGATCCAGCGTAAGCGTTTAAGAGTTATTTGAGAAATTTTAAATGTTCATTATACATTACTTTGAAATAGTTGCAGCCTCAATTTCAAGATGGCGGCCGTATGCAAATTAGACAAATCGGACTTATTTCTCCATATGGTTTCTCCACCCTTAATGTTTTTATGGTTTAATCCGTGTAATTTTTGTTTAAAGAGCTAGAGGCGCTAAGGGCCTAAATCGGCCCCACATTTTTAGAATTTTAAACTAAAGTATTAAAACATGACCCCGCCCATTTTCTGATATTAATTACTCGAACATTTCATAAATAGATAAACTTTGGAAAATGAAGCATTTGTGACGTCATATTCACGACGTATTTGTGACGTCATTTGGCAAAAACTATCAATTTTTCAATTTTTCTATTATTTGTCGCTGATTTTAAGTACCTCCGCACTCGTGCACCAATGTAAAACTTCTCTCAAATGTGCATTATCATAGTATCTAACAAGAGATGGAGTATCGGTCTGGTGCACGCATGTGGAGTATTAAAAAAAAACCATTTTCATAAAATTCCCGTGAAACATTTCTTTTTTCAGTATTGATATTTCTCACTGATAAAATATATATTTTATATGTTTTGTACTAGTATTTCGCTCTTTGGTGAACTAAGTATCCTTAGATATTTTTGCGAAAGAAATATCACAAGGATTAATTTATAAAACCCAGGCTATATTGAATTTTGTGAGGTTTTTTTTGTGTTACAAACCTTTGATTAAAAAAACTGAAATGAAAAATAACACGTATGCATTGATATAGCCATTTAACGGAAATCAAAATTTAAGGACTGTGTATTATTTTTTCAATCAAATAAGTGTATATTCTTTATGTAATGAAATGCAATAATTTTTTATATTATTATTTCATGCTGGTAAAAATTTTCATCATGATTTATAGAGAGAAAGAGAGTCGAAAGGAGGAGAGAGAGAGAGAGAGAGAGAGAGAGAGAGAGAGAGAGAGAGAGAGAGAGAGACTAAACGGACGAAACGTCCTACACCTGTCTATAAATGTTGGTCTTCACATGTTAAGCTGCTAGGCATCATCAAAAGAATGCCATTTCAATTTCTGTTTATTTCATGGGTACACGTATCAAACAGAAATGTTTTAATAACTATACAGTCATTTCCCTTCGTGATTTTTACTCTTGAACTACTGATCATTGCCCTCTTTCCGCGCTATCGTATTATCTGTGAAAAACATCCTTAATATTTTTAATATCGTTGATTACCTATTCTTAACAAGAACTTTATCAGTATTCTTTATATGTTATATCAAACGAGCATATAATAAGTACACAACACGTGTTACCATTATCAAACATAGTTATTTCAAGTACAGTCATTTAGGGTATTCCGAATCACTTTACAACTTGTTTGCGAAATATGTAAAACGCATGTTTAAAATTGATTGTCTAATATCAATAGAAAGAAGATTATATCAGGAAACATATCTTTGTATCTTTATCACCAAATATTTTTATCTTCGAAAAAGCGACTTTGACAGGGGTTCTCATGACACCACCACTTTAGCTAGAGTATTGCGGGTCACTTCCGGGTATTTTGAATCAGTGGCTAAACTGGCACAAAACAGTCTGACAAAAATAATATTTTTAACGAATTAGTTCAAATTGAATTTAAATATTGGTATGTTACAAATATATTGTTCATGCTGTAGGAGCTTACACAGGTACACTATCAGACCAATTATAGCGACGACGGCTCTCCAATCAAACATCTTTTTTTTTTACTGATTTCTACATAATAAAGCAATTGTTTAAAGAAATTAATCGCAATCCTTTATTTTATGTATTTTAACATTTTGTGGCCATTTAAACTTGCCAGTATGAAAGCTATAACATTTACAGTGCATTTTGATACAATTTTTCAATCATAAATAAGTACAGTTTAGCAACATAAAACGTCTATTACTTTTGAAATAAAGGTTCAAACTCGCTGAAAATTGCTACATTTGTAATTCATTATATTTCCTATCGAAATCTGTAAAAACAAAAAATTACCTTGCCAGGTAAAAAATTATGAACTATTGTCTCTGTCAAGTTTGCCTATGGACGGTTTTATCAGTTTTTCATTGAATTCAGCGATTTCAACTCAAACTACTCTCTATAAATTGTTAAACATTGGTGTCATTTCACTTTACATAGCTTAAAATGTGTTAAGTACAATTATAAATCAAGAAATATTGGCAAAACCATGCATCACAAAACACTAATATTATAACCGATAACGGTAAAATATTCCGGAATGCTCATAATGACGTCACGCGATAATCGAAAGACCTTAAGTGTTATTAAACAAAGAATATTTGACCAAAATGTTTTTGCATGTATTGAAAATTCCAGTAAATGTTCATTTTATCGATACCTTATTTCACAACATTGCTTACAATACTATCTGCTAAATTTCAAAAATGTATTTCTCATATTCTTGTTGTTGAAACTGGTAAATTAAATAGAACTACCATAAATTAGAGAAAATGTATATATTGTGATGTTAATTGTGTGGAAGATGAATTTCATTTTATATTGATGTGTCCTTCGTATGAAATTTTTCATAAAAATATATTAAACTTTTTTTGGGGGGGGGACCTTCAATGTTCAAATTTGTGCAACTTTTAAGCTAAGAAAATGTCAAAATTATGAATAATCTTGGAAAGGATACAATTAATAGTTTAAAATTACGAAATGATTTTTTACCATATTTAAAGTATATGCTCCTGTTCCACTTGCATATTTGTATGGTATAAGTATTGTATAAACATGAATACTGATGGGCTGTAAAGCTTCAAGTAAATAAAGAATGAATGAATAAAAGAACTATCCAGTTAAAAACATATATATATTTTAAAGAAAAGTCACATCCCACTCTGCTTTGAATTTCTTTTGTAGAACACATAAGGCATATTTTCTTAGCACATTGGCGTCCAGTAATTGTTAATACTTGTAAGTGTTTTCACGTTATTGTAGTTCTGAAATCTTCTGTTTTCCATAACGGATAAGTTAACATAGTATGCCAGTTCATCTGAAATGGTCATATACACTCATTTTAACAAGTGGTAAATTTTCCGTATATTTTAAACTAATAGTTAACCGAGTCACTCATTTGAAGCGTGCCCATAATGAATGTAGGTGTGTCCTTGAGGGCACTTCCAGTATTATTTCCAGATAGAGCACGATTATTGGTGAAGATCGAACGAATATAGATAACTGTTAAATATATTCTTTGGAGATAGACAAACGATTGACTAAGAACCAAAGCTTCCGGTTATCAAGGCGCTATAGTAAAATTATTTCTGATTACACCGAATGTAATTTAGTCTTCAAATAGTTCATTAATAAACTAGTATATACAATTGTAACAATACATATTGGTGCATAGAATATGTATAATTTTTATAATATAATGTATAGTTCTTATTGGCTTGCATTCATCATTCTCTTTCATACATGCACATTAAAAACTTCTCTCATTACACCCTCACATACACCAGTAAATACTCTGCTATTCAAGAATGTTTGGCGTACTTCATTTAGAGTCAAGTTTCCATCTCGAGCATCATTCTGCATCATTTGATAGATTTCCTGAAATTCGTCATTGGTGTATATCTCTCCTTTATTTGTTTTCATGAGATCCTTTACAGCGGAGAGAAGTCTCTTTATTTGTTGATCATTTCCAGTCCCTTTTAAATTATTATTGATTCCTACGTACCGATTTCCACATTTTGACAGCCAGCGTTTCAGACTTTCATCGCTATCTTCAATTTGGTCTTTTAAATCTCTTTTCTTTAATTCATCAATATGTGTAAAAACGAATATGACGTATTTCCAGCAATTTTCCCCAAAAATCTTTGTACAATAATCGAGAAAAGCCTCGTTGCTTGAAGTAAACTCCGTAGCTTTTTGAACGATGAGTATTGCATGTAGACCTGGAGCAGCTCTGATTAAACATTTTTTGTATTCGTTCTGCGCTTTTTCCTCATCCACATTAAATGACAAACTAGGTGTGTCAAAATAAGTTAAGGACAATTCTTGCCTTTTGCATTTTAACTTAGCTGAGTTTCTTGTGACTGTCCCAAGATCCCAATTTGATTTCTGCATGCGCTTGCCTGCTATTGAGTTGGCAAGAGAACTTTTTCCAACCCCTCTCTTACCAGCAATCAACATACGAATCTTGTCTTTGTTATCTGTAAAATAATACAAATGAATAATTAATACAATAAGTCCTTTTTTTGATAGAAAAAAATATGATTATTGATTTCATATCTTCTTTTTTACATCATTAATTCTTTCATTGTTGGAGTTATCATTAAATACATATAAGTAATGAGAAATAATTATTTATTAATTATATCATAATAATTATCATACAATTTTTAATTTAAGTTCGTAAATTTAAATACCTTTTTATCGTATTGATAAAGCATTTAAAAGTTGGATTAAAAAATGAAAATTTCGAAGAAGTAATATTTAAAAATTAATTAGTATACCATAACACTATTGAAGAATGTATATACACGAGTGATACCTTCTAGGCCCAATTCTTCTCTTTCCACGTCTCTGGGAGCATAGAAGCTTGTTGTAACTACATTTTGTCCGAAAATTTAAGTGCATTCCGTCTACATAGTAATACTTGTAAACTTATTTACCCCGAGTGTGACAATGTAATATACATTCAGAATGCAATGCATTTTGTCGGCCATATGCCTCGATTTACAAAAGGAGAATATCTTTTAATTAAGTGGTATACCTATCAACATGATCAATCTTCTCAGTTTAACTGTAGACAATGATTTCAGATACTGAATTTTATCATAAAAGAAAAAGTATTTACACCCATTCAGTAAAAAATATGACAGATTTTAGGATTGCAATAATATGTATGGATAATAAACATACACCAAAGGTCAGATCTCTGAAAAGCAGACGTTCTACATAAAGTCAACGTTATACATAAAGTCATCGAAATATTTATCCAACATTTTCTCCACAAATAATTGGATGACCTTATGTGTCTGGTGTTGTTTTGGGGTTTTTTTTTCAAAGAAAAACAATTCCTACCGTTTTGACATTCTTTAATTTTGTCTTTTGTGGTGTCGCTGGATACCCCTGTTTCTGAAGTTTGGGCTATTTGTGTTTCTGTAAAAAAATTTATAATTACATTTTAGTGAAGAAAATGGGGCAAACGTTTGTGATATGAGCAAAGATGCAAACTAAAATTTTAAGATTTTTTTTATATCTTAATTCCTGTTAATCAGAGAGGCCACAAATAATAAATAATTGGAGATGGTTAACCATGAAATATAGAGTGTAAACTAATATAAAACAACCTAGTTTGCAGTTATATGTGTCATAAAAATAATTAAAGAGAGGGCATAATCAAAGGAGAAAAATGTCATAAATGTGTAGAGAAGAAGTAAAGTCCTTATAATATAATTATTTGAATATTATACCTAGGATCGTTGCAGTTTAACATTTCACCTGCAAACAGTATATCATACTTTCGACTGTTTACACTTATTGTTTTAACAGTAGTTTTTACTTTATAGATCCCATAAATTAAAGTGTTTTATATTCATGTACTGTAAAACATATATTATACCTTACACGTTCATACCTAAAAACATTACTAGGACTTGATACCTTAACTTTCAGAGGTTACTTATTTGTACCTTAGAGCCTAAGAGATTACTCATTGATACCCAAACTTTTAGAGATTACTCATTGATACCTTAGACCCTTAGAGATTACTCATTGATACTTAAAGCTTTACAGATTACTCATTGATATCTTAGACGAGATTACTCATTTATTCCTTAGACCCTTAGAAATTACTTATTGGGATCTAAACCTTTAGAAATTAGTCATCGACTCGTTTATATCATTTCTTTTGGAACCTTCGATCTGTATTAAGTATTTCACCCTTTAAACCGTTTGTGATACTCTGAATTGTTCTTATAATTACATTTTGTTAAGTCTTTGAAATAATCAATTAAAATGTATTGACTCTTGGATTCTGTGGACACTGCCGTTACTATAACGGCATTGAATGAAAAATATATTTAAAGGAAAACCTGATATTGGTTTAATGCTACATATGTATTGACTCTTGGATTCTGTGGACACTGCCGTTACTGTAACGGCATTGAATGAAAAATTGGTATTTTCTTTAATCATTTATACCAAATTTACAAAACTGTACAATTTTTTCGTGAAGACTTCTTTTTGCAATGAACCAGTGATAAACTAAAGTTCATTCTTTTTACAATTTACGAAATAAGAACAAATGACTGGTTCACTATAAAAAAATATTAGCGAGCAGGAGGATTTTGTGAATTTTGCAAATATTATCGTACACGTTTGTCGATTTTCTTGTAAATAGTACTAGTACTTAATACATAAGATTTATGAAATTTATTTTCATATTGAACAGAATTTGATAGGATTACTCTTTGGTTTACTAATAAAAGGTTATTGATTTTTTATAGTAACTCCTAAATTTTTTATCCTGAAAAATGCTTGAAAAGAGGTTTAATCGTGAAAATCGTAAAAAACTTAAACTGTTTGAAACATCACTTATTTAATCCATAAACATAAACACCTAAGGCTATTTGAGTTATTCAAAAGTTGACTTTTTATTGCTTACATATTATCCTGCCTATCTTATCTCGTTAACACTTATAACAAATAGTTTTACCATTTTCATCCGAATAAGAAATAATTTTTTCATTTGGGTCCCAACGATCACCATTCTCTGTAAGCAAACAAACAAAATATATCAATGATATTCATTGACACTGACAATTGCAATATTTTGCAAATGCCAATTAAACATTATTGAGTATTGTTTTGTTAAAAAAAAATTACCAAATACACGAATATATCTTAATATGGAGTACTAGTACTCTGCTAGTAAAAAGCTATTTCATGGGAATTCTCCAAACTCACTCTCAATCTCATGAAAAATCAAATTTAAGATGAATGCTGAAACTGTTTATTAGATCATGGTGTACCCGACACACTTGACATCGTTTTGATTTGCCATTTCTAGAGCTTGATACTTTAAAAAAAAACATGACAGTAGATTCACTAAATCGATAAATTATATATACCACCTGTTACTTAAATGATATCGAACACCAATTACTTAAGTCCTAGTTCATTTTACATAAAGTTGTTTTACGAAGTTTTTTTTATCATTGACGAGTGGTCTTTAAAAATGAATTTTGTTTGACTGGTAATTATAATTCAAATTATACAAAAATGTTGTCATTTAGGCGTTATGATAGAATGTAAGGGGTTGTGTAACTTAACAAGTGTCCTTTATGAAAAGGGTAGAAAAGCGTTTTAATGAAAAGAAGTATTGGAATTGATCTGTATAAAAATTTTGAGAGATGCCTTGAACCCATAATTCTCCCAGTTGTCAGGTGATCTGTGACTTAATGGTGTTTATATTGTTAGAAAATTTATTTCTTTTTTTTTAATTATTCTCTTTGAGTGCACTGTTGGTAAATACCTGTAACGCATGAAGAGTCATATCTTATTGTGTAGACGACTGTGTTTACATAGCGGGTTTGCCATGTATGCAGGTAAATTATAGTTTATTTCCACAGTATCTAGATAAACGCTTAGCTATATAAACACGCTGTTATGAAGTTCTTTTTGGATTTTGTGGTGGTGATAGTGAAAACGACAAACAGTAAAATAAACAAAACAAAATGAATTTATTTAACCAAAACAGAAATTAAAATAATAGAATATGAAGATACTCACACTCAAAAACACACACCCTCACTCTCACTAAGAAAGAAAATATAACTTTAAATTTTATATCAAACAACACTGACAATGAAACAATAAGGAATAAAATTTTAACACATTCAATTGTCAGTATCTAAATGAAACAAATAAACGCCTTTAAAAATCAGCTAAATATAGCTATTACAGTATATAAACTGTATATATTTCTTCTTATTATATGTGTATTATATATATAAACTATATAAACTAAGCAAATAAACCAACAAATCAAAATTACAAATACTGTTATATATAATTTCACGTGAAAAGTAAATTGGAATGTTATCTGTAACTGAACAATCAACTGTTATCACAAGCGTATCTAATATATCATTTAATTATTAAATAGAATTGAAAGTTTGGCTTCAAATAATTGCAACAGCCACCCTAAAATAATCACAACTGGGCTTCCATAACACATAAACCCGTAAACAAAATGTCCCGTCTCCAGTCCCGGATTCGAAGGTCTCTCATTGGAAGACTATCCACACAAGGCCTCCTGACCATAAACGTTCATCAAACACAAGCTCTCGTGCGTTCCACTTGCGTCACGCCCTGCTCCGTTAATGTTTCTCGGTCCCATCAACTGACGTTCACCATTGACACACCTGGTTTAACGATATAGCTCTCCCTGCACTTAAACAATAATTACCTATTCTAAAACATATAAACATATTCACTTATACAACGAAAATAACACGACCACGCCCATGTACATGTACCATGAAACTGACAAAATATATACAAAACTTACCGGCTGGAGAAAAGCAAATGACCAAACAGTTCACAGTATTTCTGGCTACCAGTCTACCAGACTAACTTCTGGAATTCGCCAAAATTTACAAACTTGAGGACAAATTCAACATTTCACAAGCAGCCACGACTCTAACTCACCAAATCGGTTATGCTAAAAAAAAAAAAGGCCGTAATACCGAACACTCTCGATTGGAAATATGGAACACAACTTAGTCCAAAATTACAACTATTTAATGAAATAAATTGAATTAAACTTCATCATACACGCGGAACAACGATATCCGTACATATTTTCATCAACCTTTTGCTTCATCGCCGATTCATTATTTTTTGTATTAAATTTTGCTTTTAAAGAGCTGTGCATGTATCTTTGAAAACGGCATAATTTCCACAGGCACTTGGGACATCTTGTGATAATATAAAAAAAATCCGAGGCCAACTGACACTTATTTCTTTTATTTTAATATGCATAAAACTTTATTGATAATAAACGCCCTGAATAATCATTACATAATTTACATACTCTTTGATTAAGAGTGATTTTTGTACCATCTCCCAGTCTCCACTTGGAGATGGTGATTTGAGACTCTAAATTTTATAACAATCCTTCTGAGTTTTTAAGTCACCTGAGTCACTAAGATGACCTATTGCAATTTCACGTCCGTCGTCGTCCGTTCGTTAACAATTTAACATGTTGAACTTCTTCTTGAAAACTATACATGGCCAATTCTTTTCAAATAATATGATGCATCTTATTGGTAAGAGGAATATAGATTTTGAATTTAATTCCTCTTTCCCAAAAATCTTCTCTATTTCTACACAGGTGAAATAAAAACTAAATTCATGATTATGTAGGAAGCTCTCAACTAAATTTGTAAAATTCATGGCTCAGAAGGTATGGGGTTTTACTTAGGCAGGGCCAAAATGGTCAAGTTATGTTAAAGGGACATGGTCACGATTTTGGTCAAAAATTATTTTTCCGATTTTAATGTTTACAATGCTTCATTAAGGCATTTTTAATAGGCAACCGAAAGTTAATTGTCATTCGTTGAGTTATAAGCGAGTTGCAGAGCTTACAATTCTTTGTAATGTGAAAAAAAGCTTTTATTTGCATTTTGAAGTGAAAATTGCAGTTTTAGACTTAAACGAATGTGTTAAACGTAAGGAACTGTTTATTTATGCTTAGAATTAATAAGAAGACAAATCAGCTTGAACAAAATCAGTTTAAAAAAGATTTTTTACTGGTATATTGAGCCTATGTAAACAAAAAGAGGCACGAGTCTTGTTTACAAGACAAAGATTTATAAGCCCTGTAAATCTTGTTTATAACTCTACGACTGACTCTCAAATTTCATTTGATCACTAGAAATGCATTCCTAAAGCAATGTAAATAATAACAAGAGGCCCATGGACCACATCGCTCACCTGAACATCAGTTCCTTGTAAATTCTATTTCATAGCATATGTTATTTCTATTTTAAACTTTGAACCCCTTTTTTGGGACCCAGTTTTGATCCGGAGTTGGCTTTAGCAATTTAAAATCTACACTATTTGAGGATGTTTGCGTAGTAATCCCACAAACTGTAGCAATGTAGTTCTTGAGAAGAAGATTTTTAAACATTTTCTAATATACTTCTATGTTAAACTTTTAACCGCTTCTGGGGCCCCAAGGTTGGTCCCGGGTCACGGTTTTTACAATTTAGAATTTTTCACTATTTGAGGATCCTTGCATAGTAATCTAAAAAAATGTAACATTGTAGTCCTCGAGAAGAAGATTTTTAAACATGTTCCTATATATTTCTATGTTAAACTTTGAACCCCTCTTGGTGCCCCAGTATAAGTCTGGGGTTAACGTTTTAACAATTTAGAATCGACAATAGCCAAGGATGTATTCATAGGAATATCCAAAACTGTTGCATTGTAGTTCTTGAAATGAAGATTTTTAAACATATTTCTATATATGTTAAACTTTAAACCCCGCCTGGGGCCCCAGTTTTGGTCCGGGGATTACGATTTTTACAATTTTGAATCTTCGCTATATATACAAGCTTTTGTGTGAATATTGGCATTTCTGGTGCAGTAGTTCTCGAGACGAAGATTTTAAAACATTTTTCCTATGTATTTCTATGTTAAACTTGAACCCCGCATGGGGCCCTAGTTTTGGTCCGGGGGTCACGATTTTTACAATATAGAATCTTCACTATATATACATGTACAAGCTTTTGTCTAAATATTGGCATTTCTGGTGCAGTGGTTCTTGAGAAGAAGATCTTAATTAAAGACACACACCCTATACTCACTGTTTCGCAATCATCTCCCTTTTAAAAGGGTTTAGCCCTTTATTTTAACAATTTAAAATTCCCTTCCCATAAGGATGCTTTGTACCAAGTTTGGTTAAAATTGGCCAAGTGGTTTTTGAGAAGAAGTCAAAAATGTGAAAAGTTTACAGACCAACAGACAGACAGACGGACGGACAACGGGTGATCAGAAAAGCTCACTTGAACCTTCGGTTCAGGTGAGCTGAAAAGTGTTTGTGGTTAAAGGTTAAACAATTGCCTTGACGCAAATTATAGAAAAAAGGTCAAAGCATATCTCTTTAGTACGAAACACGAATAGGCCACATAAAAAAATATTTTTATCTCGTAAAAATAGATACGTTATTACGAGTTAATTATCTCGTTATTACGAGAAAAGATCTCGTTATTACGTGAAAAAATCTCGTTATTACGAGATAATGATATCGTTATTACGAGATAATTATCTCGTTATTACGAGATAAATATCTCGTTATTACGAGTTAATTATCTCGTTATAACGAGAAAAGATCTCGTTATTTCGAGTTAATTATCTCCTTATTACGAGTTAATTATCTCGTTATTACGAGAAAAGATCTCGTTATTACGAGATAATTATCTTGTTATTATGAGATAATTATCTTGTTATTACGAGATAATTATCTCGTTATTACGAGTTAATTATCTCGTTATTAAGAGTTAATTATCTCGTTATAACGAGAAAAGATCTCGTTATTACGAGTTCATTATCTCGTTATTACGAGAAAAGAACTCGTTATTACGAGTTCATTATCTCGTTATTACGAGAAAAGATCTCGTAATTACGATAAAGATATGTATAAAATGGTGCGTTTCATTGTTTTACATGTACTTTCTTAGTCTCTTTATGTAAAATGAATGAACATATGTTAAGAAATTCATTTAATTAGTGAAATAAATTGTTGACTCCAAAATGTTAATTTAAAACATTTATTTTCAACATAGATTGTGTATGAATATATATAACATAATCCGAGGTAAATCCCGTATATCCATAATTGAAACTATATAGTTATCAGTTACTAATGTGATTGCGTTTTTATGACTAGGACTACCAGGTTTTTACTTTAGAGTTGGATTGTAATATACGTTGAAAAGCAAAATAACATGCAGTTCTTTCCACTACTTAATGTAAGATAATATGCTAAATCCGATCATTTTATGTAGAAATTAATAAATAATGATTGTTGTTTTTTTTTAATAATCAAAATTGAATTAACTTTTCTGAAAAGAAAAAAAAATAGACTGAAAGGGTGAACCAATCGACTCGGAGGTTAAGATCTGATGAACAAAGAACACTTAGTATAAATTTATTGTTTCACAATGAAATCAAATAATAACTACTATGACTGTGTATGTTATTATAACAAGATATTTTCTTGTAATTATGAGATAATTAACTCGTAATTACGAGATCTTTTCTCGTTATTACGAGATCTTTTTTCGTAATAACGAAATAATTAACTCGTAATAACGAGATCTTTTCTCGTAATTACGAGATCTTTTCTTGTAATAACAAGATAATTAACTCGTAATAACGAGATCTTTTCTCGTAATTACGAGCTTTTCTCGTAATAACGAGATAATTAACTCGTAATAACGAGATCTTTTCTCGTAATTACGAGATAAAAATATTTTTTGTATTTTTTTATGTGTCTCTATTCGGCTTTCGTACTTTGGACTAAATTTCGAGACCATTTTTTCATTCTCCTATAGCTACAATATTGGTCCAATTTGGCTCAGACTCTTTTAAATTGCGTAGTGACCTTGAACAAAGTTTCTAGCTTAAACTATAATGTAGGTGCAAGGTTAATAGCAGACTTCAGTGTAAAGTCCTTTTCCATACTCTATTTTCTCTTTCCTTGATCTTAAAGAGTGCTTGTTGGTCAATGGATGTGCAATGACGTTGAACAACTTAATTTCTAATCAAGTCCTTAATGAAGAGGGATCCTTTGTGATGGTTACCATCGAAATAATGTCTATATAGTAGTTTAAGGTAAAGTTACCCCAGAACAGTAAATCTAGAAATTAAAAGAAAACACCATCAGGAAGATTTGAACATAAATTCAGTCGAGAATGTGAAAAAAAAGATATACTTTTGATTGTACATACCGATTGGCTAAAACTGCATCCTTGTTGTTAGAAATTTTAAATTCCGAACCTTTGTTTTAAAATAGATATACAATTTCAAACCTCATTATAATAATGTCCAAATCCCTTTACTCCTAATGCTTAAGGTAGGGTTCTAAAACTTTTGGTTTAAAGTTTTGGTTGATTTAATGGGTTTTTTTTCCTTACATTTTATTTAAACAATCTTGATAGGATTAAAATCAATTAAACCCCCAAAAATGATTTATGAAAGAAACTCAAGGAGCCTGATAAAAAATTCTACTTTTACATTGTTCTGCTACCAATACAATGTGTGTCAACTGTATAAGAACTTTGTGGATTCTTACTTGTAGATTTTGCTGCAATATATTTTCGTGAATGTCTTGACTAATACGTGTACTTTTAACTATTTAGTAACACGTTTGTGAAAATATATGAGCTAAGCTAGGTGACATTTTCCACGATTATTTTGGAATTGGTTTCGCGAGTCGATTACTTAAAACACCATTTTCCCTCCCTTTTTGAAAAGTTTAAAATCGATAGAAATGAAGATTGAGATTGGAACAAGCTCCATCAAACAATGGTCCTTGTTTAGCAGTAATGTTTAATTATTTTAATTTCTTTTTTCTTTCAGCTTTCGCGGTCTTCGAACCTCGTCCAACGTGTTTATAATTAATTTGTCGATAGCCAATTTAATGATGTCGCTGATTGACTTTCCTCTCCTCATCATTGCCAGCTTCTACCACGACTGGCCATTTGAACAAACAGGTAGGTCTTCATAAACTCATAACCCCCCCCCCCCAAAAAAAAGTCATTTTATTAAAAATAAAGGCCCATGGGCCACATCGCTCACCTGAGGAACAATAGGTATGATAAAATCAGCTTAATGGAGTCATAATAAAATATATCTGGACAATAAAGTATAATACATGTAGATCCTGTATAAATAAAAATCATTTTTTCCACTGGATATTCTTATGTTTATTATTATTAGTCCCTTTTCTAACAGGATGATTTTATAGTAATATCACATGTTGAGCATTGCAGCTCTCAAAAAGATCCTAAACAATTGTTTATAAATGTGATATTAACCTACATCAAACTCTGAACCCCTTGTGAGACCCAATCGCCCAGGAATCATCCAGAAGCCAAAATCTAAACAATATTAAATAATCACCTGGCTGATTAGTTTCTGAGAAGATTTTTAAAGATTTACTCTTAATATTCGTATGTAAAAATTCCACCTCCATTGTGGCCCCACTCTACCTCCAGGAATCATGATTTTTACAACTTTGAATCTACACTACCTGAGGATGCTTCCAAACAAGTTTCAGCTTTCCTAGCGTATTAGTTTCTGAGAAGACGATTTTTAAAGATTTACTCTATATGTTCCTATGTAGAAATTCGATCCCCAATTATGGCACCACTCTACCCCTGGGGGAAATGATTTTCACGACTTTTAATATACACTACCTGAGCATGCTTTCACACAAGTTTCAGCTTTCCTGGCTAATTAGTTTCTGAGAAGAAGATTTTTAAAGATTCTCTATATATATTCCTATGTAAAAATTGACCCCCCTCCCCAATTGTGGCCCCACCCTACCCTCGGGAGTTATGATTTTCACAACTCTAAATCTACACTATCTTAGGATACTTCCACACAAGTTTCAGCTTTCCTGGCCAAATGGTTCTTGAGAAGAAGATTTTTAAAGATTTACTCTATATATATTCCTATGTTTAAAATCGACCCTCCGTTGTAGCCCCACCCTACCCCAGGGGGTCTTGATTTTCACAACTTTGAATTTACACTACCTGAGGATGCTTCCACATAAGTTTCAGCTTTCCTGGCCAAATGGTTCTTGAGAAGAATATTTTTAAAGATTTACTCTATATATTCCTATATTAAAAATCGACCCTCCCCAATGTGGCCCTATCCTACCCCCCAACGGTCATGATTTCCACAATTTTGAATCTACACTACCTGAGGATTCTTCCACACAAGTTTCAGCTTTCCTGGCCAAATGGTTCTTAAGAAGAAGATTTTTGAAAATTTCTTGAACATTTTCATTAATTCCTAATTATCTCCCCTTGTAAGAGGACTTGGTCCTTAAGTTTTACAACTTTGAATCCCCTTAGGCTAAGGGTGCTATGTGCCAAGTTTGGTTGAAATTGGCCTAGTGGTTCTTGAGGAGACGTTGAAAATGTGAAAAGTTTACAGACGGACGGACGGACGGACAGACGGACCACAGACAAAATGTGATCAGGATAGCTCACTTGAGCTTTCAGCTCAGGTGAGCTAAAAACAGAAAAATCGTGACCATCCCCTTTAAAGTCCTGCAGGTCTCTTTTTACCAAAAGTTGACAAATTTTGGCCCCTGGAGTTTATATAGGGTATATATAATCCGAGATTCATCCTACTCTTGCCCAACCCTCTTCCTTTTATAAATGCCGTTTGCAAACATAAAATAATTAAACCAGGGTTAACAGTAGAGTCTAGACTCCAAACTAAAGTATGAAATGCAAACATGTGACTCCGTGACAGGTCCATCTACAGGCTTTGGTACTCAGGTGACCGTCAAGACCTGTGAAACATTTGTTGTGGCAATATGTAAATTTTTATAACTGAAGTTTTTCTTTAAAATTCTATATAAATTATTTGGACACTTGAAGAATCATAAATATCACTAAACCATGTTTGGATAAATTCATCTTGTAACCTTTGTTTTACAATAATTCATTGCAATAATTCATTTTACATTTACAGCATTGTTTCAGACCATATATTTGAAAAACCACACAAATCTTATATTCTTAACGCATGGCAATCAAGAGTTTGACATATTTCCACTATTATCATGCATGACTAAAAACGTTTATTACTGATACTAATAAATAACAGTTACAATTTATAATTATTTTTCTGGGTTTGTTAAACAATTTTGCCCAGTAGAATATCATTCTGATATGTACATTGATATGATAAAATGATAAATGGAAACGACCTTTACACAGTCAGTAACGTTGAACGTTAAAAATTAAGCACTCGTGCAAAATGTTACATTCACAAGCATTTAAATAACTTTATTCGGACATAAACTTTCAATATTATCAATATTTTACCTTATCGTGCGCTTTAAAAAAGTTAATATATTTTTTTTATATTAATAGAGGTATCTGCCCGCGATGCATGATGAACTGGTATTACACTTTTTGTTAATTCGTCAACCCGCGTTCATGGTTACCCAGTTCTGGAAAGTTCTATCCTATGGAACGCCTCAACTGCCTTATGTATGGAACGCCTTAACTGCCTTATGTGAACAAACTTCATTATATGATTATACTTTAACATTACGTGATGATACTTTAACATTATGTGATGGTACTTTAACATTACGTGGTGATAATTCAACATTACGTGATGGTACTTTAACATTATGTGATGATACTTAAACATTACGTGATGGTACTTTAACATTATGTGATGGTACTTTAACATTATGTGATGGTACTTTAAGGACGGCGGACCCAATTTATTTCTACAATAGATTTTTAATTCAATTTTTTATTTAAAGTTAATCAGTTCATGGTGAGTGAAAATCAATAAAAAATCACATGATCATCGAATTCCTTTTTTAACTAGGGGCGTTTCAATATTTGGGTACGAAAATCCGCAGATATAATAGAAAATAATGGGAATTTTATGGGGCGTAGCATCAGTCCCCCCCCCCCATCCCACTGTTTAGGATTTTTCATGATTTTGGGAAGTTGTCTTTTTTTTTTTTTGCTTGTCAAGATTTTTTTTTATGAGTCTGCCCTTCCCCTCCCTCCTTTCAAAAACGATGCTACGTGCCTGTGTAAGCACTGATTTGTTCAACAGTACAGTTACTGCTAAAATCAGATTCAACAGCAATGCAATGCTTTATCCTTTGCATGGGGCCGTGATCTTATAAGCTGCATGTGTGGTTGTTATATGCCTAAATAAACTGCATCCAAACAAATCGTATGTTCCGACATTGAGATCCTCTCTTATGAGCTGTGTTGTGCACTTCTTCAGTGCCAGTAGTAAGGTTTTACATGTATTTTGGCAGATGCGCTTAGTTACTGAAATTACGTAATATCTGATCAATCTCTGAAACAGAGAATCAGCCCAGTGTTAAAAAACTTTACAGGCATCCACGTGTTTACCATCACGTATTGTTAAAGTAGCATCACGTAATATTAAAGCACCATCACATAATGTTGAAGTACTTGTATCATCACATAATGTTAAAGTACCATCACGTAATGTTAAAGTACCATCACGTAATGTTAAAGTATCATCACATAATGTTAAAGTACCATCACGTAATGTTAAAGTATTATCACATAATGTTAAAGTACCATCACGTAATGTTAAAGTATAATCATATAATGAGGTTTATTCACATAAGGCAGTTGAGGCGTTCCATATATTCCATTCTCTCATGTACCAGCAGAGGTCATGCTTCGCAAGCTCCATCCATCGGAACTAAACTGCGCATTCAAGAAACGAAGTGCCTTGTTTTATTTATTCAACGGTTTTCAACTCTTAACTTCTATGTGTACTCTAAGTAAGTTCCCAGTAAATATATTCACTTATTACGCAATCATTCAATAGTTTTTCATTGCAAGGATATATTCCCACTGACTTAGATCCACCAAAGCGTGTCCACCGCCTTACTCTCAATTTTGCTATTTCGGGCTGGTTTATCAAAATGATTGTAGGTTTTTAATTAATTTTACAATAATGACTTATTAGGTAATATTCAATTATATCTTACGGTCATCATATCGCACGTGTTGAAATACCAAATGTGTAAGCAGTTACTCTGGTGCAGGAGTTTTATAATTTATTGGCAAAATGTTGTAACGTTTCTGAGTTCGATATTGGATTCGGCTGCTCTGTCTGAGCAAATCAAAGAGTAAATTTAACAAACAATTTCCTCAATCACAGACTTGAATTTAAAATATGTACAAGTATTATCCCTCGGTTCTCTGTGGCGCACGCACTTTAAATGACGATTGCGTATGCGCTCCTCAGAGACAGGAGCGCACGCTCCGTTCCGGGACTGTAGTGTACTAACCACAGTCAACAAGCCAATCTGTATATTTATTTATTCCAATATACACCTATAGTCTCGAAAGCCTATTACAGGCACGTAAGACCATAGACAGGTTAATCTTACCAACCTTTGTATCTTTCCTGGCTTCAACGTGTTGATGCTTTGGCCGTCAAACCCTATCGATTTTCTCAGCTTATATACCCTTCAAGTACCACGTGACCAGCAGAGAATCGAATGGGATGCGTACATGAAACCGGAAGTCAGTCAGCACAATGCTACCACAGGGAACCGAAGGGATATTTTTGATTTTGATTATAACTTCGCTTCAATGTGTTAATTTATAAGTATAGATATGCATGTGCATTAAATATACGGAAAATTTAACGTGTCAATTTTTTATTGTTGAGAATAAGTGAAGTACGCGGTTTTTTTTATGGATTTATAAAACTCGAAAAAATTATATACATTTATATAGTACTGTCCTTTCTGATATAATCTGAAAGGACAATACTTTATTTATCCAAGTATATTTGGTCCAATTCTCTGATGTTGCGTACACATTTCTGATGAACGAGGTTTTCTGAATGCACATTGTATCTGTAATGTTCCACAAATGAAATTGTAATACCGCTGAATGATTTAATTTTTACGCATATTTGAATTCGTAAAAACTGAAAACAGTCAGTTTGTCTATAAATTTCTTAAAAATCCACAGCAGTAAAAATAACCCGTTATACGGTATGATAATAAATTTATATACATTTATAACACTTACCTCCACTAAATGCCATGGTGTTGTTACAAATTACTCTAGTATTTTTAAAAAAATTAAACTTCCTGTTATAACTTCAATAATACATGTAAATTAGACTTCTGCAATCGAAAACAACATACAGTACAGGGACGTGATTGGCCGACAGCATATATGTACTTTGCACGTCTGCTTCAACTGTTGTTTATTTTATTTGAACTGTGACCTTGAATGAAATATATCTTATCTGCATTGCAAAGGTTTACTGTAAGGAAATTTAACAAACAATTTCCTCAATCACAGACTTGAATTTAAAATATGCACAAGTATTATCACTCGGTTCTCTGGTAAGGCTAGAGTGTACAATATGGAGGACTCGAGCACGTCTGGTAGGTTTTTGTTTTATATGATAATAATATATATAATATAATAACATGTGAATATGATATTTTAATTCCAAATTACGGTATAGATACACTGTACAGTCCTCATTGGAAATAGTGGCCGCGTTCAGAATTCCAATCGGTTAGCAATTTCGATTTCTCCTCAGGAAACACATGGAAATTGCAACTTTTATATACAAAATGTAATTTACTGCTCGGAAATATCAAAGATAATTTATGAAATCAAATTTTCAAAGTTGCCTAAATGTCTACACTCTTGATGACTCATCTAAAACCCGCGGAAAAAATGGAGAAGTGAAATTAAATACTTTTCCGGATAAGCTCAGTTTTAAAATAAAATCGCCTTGAAAATAAGGTCAGAAACTAATTATGCACTTGCGTTAGGTGAACGTTGAATCGGCTTATTACATCATACATGTGTTTACATTTTCCGGTGTCTTTGTATCTATGTGATAACAATAAAAGAAGATGAGGGGGGGGGGTAAAAATTTCTAACTATATTCAGTGTTTAATATATTTAACAAACGATAAGAAAAAAGACATTGCCATGGTGGTATCGATCCCACAACATAAAAACAATAGGTATATCAGGATACCTTTTGTCTGGTGTTCTAACCACTGAGCCATTTCAGACACAATAAAGTAGACTGTTTAAATACTATGTGTGACTTTGGCCACGAATTTACGGACGTATTATTTTTTCAAAACGTTCAATTGTTGGGATAAAAAAATGTATATCGAGTGGGTCATCTCTCCACGTTTTTGTTGATTGAAATTGGTTTGTTTTCCATTAGACCTTATTTAGACTATGAGAAAATATGGAGCACAGACCCACTCTATAAAAGAAAAGGCATTGAAGTTTTAAAAAAATAACACTATTTCGAGGTTTTGATACGTGTACGCCTGTTTGAGTCTACATATCCCAAGTATTGAACATATTTAAGGTTAAAAATCGATGATATGTTAAATATATATTGTTTTGAATAATTTATTTAAAAAAATACACATTTATCAGATTTATTTTTATTTTAATTTTTCAGTATCTTATTCGTCCGTGTATAGGCATTTTAGTTTTTACACGCCTTATTCTCTCATCTTAAATCTTTGTAACGTATAGTTCAATACATTTCATCAATGACGAAAATGATACCAAATGAAAAAAAACCGTAAAATTGATAATAATTTAATATTTAATCATACAATTGCTGAAAGTAATATAAATAATAAGGACTCATTCTTTTAATATTGTGAGGTGATCATTATGGTCTGGGCGTGATTAACTCCATCATAAAGCCCTTCGTAAGGATGAAATAGATATCGGGCTATGTTTGGTTAACTATTTAGTACAAAACCAAAAGTAGGTTGTCTGCTGTTTGCAGTTTTTGGTACATGATGGAACTACCGGTTTTAGTAATTTCCCCAACTTACGGCGATAGCGCTAGATCTCTTCGGGCTTGATTGGATTTGATCACACCCCGATCAAGGTGATCACATCTTAATACTCAAAGAATGATTCCTTATTCCTTAAATAATCAGATTTGTTTTGTCATAAATTTTAGGCGCCTTTCTACCCAAAACATACACGGGACTTCGGGTATTTTTGATTGGACCTCGCGGTGCAGGAAAAAGCGCAACTATCAACACAATAATTGGCAAAGACGTGGCTGAATCCACGAGCTCTCTGCGGAAGGAATCAACAACAAAGAAAATGAATAAGTACATGTATCATATTGAGAATCAAAATGTTGTTCTAGTAGACACTCCGGCGCTACGGATGTCCGTAATTAAACAACTGAAAAAAGAATTCACAAAGTCCGACATTCTGGCGTTTGTAATAGCTGCACAACGATTACAAATGGAAGATGATACTTGCATTTTGATGTTTTTAAAGGACCTAAAATATTTACATTCTCGAAGTTTTATCTTGCTAACAAGAGGGAGTAATATTGTTGACGACAGCAATGTATTTAATCCTGAAACTAACAAAGAACTGTACAATCTATATGAAGCCGTTGATAAGAGATATGTTGTGTTTGAGAATAGGAATAAAACTGAAACAGAAAGAAAACTTTGTATTGATAGGTTCCTGTCCATGTCAAGTGAAATTAGTTTTAATGAAGAAATCAAGATAGAGACACTCAGAGACAATTTCGGCAAAGTTAGCGGAAATATCATGATCGTAATCAGTTGTGCAGTCACAGCTCTTCCGATCTTTATTAATATTCCATTTGCAAAAAATTTCCTCAGAGCTGTAGCCACTAATGACTTATACACCATGTGTTGTTGCAGTTTGAGTCATTTATATATGACATGGAATTCTTTTTAGAACTATCCCATGCTATTGATTGATTTTCAGAACCTTTTAACGTCTTTGCTGTGTACTCCAATCTTCTAGGGTTCTTTGTCTTTAGAACAATCTGTTATCATTTTTGGGAAATGTACTGTATTTAAAATATATGAAATAAAGAATTGTTATGCCTTCTGAATGTATTTTTTATCCCTGGTGGGCTGCCGTTAGGATCGTAGCAGCTACTTGAGGTAGCCGCTATGATCTTGAACGATATGCTAGCTTAGCAATTACAGTATTCATTCATTAATTCAGTGCGTTCAACAGAACCAAGATATCGAACCTAGCCGCTTGGGTATAACGGCTACGATACGTATTGAACGCAGCCCTGGTGTGTCATCCCCCCCCCCCCCCCCCCCAATAATCTTTCTCTTTTAGCGACTCCTGTCATGTTTCCTATGAAAAAAGTTTGGTTAAAATCAGGAGAAAGGAAATCAAAATTAGTTAACAATCGCGAATGGGCCATACTTCATTCAATTCTGGCAGTTGTGTCTCACGTGAATTTCACTTTAATTACAAGTCTTAGATATAGGCCTACGTGGGGCGAAAACCATGCAAAATTCACGTTAAATTCATGTTAATACTCTTTTCACGTCAAAAAAGAGTTTAATACATATCTTTAAAAATTGGCCCAGTGTTTCTACAAAAAGTTGAAATATGAAGCCAATAGTATAGCATAACAGCGATATATATTATCAGATACTGCAGTACAGCGGTAAACGAAGTCAATGCAACATTTGTTTAGGAAATACTGATTTTGATGATAAAATTTTAATTGATGACGTGCATTCGTCATTTGAACACCCATATCATACGGCTCTTCCGAACGCGGACCCAACCGCAAAACGCGGAGCAGTCTTAATTTCACACGGAAAAGCTAAGGTCTTTAAAAGTCCTTCAAAGTCCTTCAAACTCGCTCATAAAATGTTTCATTCAATTTTCTTTTAGGTCTAAGTCATAAAGGGATAATCAAGCTTTCAAATGGTACAAAATTCTAACAAATAACGTTAAAGAGAAGGATTTTTTCCGCTGTTGATGTTTAAACATCAAAATCATCGATAATTTTTTTCAAACAAAAAATTTAAGTATCAAGTGTGACCGTTCAACGGCATTTCAATGCAATTTTATAAAATACAAATCTGTCAAAATCACAAATCTACATCGCAGCACAGTTAAGGCTGTCAATAAATTCCTTCAGACAAAAAGTACGGGAAATCTGCATTATGACATCACAGCATATTATACAAACCTCGAAAGTACTTATTAATTTATACTAATCTTTCAATTAAAAACAACAAATGCTATTACTTACAATTTCGAAGTCCGTTATATCGTACACACTGAAAAATAAGCGAGAGATCGTTCTCGTTATAAATGAATATTTTTTTCAACATTATCATTAGGAGAATGCTACCAATATTGTCTTATTTTCAATTTTTTATAATTATGCATCGTATATTGAGGCAACTTCAGTAATGTTTAAAATATCGTAACAGTTATAGCTTAAAGCTGGGTACGTAAATAAATCATTAAATTGCAAAACCATACACTTATCTGATCATGACAAACTTTTACATGTGAATTTGAAATATTCGATGTAATTTAAAAACTTCTGAGATCCTTGTAAAATCTAACAAATTAATTATTTTTTAATGAAATTAACACGGTGACCTTCAAAATTATTCAACATATGGATTATAATTTATGGTTTCTTCTATCAAATAATATTATCTTAAAAAGAATTTACAACGGCAATTTGACACATACAGGTTGTTATACATGTATTTATGGTTAAAACTTTTATTTCAATGAATTTATTTTCACCTTTATGCAGTCATAATTGATTTTTAGTTTTGTTAAATTCCGTTTCGTTTCTTTTCGATTTTTGGTTTCGTTTAGTTTCGTTTGGTTTGGTTTCGTTCGGTTTCATTTCGATTTCGTTTCGCGCTTTAAAGGCGCCCCAATTTTCAAGTCATTATCTTATTTTTCATGAATTATGAGCGTTTAAAGGGAACAGGGTCGATAAAAATTGGATCGTACATGTAAGAACGCGGATCCAAAATTGCATTCGTTACAGATCACGGAGCATGGACAAAAATTATCGACAATTTTACATTTTGTTTTTCAAAAACATTTATTAAATAAACTATTTCTAAGTTACAGGCTTTTAAATTAGTTTTCCTTTATCGTTAATTTTGTATTTAAAGAAATCGCTGTTGTTTTTATGTAACAAAACTTACCGGTACATTTTGTTATCTAGTACACAATACGCATTAAGCTTTTAGAAATTGAAAATACTATTATACCTATAGGTCACTATTTTCAGAGGATCCTACCAATTAAGGCTGGCATGAATACCAAAACATTGAATTGTGCATAGATACTTTAGTATTTGTGAAACTTAAATTGACACTGTCATAGAAATCCATATGTCTCTGTAGCTGCAGAACTGTATCTTCACGGGCAATTCAATTTGATGGACCGTGTCACGTGTCGTTTAGGTAACTTAATAACACAGACAATAACTTCACGGACATATATACAACAGACAGAAAAAAATAACCAACCGCTTTAGAGGACTTTTTTCTATTTTAAATTTCATTTTCTATTTCAATAAGAAGATGGGGAACAAAGATAGCGCAAATGCCCATTTGGTTTAGTCGTAAAATACAATATCAAATTTATAAGTTTTTTCCAAATAAATATACTTAATAATGTTTGAATACAAGTTTACAAAACCACAATTTCTAACTATATTCAGTTTTGAATATTTTAACAAACGAAAAGAAAAATAAATAAATTCTAAAGTTTCGGTGGTATCGAACCAACAACCTAAAAAACTCTTTCTATAATGTTACCTAATTCCTGGTGCTCTAACCACTGAGCCTTTTCAATCACAACAAAATTCATTGTTCAATACATGGCCAAACTAACCCCCCCCCCCTAATAAAAAGCCTCATGAATTTTAAAATTAAGGTAGAGGACTTAGTGGTCATCATAGCCATTTAGTTTTACAATGATCGATGCTGTTCGAAATACACATGTACATGTATGTGTGACTGGATTTCAGTCTATTCTTTTATTGGATATTACTTAACTAGGTCTTTCCACCTTTCAGGTGAAAGACCTATTGATTTCTTCTGTTTTTTTTATTATTTTTTCTTCTTCTCTTTTTTCCAGGGACAGCTTTTTATTTCTAGAGATATTGAAACAATTTTTTCTTTGTTATTGACCACTCAAAGTTATGGCACTAAATGACCTTTCGCTTGATAACTCCCAAAGTTATTGCCCTTGTGTACGAAATGCTTGTTATCGCAACTCATTTGAAACCATAAGAGATAGAGACTTTGAACTTTTACCAATGTCTCCAGTACACTTAGAGGGTTCTTCGGTCTATTCATACCGAAAGGATCCGAGGCCCCCTTCTAATAATTATTGCCCCTGAAAGTATTTAAATTTCCATAAAATCACTTCCAACTTTATTATTATTTATCATAGAGACTTCGGACCATTTGGGATGGAAGCGTCTACCTTGGCCGAACAAAATGACATACAGGTCAAAGGTCAAGGTCATTTGGAAATCTGTTAATTAATGAGTTTTAAGATCTCTTTTGTTTAGGGTGGCACAGAAAAACTTTTCATGGATGTAGTAGTACTTCTTAAGACATTTTAAAATATAACCCTTCAGCCCCTACCTTAAAACAATTATAGAGTTATTGCCCCTATTCTACAAAATCCTTGTTTAATATCGCTACTCCTCATAAACCGTTAAAGGTAGAGACTTGAAACTTTTACTAATGTATTCAGTACATTTAGGAGCTCCTTCATACCGAAAGGACCCGAGGCCCCCTTCTAGCATTTATCGCCCCTGAAAGTTTCTTAATTTTGTTAAAAACACTTACAACTTTTGAACCTTACATCGTACGGTCATCAGACCACCTCAGATTGAAAGGTTGACATTTACCAGTCAATATGACATAAAGGCATAAAAAAAATAATGAGGTGGAAAGACCTCTAATTGTTCGAGCACAATTAGTCTACTAGTTAACATTGCAGTGGTTATGAAAACACGTTTCTACAAATCTTTTCGTCAAAGGTTACATATTTGGGTGAAAGATATACCTGAATGCGGTCAAGCATGAATATTGCTTTCGGTCGTATATGCAGGGTATGTAGTGAGAGCGTAACAACAGAAATTGAAAACTACTATAGTACTATGGCGGTAGTCGGATAATGCGCATATATGAATTCAAATAGCAAAATTTAACTTAAATTCAAGCAATAACATTTTCGTATGAATGGGGATTTTACATCAGGAATCAATAATTCTAGAATTACTACGTGATGATTTACAAGAAGTTAAGCCCAAATTCTCTGCAAAGTCATATGTAGTTAGAATCATTTAAAAGTTAATATATTTAAGATTTTAACTTTTTAAAAAGTTAAAACTTTGAATCTCTTAGCAAACTCTCTCTCTCTCTCTCTCTCTCTCTCTCTCTCTCTCTCTCTCTCTCTCTCTCTCTCTTTCATGCACACATAGTCTTAGTACTTTAAAGTTTCCCCATTTTCAATAAAAGTCATTTTAAAATAAACAAATACCAGTATCTGAAAAAAATTTAATACAATTTTTATAACACAAGTCTCGCTCATTATTACTGGAAAACATCAGTATAGCCATTCACAATTTTGTGTCTTTCCTGAATGTAATGTGTGGTCTGTGAAACAAGTACTGAGGTGGGGGCTCCAAAAAATCTAGGCCTTCATCGTGTCTCTTTTTGGCAATTGTCCACATTCGAATTTTCTGAAAAATACAAATGTTTATATTTAAATTAAAAAGCAAATACAACATCTTTTAACCGATCAAACGTTCTAAGAAACCTTGTAATTTTTAAAAATTATCATCCAGAAACTCCCACGTCATTAGCAATGCAAAACAATTGGCAAGCTTAAAAATCAGAAAGATAACAAAGCTCATAGAGACGTGACATCACCTACATGAATACACAGTTATCATATTAAAGAAAATCGTAGTTTAAGATCTTTATAAGAACAAGAGGCCCATGGGCCACATCGCTCACCTGAACAACAGTTCCTTATAACATTCTATTTTGTAGCATCTGCTATATCTATTTTAAACTTTGAACCCCTTTCTGGGGCCCCAGTATTGGTCCGGGGTTTATGGTTGGCTTTAACAATTTAAAAATTACACTCTTTGAGGATCTTTGCATAGTAATCTCACAAACTGTTGTATTGTAGTTCTTGAGAAGAAAATTTTTAAACATTTTCCATATATATTTCTTCGTTAAACTTTCAACCCCTCTTGGTGCTCCAGCATTAGATAAAGGGTCACAGCTTTTATAATTTAGAACTACACTACTTGAGGATGTTTACGTAGTACTCTGACAAATTGAGGCATTGTAGTTCTCGAGAAGAAGATTTTTAAATATTTCCCATATATACTTTTACGTTAAACATTAAACCCATCTTAGGTCCCAAGTATTAGTCCAGGGGTCATTATTTTAAAAATATTGAATCTACATTATCCAAGGTTGAATGCAAAGTAATATCACAAATTGTAGCATTGAAGTTCGAAGAAGATTTTTAAACATTTTTCCTATATATATCTATGTTAAACTTTGAACTCCTCTTGGTGCCCCAGTATTGATCCGGGGGTCACAATGATAGTTATATCCCAAACTGTTGCATTGTAGTTCTTGTAAAGAAACATTTTCCTATAATATGTTAAACTTTGAATACTGCCCCAGTTTTTGTCTGGGGGTCACGATTTTTACAATTTCAAATCTTCACTATATATACAAGCTTATTTTTAAATATTGGCATTTCTGGTGCAGTGGTTCTTGGGAAGAAGATTTTTAAAGACACACACCTTATACTTACTGTTTTGCAATTTTCTCCCTTTTAAAAAGGGTTTAGCACTTTATTTTAACAATTTAAAATCCCCTTCCCATAAGGATGCTTTGTATCAAGTTTAGTTAAATTTAGCCCAGTGGTTTTAGAGAAGAAGTTAAAAATGTGAAAAGTTTACAGACGGACAGACAGATGGACAGACTGACCGACACACAAGGGTAAAACAGTATACCCCCTTCTTCTTCGGAGCGGGGGTATAATAATATATTATAGTTGTTGGACCTAAGATAGTTTGCAAAACGGCCAATGTTTACCAGGTTTGGCACAATTACCCTTTTGAGGAATGATTACGCTAAACGAGAACTATTCCCTGTTTCAGTAATAAAAACATTCCCGCAATTGTGGAATTTTGACATGTATTTCCATTCACGTCTTGTTTTCTTTAAACTGAACAATAACCATGATTACCAAAAGAAAATTTTTAGAAAATTTTATGAACAACAAGGACCAATTTACTATGTGTATGCTTCAAACTTTTACAGCTGCGTTACAGTGAAATCCTGCAGTAACAAACAGAATCTATTCAGCAATTTTATGGTGGCATTTGTACGATCCAATTTTTATCGACCCTGTTCCCTTTAAACGCTCATAATTAACAAGATGTAATTATAATCGGGGCGATTATAAAGTCTCCCAAACGAACGAGGCCATCATTGGGGGTAAGGATGACCAACATGGGTCAAACTTTACAGACAAAAAAGTTAATACTGGAGTATTTCTATTTGTGAAATTTAATGAGGTTCCCGAGGGGTCATTTACTATATATCAGGTGAACCGACATAATGTAAGGAACAAGAATATACATGGTTTAGGGGTGGGGATCTCAACCGTTTTCAAGATATTTGGGCACTTCCTGTTCGAGGGGGGTCAGGACTACCCCCGGGGCCCATGACCTACACACAGTTTGATTCCCCTTAACACAAGGAACAAGAATATACATGGTTTAGGGGTGGGGATCTCAACCGTTTTCAAGATATTTGGGCACTTCCTGTTCAAGGGGGTCAGGACTACCCCCAGGGCCCATGACCTACACACAGTTTGATTCCCCTTAAAACAAGGAACAAGAATATATATGGTTTAGGGGTGGGGATCTCAACCGTTTTCAAGATATTTGGGCACTTCCTGTTCAAGGGGGTCAGGACTACCCCCGGGGCCCATGACCTACACACAGTTTGATTCCCCTTAACACAAGGAACAAGAATATATATGGTTTAGGGGTGGGGATCTCAACCGTTTTCAAGATATTTGGTCATTTCTAATTCCTGGGGGGTGGGGATGACCCCAGGGGTAAGATCTAATAAACCCCATATATTGCCTATAATAGTCAATATATGATTCTGAAAACCCTTTGCAATTATCTCTGTTCGTTTTCAAGTTATAACCATTTACAATAGAGTCTACGATTTTTCCCATAGGGTTCTATGTTAGACCCCACACCCTTTTGACCCCCAAAGAAAGTGGTTGGCCAACCCCAAATGAGAAAAATCAAACCGGCGTGCACAACTAGATATGCAGGCCTATCATATCCTAGAGTTTTGTAGAATTCTGTTCAGCCATCTCTGAGAAACGCGACGGACAAGTTCAGAGCGAGAAAGAAGAAGAATAATAATAATAACTAGATGCGATCTCGTTGCGAGCAACGAGTGGGTCTTCCGTCCAATTTTTCAGCAGAAGCAATAAAATGAAATTTTTGACTGAGATTTAAATCTGTTTGATGTCATGTTAACTCGATTTAAATGCGTTTGAAATTTCGAAAATCATATTATTCATCCAAAGACTTTGAACAAGATGTCATCCAATCAAACGCAGAATTGCAAGCGCAACTTAGATATCATGTTAAAAATTAGTCTGAGGTCATTTTAACACGATTTGAATAAGATTAAAAATTTTGAAAAAATTAA
Organism: Magallana ariakensis; assembly: GCA_020458035.1. Lineage (NCBI taxonomy): Eukaryota > Metazoa > Mollusca > Bivalvia > Ostreida > Ostreidae > Magallana > Magallana ariakensis. Next base: position 51,240,419 of record CM035817.1, on the reverse strand, counting down.
ATTTCATCTAATCAATTTGAGAAAGATGGCATCAGACGCAGAATCGCAAGCGCAACTTATATATCATGTTTTAAAATTAGTCTGAAGTCATTTTAAAGTTTTTGAAAAATTTAAATTTCATCCTAGAAACTCAAAAAAGATGTCATTAGACGCAGAATTGCAAGCGCAACTTAGATATTATGTTTTTTTTAAAATTAGTTTGATGTCATTTTAACACGATTTAAATGAGTTTAAAAATTTTGAGAAATTTAAATTTCATCCAATCAATACGATCAAGATGTCATCAGACGCAGAATCGCAAGCGCAACTTAGATATCATGTTTTAAAATTTGTTTAAGGTCATTTTAACACGATTTAAATGAGTTTAAAAATTTTGAAAAAATTTAAATTTCATTCAATCAACTCGAGAAAGATGTCATCAGACGCAGAATCGCAAGCGCAACTTAGATATCATATTTTAAAATTAGTCTGAGGTTATTTTAACATGATTTAAATAAATTTAAAAATTGAAAAAAAATTAAATTTCATCCTAGAAATTCAAAAAAGATGTCATCAGACGCAGAATCGAAAGCGCAATTTAGATATTATGTTTTAAAATTAGTTTGATGTCATTTTAACACGATTTAAATGAGTTTAAACTTTAAAAAAAAATAAATTTCATCCAATCAACTCGAGAAAGATGTCATCAGACGCAGAATCGCAAGCGCAACTAAGATATGATATTTTTAAATTAGTTTGAGATCATTTTAACACGATTTAAATGAAGTTAAACTTTTTGAAAAATTTAAATTTCATCCAATCAATTCAAGAAAGATGTCATCAGACGCAGAATTGCAAGCGCAACTTATATATCATGTTTTAAAACTAGTCTGAGGTCATTTTAACACGATTTAAATGAGTTTAAAAATTTTTAAAAATTTAAATTTCATCCAATCAATTCGAGAAAGATGTCATCAGACGCAGAATTGCAAGCGTAACCTAGATATCATGTTTTAAAATCAGTTTGAGGTCATTTTAACACGATTTAAATGAATATAAAAATAGAAAAAAAATTAAATTTTATCTAATCAATTCGAGAAAGATGTCATCAGACGCAGAATTGCAAGCGCAACTTAGATATCATGGTTTAAAATTAGTCCAAGGTCATTTTAACACGATTTAAATGAGTTTAAATTGTTTGAAAAAATTAAATTTCATCAAATCGATTCAAGTAAGATGTAATCAGACGCATAATCTATTATTTCTCAAATTTTCAGTATTATATTTTTAATCGTTTTTAAGGAGACCCGTGGATTAAAGAAAATCCATTGCAAATTTTCTACCTATACTTTGATCCGAGCTAGCTTCCGTTCTCGGAAAGTCCGGACAAAAATTTTTCCTGGAGCGACTAGACTAGCATGTCCTCTATCATTCCTGAAGATTTCAGCTTTTTATCTTCATTCCCTTCTGAGGAGATGCGTGGACAAAAAGTCACGAAAAAATGGCAAAATGGCGGATAAGTCGGAACCGGAAGTGATTTTTACAAAATAAAAAAAAAGATATAAACTTCAAATGATGATAGATCGATGCTGAAAATTTGACGAAAATCGGACGACCCATCTCCGAGAAATCTTCTGCACAAAAATTGTAAAGAAAAAAAAAAGAAAAAAAATAAACCTGAAAAAGAAACAATAGAATAATAGAAGGGTCTTCCGCTGAGACGGAAGACCCTAATAATAATAATAATAATAACTAGACTCTTGTTGCAAGAGCAACAAAAAGGTCTTCCGTTTTGATATACATGTATCAATTTAACTGTAAGATATTGCTACTCTCATATTGAAAAAAATAATTGATATGATAATATTTGTGAATGAAATATTCAGTACTTACTTCCACGTAAAACAATGAAAATGAAAAAGAAATCAATTTTTGAAGTACTTTCTGTGACGACAGGAAGTAACGCCGTACCAAACCAAACATGTTGAACATTTGTACAATCATAAGTCCTAATTATTAAATATATATAAATAAATAAGTCCTAATAATTCCTAAAAGTTTGGTTGTTCACGTCTCTGCATAATCTGATGAGGTCTCGTTGAAACAATATTTTTTTCTCGGGACCGAAAATGGATGATCGGAAGTGATTAATAAAAACAAAAGCTGGTATTTGTCGTACATTTGCCTAGCGTACATCACTGTTTATCAGGCTAGATGAAACACCCAAGAAAGTCAGTTAGACTTTTTTAAAACATGATTTGTTTGAACCCTTCCCATGAGAACCGGAAGAGACGATTGACAAAATAAAACCCGTAAGACATATCTTCAATCAAATGTCAATCATTCGTTAAAGCTTTGTGTCTTAATCACTCACAGTGACTACAATCTCGCAGAGATCAAATTGGATAAAAGCTACCTAGAGATATTTGAGATATTTCACCGGAAGTAAAATTTATTTGCTTATTTAACATCGTATTGAAGACATATCTAAGATTTTATACTGAGTATTTATATTATGTAAAATAAATAAAATAATTTAAAAAAATAATTTTTGAAGTGCTCCCGGTGACGACCGGAAGGTACGACGAATGAAACAAAATAGTGTAAACACATATTCATACATAGGTCTATCATCCCACAAAGTTTGATTGTTCAAGTCATTACTTTTTTGAGATCTCAAAGAATGAAGGCTTTTAATCTCGGGACAGGAAACGGACAAACAGAAGTGTTCAATGAAAATGAAAGTTAGTGTTTTTTAAACTTAAAAAACAGGACTTTATTGCCTACCAATTTATAAAAAATTGTCAAAGAAAAACAGTTAAACTCATAAACAACCTAATTAGTTTAAACTCTATTGGTGTGGACCGGAAGTGACGGTTGACAAAATGAAAACAATTTAACACATCTTCTATCAAATGTCTATCATCCATGTAAGTTTCGTGTTTTGGTCACTTAAAGTCTCGGAGATCTCGTTGTTACAACATTTGTTTTAAAAAAACTACCTGAGATATTTAAGATATCCCACCGGAAGTAATTTTTTTGTCTATTTATCATCGGATAGATGATATATGTAAGCGTTTATACTTATATTTCAATTCATATGGGAAATAAATTAAATGCATAAAAAAATAATTTTTGAAGTGCTTCCGGTGCCGACCGGAAGTAACGCCGACCAAAACAAAATTGTGTATACTTGTCTACATACATTGGTCTATCATTCCACAAAGTTTGGTTGTTCAAGTCATTACCGTGTTTGAGATCTTGAGGAGTCAAGGTTTTTTGTCTCGGGACAGGAAGCGGACAACGGAAATGTTCAATGAAAATAAAAGTTAGACTTTCTTTAACACTAGACAATGTGACTTAATTGACTAACATTTTATCTAAAAATATTGAAGAAAAACAGTTAAACATATAACCAGCTTGATTTCTTTAAACTCTTCCGGTGTGGACCGGAAGTGACGGTTGACAAAATGAAAACTGTTAAACACATCTTCTATCAAATATCTATCCTTCATGTAAGTTTCATGTCTTAGTCACTTACAGTTTCTGAGATCTCGTTGTTACAACATTTGTTTAAAAAAGACAACATGAGATATCTGAGATATCTCACCGGAAGTAATTTTTTTTTGTTTTTTTATCATCGGATAGATGATATATGTAAGCATTTATACTTATACTTCAATTCTGTGTTAAATAAATTAAATGCGTAAAAAAAAATAATTTTGAAATGCTTCCGGTGACGACCGGAAGTTACGACGAACAAAACAAAAAAGTTTAAACACATCTACACATATAGGTCTATCATCCCACAAAGTTTGGAAGCGTAAGTCATTTTCGTTTCTGAGATCACGATGTCACTAGCTTTTTGTCGCGGGACAGGAAACGGACGAACGGAAGTGAATTTAGAAAAACTGAAATTAGAAATCTCTAGATATTCTAATTTTCAATCATCCCTGAAAATTTAAGGAAAATCCATCTAGAAATCTCTGAGAAATTCACTAAACAAAAAGGGGAAAAAAATAATAATAATAAAAAGAAACATTACAATCACTATAAGGTCTTCCGTTGGAAACGGAAGACCTTAATAAGAACCGTACAAAAACAATAAGTCTCCAAACTTCGTTTGGGAGACTTAATTACAAAGTTAAGATAATGAATTGAAATTTGGATAGAATGTAGATTTATGATTTTGACAGATTTGTATTCTTTAAAAATTGCATTGAAATGGCGTTGAACAGTCACACTTGTTACTTAAAGTTTATGTTTACAAAAATTATCGATGATTTTGATGTTTAAAGGGGCATGGTCATGATTTTGGTCTAAAATCATTTTTCCGATTAAATGTTTACTATGCTTCAATAAGGCCTTATTAAATAGGCAACCAACATTTGAGTGTCATTCGTTGAGATATAAGCGTGTTACAGAGCTTACAATTCTTTGAAATGTAAACAAAGCTTTTGTTTACATTTTAAATGTTGAACTGAAATTTCTAATTTCAGACCTAAAACGAATGTGTTAAACGTTAGGAACTGTTTATACATGTTTAAAATAAATAAGTAGATAGACAAATCAGCTCAAAAAAGTTTTTTATACAGGTATATTGAACCTATGTAAACAAAAACAGGGCACAAGCCTTGTTTACATGACAAAGAATTGTGAGCTCTGTATCTTGCTTATTACTTAATGACTGACTCTCAAATTTCATTTGATCATTAAAAATACATCCTTAAGCATTAAAATTAATAACAAGAGGCCCATGGGCCACATCGCTCATCTGAACAACAGTTCCTTGTAACATTCTATTTCGTAGCATATGCTATTTCTATTTTAAACTTTGAACCCCTTTCTGGGGCCACAGTATTAGTCCGTGGTTTATGGTTGAATTTAACAATTTAGAATCTACACTATTTGAGGATCCTTGCATAGTAATCTCACAATCTGTAGCATTGTAGTTCTCGAGAAAAAAATTTAAAACATTTTTTTATATATACCAGTGTCATATAATATTTTGATACCGCGAAATATTGAACCCGGGTTCAATATATAATGCGATATTATGAACCCGGGTTCAATATATCGCTGCGAAATATTGAACCCCCCTATAAAATATTGAACCCCGGGTTCAATATATTATGGCTGCGATATTTTGACCCCCCCCCTCTAAATTTTATTGCTATTGGAGAGGGGGTTCAAAATATTATGGCTGCGATATTTTGAACCCCCCTCTAATTTTCAATGCTATTGGAGAGGGGGTTTAATATATTATGGCTGCAATATTTTGAACCCCCCTCTCCTATTTCCAATTCCCATTGGAGAGGGGGTTCAAAATATTATGGCTGCGATATTTTGACCCCCCTACTATTACCAATTCCCATTGGAAAGGTGGTTCAAAATATTATGGCTGCGATATTTTGACCCCCCCCCTCCTATTTCCAATTCCCATTGGAAAGGGGGTTCAAAATATTATGGCTGCGATATTTTGAACCCCCTTCTAATTTTTCATGCTATTGGAGAGGGGGTTCAATATATTATGGCTGCGATATTTTGAACCCCCCTCTAATTTTTAATGCTATTGGAAAGGGGGTTCAATATATTATGACTGCAACATTTTGAACCCCTCTCCAATTTCAAATTCCCATTGGAGAGGGGGGTTCAAAATATTATGGTCGCGATATTTTGAACCCCCCTCTCCTATTTCCAATTCCCATTGGAGAGGGGGTTCAAAATATTATGGCTGCGATATATATTGAACCCCCCTCCAATTTCAAATTCCCATTGGAGAGGGGGTTCAAAATATTATGGCTGCGATATTTTGATCCCCCCTCTAATTTTCAATGCTTTTGGAGAGGGGGTTCAATATATTATGGCTGCGATATATTGAACCCCCCTCCAGTTTCAAATTCCCATTGGAGAGGGGGTTCAAAATATTATGGCTGCGATATTTTGAACCCCCCTCTAATTTTCAATGCTATTGGAGAGGGGGTTCAATATATAATGGCTGCGATATTTTGATCCCCCCCCCCTCTAATTTTTATTGCTATTGGAGAGGGGGTTCAAAATATTATGGCTGCGATATTTTGAACCCCCCTCTAATTTTCAATGCTATTGGAGAGGGGGTTCAATATATTATGGCTGCGATATTTTGAACCCCCCCCCTCTTAATTTTTATTGCTATTGGAGAGGGGGTTCAATATATTATGGCTGCGATATATTGAACCCCCCTCCAATTTCAAATTCCCATTGGAGAGGGTGTTCAAAATATTATGGCTGCGATATTTTGATCCCCCCTCTAATTTTCAATGCTATTGGAGAGGGGGTTCAATATATTATGGCTGCGATATATTGAACCCCCCTCCAGTTTTAAATTTCCATTGGAGAGGGGGTTCAAAATATTATGGCTGCGATATTTTGAACCCCCCTCTAATTTTCAATGCTATTGGAGAGGGGGTTCAATATATAATGGCTGCGATATTTTGATCCCCCCCCCCTCTAATTTTTATTGCTATTGGAGAGGGGGTTCAAAATATTATGGCTGCGATATTTTGAACCCCCCTCTAATTTTCAATGCTATTGGAGAGGGGGTTCAAAATATTATGGCTGCGATATTTTGAACCCCCCTCTAATTTTCAATGCTATTGGAGAGGGGGTTCAATATATTATGGCTGCGATATTTTGAACCCCCCCTCTTAATTTTTATTGCTATTGGAGAGGGGGTTCAATATATTATGGCTGCGATATATTGAACCCCCCTCCAATTTCAAATTCCCATTGGAGAGGGGGTTCAAAATATTATGGCTGCGATATTTTGAACCCCCCTCTAATTTTCAATGCTATTGGAGAGGGGGTTCAATATATTATGGCTGCGATATATTGAACCTCCCTCCAATTTCAAATTCCCATTGGAGAGGGGGTTCAAAATATTATGGCTGCGATATTTTGAACCCCCCTCTAATTTTCAATGCTATTGGAGAGGGGGTTCAATATATTATGGCTGCGATATTTTGATCCCCCTCTAATTTTTATTGCTATTGGAGAGGGGGTTCAAAATATTAAGGCTGCGATATTTTGAACCCCCCTCTAATTTTCAATGCCCATTGGAGAGGGGGTTCAAAATATAATGGCTGCGATATTTTGAACCCCCCTCTAATTTTCAATGCTATTGGAGAGGGGGTTCAAAATATAATGGCTGCGATATTTTGAACCCCCCTCTTATTTTTTATGCTATTGGAGAGGGGGTTCAATATATTATGGCTGCGATATTTTGAACCCCCGCTAATTTTTAATGCTATTGGAGAGGGGGTTCAATATATTATGGCTGCGATATTTTGAACCCTCCTCCAATTTCCAATTCCCATTGGAGAGGGGGGTTCAAAATATTATGGCTGCGATATTTTGAACCCCCCTCTAATTTACATTGCTTTTGGAGAGGGGGTTCAAAATATTATGGCTGCAATATATTGAACCCCCCTCCAATTTCAAATTCCCATTGGAGAGGGGGTTCAAAATATTATGGCTGCGATATTTTGATCCCCCCTCTAATTTTCAATGCTATTGGAGAGGGGGTTCAAAATATTAAGGCTGCGATATTTTGAACCCCCCTCTAATTTTCAATGCTATTGGAGAGGGGGTTCAATATATTAAGGCTGCGATATTTTGAACCCCCCTCTAATTTTTTATGCTATTGGAGAGGGGGTTCAATATATTATGGCTGCGATATTTTGAACCCCCGCTAATTTTTAATGCTATTGGAGAGGGGGTTCAATATATTATGGCTGCGATATTTTGAACCCTCCTCCAATTTCCAATTCCCATTGGAGAGGGGGGTTCAAAATATTATGGCTGCGATATTTTGAACCCTCCTCTAATTTACATTGCTTTTGGAGAGGGGGTTCAAAATATTATGGCTGCAATATATTGAACCCCCCTCCAATTTCAAATTCCCATTGGAGAGGGGGTTCAAAATATTATGGCTGCGATATTTTGAACCCCCCTCTAATTTTCAATGCTATTGGAGAGGGGGTTCAATATATTATGGCTGCGATATATTGAACCCCCCTCCAATTTTCAATTCCCTTTGGAAAGGGGGTTCAAAATATTATGGCTGCGATATTTTGACCCCCCCCTTCTATTTCCAATTCCCATTGGAAAGGGGGTTCAAAATATTATGGCTGCGATATTTTGAACCCCCCTCCTATTTCCAATTCCCATTGGAAAGGGGGTTCAAAATATTATGGCTGCGATATTTTGACCCCCCCCCCTCCTATTTCCAATTCCCATTGAAAAGGGGGTTCAAAATATTATGGCTGCGATATTTTGAACCCCCCTCTAATTTTTTATGCTATTGGAGAGGGGGTTCAATATATTATGGCTGCGATATTTTGAACCCCCCTCTAATTTTTAATGCTATTGGAGAGGGGGTTCAATATATTATGGCTGCGATATTTTGAACCCTCCTCCAATTTCCAATTCCCATTGGAGAGGGGGGTTCAAAATATTATGGCTGCGATATTTTGAACCCTCCTCTAATTTACATTGCTTTTGGAGAGGGGGTTCAAAATATTATGGCCGCGATATTTTGACCCCCCCTCCAATTTTCAATTCCCATTGGAGAGGGGGTTCAAAATATTATGGCTGTGATATTTTGAACCCCCCTCTTATTTTCATTGCTATTGGAGAGGGGGTTCAAAATATTATGGCTGCGATATATTGAACCCCCTCTCCAAAGGGAACTGGAAATAGGTTGGGGGTTCAATATATCGCGGCCATAATATTTTGAACCCCCTCTCCAATGGGAATTTGAAATTGGAGGGGGGTTCAATATATCGCAGCCATAATATTTTGAACCCCCTCTTCAATAGCAATAAAAATTAAGAAGGGGGGTTCAAAATATCGCGGCCATAATATTTTGAACCCCCTCTTCAATGGCAATGAAAATTAGAGGGGGGTTCAAAATATCGCGGCCATAATATTTTGAACCCCCTCTCCAAAGGGAATTGGATATAGGTTGGAGGTTCAATATATCGCGGCCATAATATTTTGAACCCCCTCTCCAATGGCAATCAAAATTAGAGGGGGGTTCAAAATATCGCGGCCATAATATTTTGAACCCGGGGTTCAATATTTTATGGGGGGGTTCAATATATCGCAGCGATATTTTGAACCCGGGTTCAATATATCGCGGGGTTCAAGATATTATATGACACCGGTATTTCTATGTTAAAATTTAAACCCGTCTTTGGGCCCCAGTATTAGTCCTGTGATCACAGCTTTATTAATTTAGAATCTACATTATTTAAGGATGCTTGAAAAATAATCTCACAAATTGAAGCATTGACGTTCTCCAGAAGAAGATTTTAAAACATTTTCCCTCTATGTTTCTATGTTAAACTTTGAACCCCTTCTGGGGCCCCAGTATTAGATCAAGGGTCAAGGCTTTTATAATTTAGAATCTACACTATTTGATAATGCTTACATAGCAATCTGAAAAATTGAAGCATTGTAGTTCTCGAGAAGAAGATTTTTGAACATTTTCCATATATACTTCTATATTCAACTTTGAACCCGTCTTAGGTCCCCAGTATTATTCCAGGGGTGACGATTTTAAAAATATTGAATCTACATCATCCAAGGTTGCATGCATAGTAATCTCACAAACTGTAGCATTGTAGTTCTTGAGAAGAAGATTTTAAACATTTTTCGTATTTACTTCTATGTTAAACTTTGAACCACTCATGGGGCCCCAGTATTAGTTAGGGGGTCACGGCTTTTACAATTTACAATCTACAATAGCCACGGATGCTTGCATAGTAATCCCACAAACTGCTGCTCTGTAGTTCTTAAGAAAAAGATTTTCAAACATGTTTTCTACATATTTTTGTGTTAACTTCCCCGCCTGGTGCCCCAGTATTAGTCTGGGGGTCACAGCTTCCACAATTTAGAATCTTCACAATTTGAGGATGCTTGAATAAAAATCACTCAAACTCTAGCATTATATTTCTGGAAGAATATTTTTAAACACTTTCCCTTTATACTTCTATGTTAAACTTTAAACCCCTTCTGGAGTCCCAGTGTTGGTTCGGGGGTCACAGCTTTCACAATTTAGAATCTACACTATTTGAAGATCCTTGCATAATAATCTCATAAACTGTCTCATTGTAGTTTTAAGAAAAAGATCCCTATATAATTCTAAGTTGAACTTTGAACCCCACCTAGGGTCCCACTTTTGGCACAAGGTTCACGATTTTTATAATTTAGAATCTTCACTATATATACAAGCTTTCTTGTAAATATTAGAGAGGTTCAGCATTTTAACGTGTACGTCTACGGGTACGTGTAGAGCTACAAGTATGTTTACACGTACCAAAATTTGGCATATTTAAATAAACTGTACGTGTAAGTGAACGTGTGAAATAATTAGATTTAATTAACATTTTGAACATGTTCTGTTTACTCTCACTGTTTAGGAAATAATTCTATGAATTTGATGAAACCAAAAGCACGATCGTTCTCAACTTATCGTCTGTTTTACAAAAAAACAACGTTTGGTATACATAAAGTTTGTATTTCTATTAAACAAGAGGCCCATGGGGCCACATCGCTCACCTGAGCAACAATGGCTTAATATGGGTGTTCAAAGGATATTAACTTCCAATTTCCTTTATTTTAGTTCTGCCCCCCCCCCCCCACTTTATAAAGCGATCAAAATATGAGAGCATATAGGTAGATTTTCTTCTTCAACTTCTTACTAGTTATTGTATTTTATTTTAAAAAATCCTATATGTGAAAGAAGAAAATTGTACCTTAATGCGTTCAAATTAAAAAACATTCAAAAATTTAATTGGTCTTCTGCATTATAAACGATTGTTTACTTGGCGTGAACTCGTAGGATGTTTTATATAACCTTACTCACTTGATCGATGAATACACTCCGTGACTCGAATGAAAAATAGTGTCATGTGATATGTTAAAGAGCTATTATAATCAATGCATAGGCGTCGGAATGGGGTGGGTGGGGGGTAAGCCCCCCCCCCCCACTTTTTTTGCAAAGTTAGACATAGCCATACTCAAAATCTTTTTTTTTTTGCTTGTCAAGATTTCTGATAAGGTCTAGACTCCCCCCTCCCCCCTTTTCAATTTGCTTCCGACACCACTGCAATGTATTGACAGGATTTTACTAAGGCCCACCCATTATTTTCATCTTTATTCTAAAACAACAAATGGCTACAAACCGATATGATTTTCTGTAATATTTTCTTAAGAGTGATAATACATTTATCCCCATAACAGTAATGTGTCATAACTATGGAAACTGTTTTAAAGCAAACATTTATATTTGTGTCTGAAAACCATCAAAGTTGGTGTATATTTCATATAATTCATTGTACTCGCTCAGTGCCGACTGAGCGAGTCATCACGTGTTCAACAGAACGGTGTAATGACTACAAACGGGATATAAAACTCATGGTAATAGTTTCTTTCACACCCTAGCCCATAAATAATCTTTAATCATAGTGAAATCATGAAAAAACATGAGTTTATTCACTTTTATTGACATCATCATCGGAAACAGAATTGACCAACTTTGACAGCAAATAAAATTTGATTTGCCCAACGAACGTATATTTTTGCCAAATACATTCTGTTGAAACATGTTTTATAAAGCATTTAAACGTATTTTCAGACCTGCATATGAATAATCCGCTTTGCACGATCAATTTTCCTGAGTGCCATGTTTTCACGTAAAAATGGGATATTTTGAATAACTGCGCATGCGCCGAACTCCTTTTTCGGAGTATTTTTACTTTTTAGAAATCACTTCCGTTTACTCCGTTTTCGGAGTCCGCCCAGACTGGTCACGCGTTCATGATGTCTGCTTCGAACAAATTACTTCCGTTTTCGAGGTATGGAATACCGAACCCAAAGTTATAAACTGATTGACAGCTATTATTTCTTTATTATTACTTACGTAAATTATTCAAATTTGAAACTGAATTAGCCCATAATTTTTGCAATTTATATTTTCCTTTCCATAAGGATTATGTTTGCTAAATTACGTTGAATTTGACTCAGTAGTTCTTGAGAAGAAGATTTTTTAAAATGCACCCCCCTTTTTTACAGTTTCGAGGTTTTCTCCGCTTTGAATACAATCTGGTCTTTTATTTTTGCAATTTATATTCAGCTTCTGATAAGGATGCTTTGTGCCAAATTTGATTGAATTTGGTCAAGTGGTTTTAGAGAAGAAATTCAAAATGTAAAAAGTTTACAGACGGACGACGGACAACGGGTGATCAGAAAAGCTCACTTGAGCTTTCAGCTCAGGTGAGCTAAAAATGCTACAAGTATTCACCTCTGTGTACCTTTGATTCTACACGTTTTGTACAACTTGTAGAATTACGCGGTATGCAGAAATTATGACGTAATACATATGAAATTAGGGGATTCCCCTAGTTAAACGTACTCATACACGTTCAAATGCTTAACCTCTCTATTATCATTTCTGGTGCAGTGGTTCTTGAGAAGAAGATTTTTAAACATTTTTCCTACGTATTTCTATGTTAAACTTTGAACCCCAACTGGGGCCCCAGTTTTGATCCGGGGGTCATGATTTCTACAATTTAGAATCTTCACTATATATACAAGCTTTTGAGTAAATATTGGCATTTCTGGTGCAGTGGTTATTGAGAAGAAGATTTTTAAACATTTTTCCTACATATTTCTATGTTAAACTATGAACCCCACCTGGGGCCCCAGTTTTGATCCGGGAGTCACGATTTTTACAATTTAGAGTCTTCACAATATATACTTGCTTTTGTGTAAATATTGGCATTTCTGGTGCAGTGGTTCTTGAGAAGAAGATATTTAAAGACACACACCCTATACTCACTGTTTCGCAATTATCTCCCCTTTCAAAAGGGTTTAGCCCTTTATTTTAACAATTTAAAATCCCCTTCCCATAAGGATGCTTTGTACCAAGTTTGGTTAAATTTGGCCCACTGGTTTTAGAGAAGAAGTCAAAACTATGAAAAGTTTACAGACGGACAAACGGACGGACGACGGACAACAGGTGATCAGAAAAGCTCACTTGAACCTAAGTGAGCTAAAAAAATAAAATACAAAAACAAGAGGCCCATGGGGCCACATCGCTCACCTGAGCAACAATGGGCGTTCAAAAGATATTGTGCCATATGGCCCCTCAGTAGAATAACAAAAAATAAGTATTGTAAAGTATTCGAATTTTACACTTATTTTTGCATACACGTAATCTTTGACATTGTATCTATATGGAATACTATTTTTACCCAGAATAAGAAAATCCTACGCAAGATATAAAACTAAACATTTTGTAGGGGTACACCTCCCTCCAATTCCCTATATTTTCGTTCTGCCCCCTCCCCCTCCCCCTCCCCCCACTTTATAAAGCGATCAAAATATATGAGACCATATAGGTACATTTTCTTCCTCAACTACTTACTAGTTATTGTATTTTTTTTTTAAATATCATATAATAGTTATTGCATTTTATTAAAAAAAAAAATCCTATAGATGTGAAGAAGAAAATTGTACCCCAATCCGCTCAATTCCTCAAATTAAAAACGTTCAAAAATTTAATTTGTCTTCTCCATTATAATTAAATGACTGTTGTTTACCTGGCCTAAACTTGTGTGACTTTTATAACTTTACTCACATTTGATTGATGAATACAAATTGTTGTCACGTGACATGTTAAAGAGCTATAAAAATCAATGTTACAGTACAGACAGGCACATCAATCTATTTTACTAAGGCCCACCCATTATTTTCATCTTTATTCAAAAATAAAAAATAGCTACAGACCCGGATAATTTTCCGCTGTAATATTTTCTTAGGAATAGCGATAATTCCTTTATTCCCGCAACAGAAATGTGTCAGAACTATGGAAATTGTTTAACGGTGTCGTTTTTATTTACTCGTGTCTGAAAAACTATCGCAATTGATGTAGATTTCACATTATCCATTGTATAAAGAGGGGGCCCCAGAGAGTAGTTATATACAGCATATCATCCTTTATTTTTTTTTTTGTACAAGTATTTAATATTTAGCGAGACATTTCTAATGATCAACCAAAATTTCAGCGTCAATCGTAGAATTATAAGCAAGATACAGAGCTCACAAATCTGCTAGGTTTGAGTCATATATTTTGTTCACATGAGTTTATTACATTCAGCTTAAGAATTTTAACTTTGTATTTCCTATTCAGCATTTAAAGTGGAAAAAAAGAATGGCCTCAGATCTGTGTACATAGAATTGTGAGGAAATATCTGTATCTAGTATATAATTCGAAGCTTAACACTCAAATATGGTTAGTAAATAGAAATTGTAAACAAACACAATTATGCACTCTGGCACTATAACAAATAAAGTGCACAATTTATTTTTCAAAATATATACCTACATATTTCCGTCAGCGATATTAAACTCTATTTAAACTTATGAATAAATTCGAGAAAATGCTAAGCATCTCAACAAAACACATTGCATTAATCTAATAGGCCTATTACGCAAAAGATCATACCGAATTACCGATAGAATGAATAGTATTTTAGTACTCTTTTAATACATCAGATTTTGCTTAATTTGCGCAGGTTAATAGTTAACTGTCTGATTTACCGAAGTCTCTGTTTGAGTTGATACGTAAAAATTACAAAATACAGGCGATAGTTCCCAGGTTACAAAGCATAGATAATGAAAACGAAACGAAAATCAAAACAAGCTAACACCACCGTCATATGTGAAAACTGTCAAGGCATTGAAATATTTAACCTCAATTTACTTCACAAAATCGGCACCAATGTATTCTGCATGTTTCAAAGATCCCCTTCGTACGCGAACTGTTGCACAACAAACTAATTCATCATTGTCAGATCGACCCGTTTATCTAAACAAAGAACCTCGAATACGAGTCTTGGTAAAATGGGTGGGCAAACCCGGGCCGGGGCAAAATAAAAGCCGGGGCTGATCGGCAATCGTCAATTCCAAAATACGCATTGTTTTGCAGCAATATTTACAGCGAATACAAATATACTGGTCCGTAACATATCCTCAAAATTTTAAAGAGATCGGCATATTAATAACTGCCAATATTTTGTTTTGCCCCGGCCCGGGTTTGCCTACCCATTTTACCATGACTCAAGGAATACCGAACCCGAAGCTATAAACTGATTGAAACACGCATTTCCTTTATTATTATTTTCGTAATAACTCAGATTTGAAACAGAATTAGCCCATAATTTTTGCAATTTATATTTTCCTTTCCATAAGGATTATTTATGCTAAATTACATTGAGTTTGACTCAGTAGTTCTTGAGAAGAAGATTTTTAAAAATGCACCCCCCTTTTTCTACAGTTTCGATGTTTTCTCCGCTTTGAATAAAGATCGGTCTTTTATTTTTGCAATTTATATTAACCTTCCCATAAGAATGCTTTGTGCCAAATTTGGTTGAAATTGGCTGAGCGGTTTTAGAGAAGAAGATCAAAATGTACAAAAGTTTACAGACGGACAGACGGACAGACGGACAGACGGACGGACGGACAGACGGACGACGGACAAAATGTGATCAGAATAGCTCACTTGAGCTTTCAGCTCAGGTGAGCTAAAAATCTTTTTTTTCCCTGACAGCAAATTTTTGACGGGATAAAGTTTTTTTTGGTTCAGGATCAAGATTTTATATGTCGCGAGAAAACATTCACATTTAACTTAGGTTTGTGTTTAATATGGTCTGGTTTAGTTTGAAATTTGTTCGCAGTGACCGAAAATGCCAAGATCAACACTTATCAACAACTTAAAAAGATCAAATTATCTTGTCAGACCGGTATGTTACGCATGTGTTGCAAGTGGAAAAGAACTGGTCACTCGAGCATCCAAAAATGAAATTGTAATATGAATCATTTGTTTAATTAAAGAAAGTTAACATATTCTAGAGCAATTTATTAAGCAACAGACAAGTTTTTTTTACAAAATTAAAATCCTTTATAGGAAAAAACTGCTTGAATGACAATATACAGGTAACTCTCGATAACTCGAAGTCCATGGGACCGAGGAAAAACTTCAAGGAATCAAGAGTTCGAGTTTTCCATCGGCGGTATTCTAGGATTCCCTAATACTGCCGATACTAAACGGTAACACCAAGAGTTCGGACCGACAGGTTTTAAAATTAGTCTTACCGAATGTTATGATTAAGCCATTTATTAAGTGCTTACCTTTAGGCACGTGCTTAAACAATGTTTTCTTTTCAGTTAAATATACAGACCTGGATGTTTTAAAAACTAAATAGAAACAAATATTGAATAAATTCATGATACACTGTAATAATCATTTTATGCATCATATTGTGATCAGATTGCTCAGTACTACTAGACTGCGAGACGACATGTCGTGTATTAGATAATTGAATATCACCCATTGTTCCCACTTTACGAACTTGTTCAGCAATAATCATTATAATGACAATGATGCTGATAAGCATAATTTCTACAGTTTAATAATTCTAAAATTTTTACCATGGCTCAAAATTATCGTTCCGTCTCAATTAATTTATCATTTTCAATGCGCCTTCAAATTATCGTAAAACGGCCGGTGTTAATTATAGATTAGGTACTGGTATGGTCAATCATCAAACAGTTATCACCTGGCAGGACAAGTGTTGCCTGAATAAACAACCCGTGACACGGGTCCCGCATCTAACGCCTGGAGCCATTTAGATGACCAAGTAGGTGTTAATTAGGTAACGCTTGGATATACACAGCCACTTCGAGGTATCGAGAGTAAAAAACTATAGATTATGAATAACGGGACTGCAGTTTGACTTCGAGGGATCAATGGTTTCGAGAGATCAAGAGTTCGAGAAATCAAGAGTAAATTTGCTTAGTTATATAGGGAAAAAAATCGGGACCCTTGACTCACTTCGAGCGATCAAGAACTTCGAGCGATCGAAGTTCGAGCCATCGAGAGTTACCTGTAATTCTTTGTGGATCCTTGACACACCAAAATTTTATTTGATGGATCGATAAAGAATCTTTTTTGAAATATGATTTCACAAAATAGAGGCCAATATCGGCTATCAATTACATGATTTTTTTGTATTTTTTCAGTGAAATGGGAAAAATTGTTTTGACGGCAAACATGGTATTTTAAAGCTAAAAACTTGGTTTCAATCTATGTGTAATGTAATTTTGAATAAATGCATGCCAAAGATTGTAAGGTCAAGTTGTTAATTTTTTAATTTAAAAAAAAATCTAAAATCTAAAGAATACCAAACATGCATATAGAGTACTTATCAACCAATGATATTTTTCAAAGAAATTGAAACAAAAATGTGAAATTTTAGAAAAATCGCAATTTATGAAATTTGAACCGATCCCGATTGAAAAAAACTGATCCCAATCATAATCATTTTAAAATTGAAATTTTACAAAAAGTAACGCAGTTTATTCTGAGTAATTGATATGCATTATAAAATCTGGAAGTGAACAAACCATTTTACAGCAAAACAACCTAAAGTTTTCGCAATATTTTGATACATTCCAACTTTATATGATTTTGTTCGGGATCAGTTTAATTACCAACGGGATCGGTTTGAATTTAAGATTTTTCAATTTTTCTTTAATTTCACTATTTTGTTTCAATTTCTTGTTGAAATATGATTTTGTAGCAATTGTTTAATTTGAGTGACAATTGAATTGTAGTTTTTATCAATAGGTTTAAAAAATATCTACAATTCTTGATTTTCATTTTCATAAATATTTTTTTTTTCAAAATATTATAAAGTTTATTTGGCTGTCTTTGACATGTATTTATAGATAATTGTATTGTGCATTAATTGATACCAAATTTTAAGCTCTGAAATATCCTGTTCGCAGCTTAAACAATGTTTCCGGTTTCTATTTAAAAATACAAAAAAAATCATATAAAATAATTGGAAGCCGATATCGGTGTCATTTTTGTATAATCATTTTTTAAAATGATTCCTTATTGATCAATCAAATAATGCATTGATGTGTCGAGCCACCTTAATTGCCAAATTAATGATACATGTGATAAAAGGTTTCACGTGTTGAGAAATATCATGAACAAATTCAACTTAATTGACTTTTGGAAAAGTGAATTCCCCGAGGTGAAAGGTCTAACATGGTGCGATGCAGAAAATAACCCTAAAAGTAGGATAAATTTATCCTATTAAATGAAAATATATATCATAAATTTGGTGGTTTAATAATCAGGAAAATTCCTGGCACTCATTCTAAAGGAAGTCGCATGTCTGACTCACTATTCATTACCTTCTTTTCACAGATTCATAATTTTTTTTTACTTGATCCCAAAAAAGTGGTGGGGGGCAACTTCATGTTTATTCACTTTTTTATATGTAATTTCAGGGTTGTGGTTAACAATTGAAACCTTAGGGGCCATGTGGGCCCCTAACTTTTCAAAGTCTATGGTAGTGATTCAGCGATAGTCGCCGACGATCGAAAAATCGTCGTTAGACTGCTACCGATGCCGACAATCGATAGCTGAAAACTGACATCGATAGTCGGTGAATGTTTGACAAAAATTTGAACTCGCGATAAACAAATCCGTTTTGTGCCGGTTCTAAGCATTTTTTAATTTCCGAAAAGAGCGATAACTCTAAATGAAGTTTAAAGTAAAAATGGCTGAAGAGTGCTGGATAAAACGTACCCAGGAGAAAACGTACCTTACAGAAATTATAAACAGAATGTAAAATTTGTTTTAAAAAACTATTTTAGGATACAATAAAATAAATTATACAAGATACATTTGTATCATTTTTTTGCAAATGTTTTGTATACATAATGACGTACATTAATTAATTAGACAACAATTGTGTATATACATGCACTTGGAAGCCGATCGCCCGAGCAGTTAAACCAGTCGGTAATTATTCAATCTATCTAGATAAAACCATTAAAAAAAAATTGACCTAATACTTTTTGATTGCATTAATATATTATAAATGCTATTAATTGGAGAACTTAATGATGAGTAATGGAATTATTATTTCTTAAAGAAGACTACTTATAACAAACATTGTAAATTATTTCTTTTGATTTATAATTATCATTATACACAAAAATATATGAATTTTTACCAATTTAAGAAATTGTAAGCAAATATAAAATATAAAACTCAAAATTGTTGTACCTTGTTTGTATGTCATTTTAAACATTATATTAGGAAAAATAAAGTTTTAGAATTTTGAGCTCAAATCTTGTCTAAGTCCCTTTAAATATTTAACCGATACAAATATAAGAATTACCTTACAGGATCAATACAAGATATTTTTTGTAAACTTCATATATTCCTCTATCTTTATGCATTAAAATAGTTTTTCATAACTTTATACATTTATGACCAAAATTTTTTAAGGTTTTATTTTGCAAATGCCTATGTTAGTTTAATTTGCTTGAATATAATAATCTCCGATTATTTTCGATTATGAATCGAAATGGTGTTTCCGATTCGATTCGATAATCGATAGTGTTTTCCGTCCGATTCTGAAACACTAGTCTATGGGCCCACAGTTAAACTTACGGGCCCACAAACATCAATAAATTCTATTAAAAATAAACATTGTGAAGAAACGTCTGTATGTCGTATATCGTCAATATCAAGTCGTACATATGATCAATCTTTTTTTTACAATGTCTCTGTAACACAATAACGTTAAACTGCATCATAAAGTAAATTAGTTTTAAATCAAATCATAATTATTGCTAATCTTCCTGCATTCAAATAAAATGTAAAGTCCGACATCAGACAGGTGCATGCTTCTGACACCGGATATTGTTAAACAAACACTGACCACGCGACGAGTCAACAGGTGGCCGATTACGTAATGGCAAATACACTGGCGAGAACTTGTTTGATGCAAGGAACAGTGGTCTGAGAGGTCAAGATTAATATTATAATACATGGAAATAAAATTAATAAGTTATTTTTTTATGAATAGTGTACATTGTACACTCATACAACTCGCATAACACGAGGTATCGGCAGTCATGCTCCAGCGGCATTAAGACACTCGCTCTGAAAAAATGAATAATACGCAGCCCCCAATTTTGATCAAATTTTGGCTAAATTAAGGTGTGAATTATACACAGGACTTTATGGTACTCACTCTAACAAATAATAAAAATAAACCAAATACAATCCTATTCTGGAAAAACTGCTCGCCATGTGGACCACCAGATTTTGAATTTCTTATCGCCCACATGAAATTTTCCTCGCAGGGCAAGTGGGCGAGTGGATATCCACAACCCTGAATTTTATGAAAATTATCTGCTGCCCCCTCCCCCCCCCCCCCCGCTCTGGCTCCCCCGCAATAATGCTACGCGCCTGCCATCTACCAATAATTAATGCAGTTGCTGGCGGTGAAGTGCGTGGTTTCAGGAGAGCACAGCTGATTCATGTACATGACGTACATTGCATTATCAAGAGAAGTGGAGATGCAAAGCAGTCATAAAGACATGGATGGTTTTGTCTGTCCACCTCTCTAAAGAGAATTTTTTATTCTATCAGTAGGTCGAGGTGCAAAGATATGCATTATACATACGTATCTGCACTAATCATTGGCGGACGTTACTATACTTCCTTTTGATGGATTTTATTTAGATTAATCAATGACTAATTTCAATGTCATTATCATGGTTTAGAGATAATGGATAAAAACATTTGCAACCTAGCTTTTGCGTTATTTTTCGCATGTGACATGCAATCATGTTTTAATTTAAAGTTGCGCTGTGATTCTGATCGACAACATTCACGTTTATATTTATGTAGTTCATTCCATTTATAAGTTTTCATGAAATGTTTATTCCCTAACATGGTGTTTGGTATAGATTGTATGTAAATAAAGTACAATTCAATTATATTAAGGGTGCTGAGATAAATGATAAAAGTAATAAAAGTACTAAAAGTAAAACGAACAAACAAACATACACAAAAAATGTGTTTAAGCAGTCTCATCAAAGGCTTGAAAAAAAAGGATATATTGTTTTAAACCAAAAACAAATTCTAATTTCGATAAAATCTATATCATAAAGCACTGCGCTCTAATTTCACGCTGTCATTCCTCTTAACCCTATAATATCTATATTATACAACGAATCTGTTTTGTTTAGAAATCCAAATGGTTGTCATTGTCCCAAGCAGAAAACAACTAGTAGTGTTAAATCTAAAGCAAACTAGCGTGGCGCGGCGCCATGCCCCTTTTTATCAGCGCCATGCCCTTTTTCCAAACGCCATGCCCTTTTAATAATAAATAAAAGTGATGCCCTTTTTATCGAAAGTAAATTTATTTCAAAACCACCATTGCCCTAGCCTCTGTTTTGATTGCAAAGTTAACACTCGCTGGACTTCACGCACGAGTGACCTGAGACAATAGACGATACAGGTAAACTGGAGAGACCCAAGCTGAGGGGGTATACACAGCTGTCCTGTATAGATGGGTGATTTGACACCTAATTACTGGTACAATAATTGATAAATAACAACTGAATTATCTCCTTGAAATTAGTAATTGTACAAGCTTATCATTGAGACATCGTAAGGTTATCTATAAATAGAATTAACACAAAAGAATACATTTTATGGAGATAATTTGAAATTTTAACACTGAAGCACCTAAAACCATGTTTAGACTAATAAAACAATTTAATAAAAATCTAGATGTGAAGTTTTCTCATTTTTTTTAAGCTTTTAAACCATCGTCAGGTTAACCAGAATTTTCTCTGTTTCCCAAAAAACGTAACTCTTCTTGAAGAATGCAGAAACTTAATTTATATGCATATTTTAATGCAAATTAATTTTTAAAAAGCTTAAAACAACTATTTCAATATCCATATTTCTGTAGTAAAAAGGGATTGATAATTTTGTCATCAGTTGTCTACATATTCTCTTTTGACTGAGAAGTGGACAGGCATAGCCTTCATCCATGCTATGCCTGTCCACTTCTCAAAAGAGAATATTGTCTACATTATACATGTTCTATGATTCATAACTGGATACAGCTGTGCTTCAGTTCACATATTACAAAAAGCCTAAATGAAATAAAGAATTTTTAATGCATTATACTTTAAAACTAGTCAGACCAATGCCATGGCTGTTCTAAGCGATAAAAATAAATGTAAATCAATTTATGAAAGAAAAA
The DNA here is from genome assembly GCA_020458035.1 of Magallana ariakensis. NCBI lineage: Eukaryota > Metazoa > Mollusca > Bivalvia > Ostreida > Ostreidae > Magallana > Magallana ariakensis. The sequence goes on along the minus strand of CM035817.1, from coordinate 51,218,241 downwards.
AAAAGATTGAAAATAAAATTTTGAATAAGACGTATGTGAATGCAAAAGCAAATCATTTATTGTTCAATAATCTTGTTTCATTACACGTACATCATCTCAGATCACACTTGATTACGATGCAAAAGTTTCCTTAAAATACGCTTGTTTCAAGGATTAATGACTTATAATATTACCGCAGAAAAAGGTGCCCCTTTCAAGGTTTTATAAATATTTACCACGGAGAAAAGTGCCCTTTTCACCATTTTTTAACATGCCCTTTTTAAAACCTAGATTTAACACTAACTAGATGCTGTCATTAGACAGTAATACCCATCTAATGCATCTTAAGAGAAAAAACGTATGTGTTCTGTGGCCATTTTGCAAACTCATTTTACAGCATGCAACTGTAGATAATACAAAAGTTAAGTGAAAATGTCTTACTGTCTTCCACATATTTTCACACTCTCTCATATCTCGAAACTCTTTCCAGCATTCTTCGTGCTCCACTGGTTGTCCAACTTCATAAGCACATTTGTAAAAATCCTTATAGAAGGGCATACAACACTGGTAATTTCCGTAAAAACGAGTAACCCTAGATCTAATCCTATCCCGAAAAGGACGAGGAATTTGCAAAACTGGGTACTGCAAATGCATATTATCCCTGAAATAATAATTTTAATTATTGCTATAGTTTTTAATATATTTGGGGGGTTTTCCATAAGAAAATGGCCCAAGAAAGAGCATAATCATCATCCATAACATCAATACCTATTTGCTTTTTTAGATTACAGAAACTGAAAATAAAGCAGATTTATGGAAATTAATTGAGGAAACTCGGAATAAATTCTGTGCTGTTTTAGAAAAGCCTAAGAAAACTTACCAATGCCCTATCACGTTGACTTCCTCTAATGCCCTTTTTTTATTCGTAAACTTTTTTGTCCGGATATATCGCCACCATTCCATATTGGACAAGAACAAGTGAACCACAAAACTGTCTCCCTTTCAATGTCAGGCTGTTGGTAAAGGTCTCACAACACTATTTTTCCGAAGGTTCAAACATGGCTGAGGCAAAATAATTCCCGAATTCCCCTTCGTTTTTAGGGGTTTTCCGCCAGCGACAGGGACTGTAGTTTTTTATGAGATGAAAAACAACGCGTAAACTGCCTGATTTTCCCACTTTTGTAAAAATACGAGGTCACTTGAATTTTTGATGCCAGTTGTTTCGGCAGGGGTGTGAAAAGGCTCGGACTTGATTTTCAAGCACATGTGTAACTTTGATGTAAACAAACTCTCGTGCCTTTGTGGATGGCTGTGTGTTTTTTGCTACTAAATTGGTTAGGAACGATTGTTTTAAAAGTTGTAAAGAGGGATTTTCCCAGAAGTTTGTTTTAAACTTGCTACCCGGTTCTAAAGTTGCGTAATTTTGGTAAGAATATATAGTAAAAATTAATAGTGGTGTGCAACCTGAAACCGCTGATACTAAAACAAGTCCCGCGGAGAAAACAAGTCTCACGTAAGTCCCACGGCAAACGCGGCTATATATCGATACAATAATTATTGATTATGATTAAATATGATAAAATAATCATAATTCACAAAACAAAATATTTTTAAAAGCTTTTATTACGGATTTATCGACGAAAAAACAAAGATGTTGATAAAGATAGATAACTCTTGCGTAGAATTCATACGCCAGCAGAAATTTATATGCCCGCCGTTTAAGAAAAAGTTTACTTTATATTCATTAATTAATAACACATAATTAAAACACAAAATTAGTAAAAATCGGGTAAGTAGACAACTCTTACGCAGAATGCATACGCCCGCTTAGAAAAGTACAAACTTGCCGCTTACCTGATGGGTGATTTTAATGGGTTTTTAAAAAAAATATTAGGCTAACTTAAAACAAGAGGCCCAGGGGCCACATCGCTCACCTGAGCAACAATAGCCTTAACTCTGATCAAATTAGCATTACAGTATCAAAATCAAAATATCTTGACAACTAAGTACAGTAGATCTTGCTCAAAAAATATTTAAAAATCTGCCGATTTTTATCCACATATTTTTATGGTAAATACCAAGCCCCTTTTGTTGTTGTACCTGTAAGAAGATTTTTCTCTATTCCTATATAACCCCCCCCCCCACTTTGTGGCCCCACTTTTCTCTAGGGAATCATGTTTGATCAAACACTAATATGCACAAACAGTGCTTTCACACAAGTTACTGCTTTTTGGACTGAAAACTTTTTAAAGATTTTCAATATATACATGTATTCCTATGTAAAAATTCATCCCCCATTGTGGCCCCATCCTACCCCTGGGGACCATGATTTAAAGTAACTTGAATTTACACTATCTGAGGATGCTTCCACTCAAATTTGAGCTTTCCTGGCCTAATAGTTTTAAAGAAGAAGATTTTTAAAGATTTTCTCTCTATATTCCTATGTAAAAATTCATACCCCCATTGTGGCCCCCACCCTACCCCCGGGGACCATGATTTGAACAAACTTGAATCTACACTACCTGAGGATGCTTCCATACAAGTTACAGCTTTTCTGGCCTAATAGTTTTTGAGAAGAAGATTTTTGAAAAATACCTACAAATTTTCAATAATTCTAAATTATCTCCCCTTTAAAGAGGGTGTGGCCCTTCATTTGAACAAACTTGAATCCCCTTTACCCAGTGATGCTTTGTGCCAAGTTTGGTTGAAATCTGCCAAGTGGTTCTGGAGAAGAAGATGAAAATGTAAAAAGTTTACAACAACGACAACGCCAACGACAACGCCAACGACGACAATTTTGATCAGAAAAGCTCACTTGAGCTTTCAGCTCAGGTGAGCTAAAATGATCATATTAATAAAAAATAACATATTTATTGATTAACATTAAATTAGTAAAAATCGTGTAAGTAAAAATGAAAACTCTTACGCAGAGTCCATAATCTAAACGCCTCGGTGTCCTTTACCTGATGGGATGGATAATTTTAATTATTATTTTTTGTACGTTGGTCTTTTATTTCACTGAACTTAAAAATTGCATAGATAAAATTATTCATTTCTTTATGCAAATTCAGAGAAAAAAACCCGCGCGAATGACTTATAAATAAAGGGAAAACTCTAACGCAGAATTCTTACGACTGTACTGTTGATTTAAAATGCACGCCTGCCATTTAGTAATGTCATTTTTATTTGTATAAACTAATTTATAAATTATTTCAGAGTGCTATAGAGTTAACATTTTGCCTTATAATTATGCTCAGAACTCCAATTATTGCTGTGATTAATTTATTATATTACATGAAGTCGGGTGATACGAGTTTTATATATTCCGTATATCACCCCTTTTAAGTTTGACCCAGTTTTGTTTTTTATTTAAAAAAACCAACCCTAATATTTTGATTATTATGTCTGTCACTGAGGCTTTTATGATAAATTATAATACAGTGAAAGATTTATGAATAAGTCAATTCGAAACACCCAAGGAATATACATGTATATGTGTATACATGTGTACGCTTTTACCCGTGTTGAATACCTATATTAATGAATGATATGATTTTTTCATTAATTTTTTTTCAATCAACTTTATACATGAATAAGAATTCAATAAGAATTATTGTGTTTTATAGAGATATATACTTTTAATTTTTATCATAACTTTTTCGTCTGACGCAATAATTGGTGATCTTGATTTCTTGAAAATAAACCAAGTATAACGATTCAACAAATAACCATTAGATTTTTAATAAGATTAATAATAATAATAATGCGTTCACCCAGAGCATTTTTGAGGGGGGGGGGATATTCAGGTTTGTAGGGGGGGGGGGGGGTTCGAGGCATATTTTTGGTAATTTTACAATGAAAATTTAAGAATTTTTTGTTTGGGGTGGGGGGGGATCTCCACCCCCTCCTCCGAATCCCATCTAGATCAGCTCATGAAAAGTATGTGAATGAAAATCTTCTACAAAGCCAAAGAAGAAATCTTAAATCTACTCCAAAAAATAATGAATAGTGACTGAAATAAATATTTGATGGAGGTTATTGCCTGACGTCATGACGTCAGGCATATATAAGGTTTAAAAGTTACAACATCCGAAACAGTGCAGTCAACAATGGAAGCTAGCATTCAATGCATATTAATAATGTCACGACCTTCAAATTCGCAATTAACGAAAACGTTATAATGGTTGTAACAATTAAGCAATAGTGCGCAAGTATTTAAAGCAAAAAAGAGGTTCACTGTGCACGTGTGTAATTCGGGCCGACTATATTAAGTTAGGACAAGGTTAGCTTTTTAAAAAGCTAAAAAAGTCAGCCAGCGGAATTTTAATTTTTAGGTCAAAAGTGAATACACAATCTATTAAAATACATGATAAATAGTATCCAGAACAATAAAAATATGCGGGTACACATTTAGTTTGCACCCTTATTTTTATGACTGTACATGTAGGTTAGGAGATAAGCGTGTAGCGGTGTACATGCAATGTATGACTGCACACCTACTTAATACTCAGAGTTCAAACTTTGCAAACATAGCTCTCTGAATTTCATGGTCTCGTCACAAACCACTACTAATATATTTACTTTCCAATGTCACTGTGAGAGTCGGAAAGATATATGCGGACTCCGGACTGTGGCTACAGACGATTCCCATTGACAGTCATCGATGCGCAGTTTGACCTAGAAACTGACCAGTTTCATAACTTATTCGAATTTCTCTAACAAGAACTGTCTAATTTCTTCCCAAAATTCCAATTTACGCAAGCGCAATTGAAGTTTCAACCTAACTTAATTAGTCAGGCCGCGGGTTGACTAAATAACAATAGCTTTCCAAAAAGGCTTGCCTGCCTAAACATATTATTCATTGCAAAAACATGGTTCTATGAATTTTAATCTGTCTTTGATTTGTAGTTCGTTCTTATCGCAGTCTTTCAAATGCGCATCTCTAAAGTTGGACTGTTTCAAATTATCTTTACTAAGGGGGGTTTTTACTTTAAATGAATTTTACATATTATTTATTTTGAACCTAAAATATTTTGCGTACATGTAATTTTCTCTTAAAACTTTATTTGCCCCCAACAAAATAAAAATAAAGCAATTAAAACTTAATTACGAACACAATACAATGGTTAGAATAATGCTTAGCTTCCCATCATGGATTATTCCACTGTAGTGGCGCGTAAAATTATGGACTGCTCCTAAGATTTTGACAATATGGGTGCATTCCATAATACCCGTATCTGTGGAGTCAATAAAACTCTTTTTTGGCATTTGTTTAGTAACAACTTTTACTTGTTATATATTAATTTTACTTTAGTTTAGCAAGAATCAATCGATAACTATGCACTAATTATTTACATTGAGTAAAACACGGAAGTAACACCCCTTTTCCCTCAAAGCACAGTAAACGACCATGCCCGCTTCGTTTCTCTAATGAATGTTAAGCTAACGTAACAATACTTAGTAAATACTTTAATACAAACTGGCAATTTTGTTTAGAAATGATAACCGAACACAATTATAGTTTACATTCTACCGTGTAATATTATAATCATTAGGTACAACTTGTAAAAAATTGCAATGCCCCCCCCCCCCCCATCCACCGTTCAAATGTAGGGGCCTTTCTATTGGATTGCACACGTGTACAGTGAACTTGCTCAATGCTGCTTTTTACATCCAATACAACAATTTTGTTTTTCTTTTAAACAAAAAAAAAAAAAATAATAATATCAACCGATGCATGTTTAATGTGCCGGCCTTTAATTGCCTCGCTAGGTAATAACTCGTTGTAATGACACTCCCTCCCCTTCAACCGTTCAAACAGTGCTATCTATTTTTAAGCACGACAAGGTTAGCTTTTCAAAAAGCTAAGAAAGTCAGCCAGCGGAATTTTACCTTTAGGGCAAAAGTGAATACACAATCTTTTAAAATACTAGGTAAATAGTTTCCAGGACAATATAATAATATGCGGGTGCACATTTAGTTTGCAGGCTTATTTTTATAGCTGTACATGTAGGTGACGAGATAAGCATGTAGCTGTGTACATGCAATGTATGACTGCACACCTACTTAATACTTATAGTTGTAATTTTGTTGACATAGCTCTCTGATTTTTATGGTTTGGTGGCAAACTACTTCCAATATATTTACTTTTCAATCTTACTAAGAGAGTTGGATTTTTATGCATTTGATTAAGATTAAAAATTATCACTAATAATTAATATAACATGTTTCCAGGAAATAGACTGCAGTGCCAGTCCTAATCTGATATTCTAAGACAAAATCACATGGCATCAATACCAGTGTATTTATAGCCACCGTCTAAAAAGCTAACCTTGTCATGCTTAAAAATAGATAGCACTGTTTGAACGGTTGAAGGGGAGGGGGTGTCATCACAACAAGTTATTACCTAACGAGGCAATTAAAGGCCGGCACATTAAACATGCATCGGTTGATATTATTTTTTTTTTTGTTTAAAGAGGTTCATTCCGCTGATTTTGGGAAGCCATTTTGGGTCACCTCTAGTCTGGAAATTCTGTGTCATATATTAATTTTACGTGTAAATTCCTATTTTACAATGCCAAATAAACTATATTGAATAAAACAGTTAAGATAAAAATTACATAATTACAAAGTTAAGTAAGGGACTATATTTTGTGGCGGAAGGTTTTTAAGAAGAAAATGAGCATTTTTCATAACTCAGTTGTTTTAGAGTACTGTAATTTCTAGCTAGTTTATGCATTGGGTTATCTACGTGTTGTTTCAAAAAACATATTTTAACATATTTCAATATGTCTATCGACGTATATTGGCACATTTAACTAATATTTCAAAAAAGTCAAGAAAAAATGAACTCCAATTTTTGCCTAAAATTAGCTTATTTCATGCTATATCTCAAAATTTAAATCATAGACCCATACTTTTGGTTTTATTTTCTGAATTTGTAAGAAATTTTTGACAAGTCTATTAAAATTTGAGAAAAAGTTTGAGACTTTTAAATAATTTTATTGCATGTTGAATATTTAATGGATACAAACAGCGTTTTATCAGTGCAAAAAGGTCAAAATATCAATTAGGTGAAGAAATTGCAAACTTTTTCTTTATGATTAATCTAATTTTATTAATTTTAAATAATATAAATTTGTATTTGATGCCATGGTTTATTCCGATTAAGAATTATTGAGGAAAAGGCGATTTATGTGCAATTTGCACTTTCAGTGCAGAAAGGTCATATTAAATACACTGTAGCACCGAAAGGAGCATATAGACCCCAAAATTTTGTTTTGAATTTTGGTTTAGCTATGTTTATAGTTTTTAAAAAAATACTTTAGAAAAAAAATTAGAGACTTATGATCGCAGGATCCAACCTCCTTAAAAGAAAAACAAAATTGTTGTATTGGATGTAAAAAGCAGCATTGAGCAAGTTCACTGTACACGTGTGCAATCCAATAGCTAGAAAGGCCCCTACATTTGAACGGTGAATGAGGGGGGGGGGGGGCATCGCAATTTTTTACAAGTTGTACCTAATGATTATAATATTACACGGTAGAATGTAAACTATAATTGCGTTCGGTTATCATTTCTAAACAAAATTGCCAGTTTGTATTAAAGTATTTAGGCCACACCAATTTGATTTCTCGGTCGCCGGATCCGCGCGCACGTGACTAAGGGCTTTCCAAAAAATAATATTAAAAATAAATCCCGCACCTGGAAATTTGAGTTCCGTTTCCCGCTCCATTTTTGGTTATTTTATTTTTTTTATTAGTCATGATTGCGCTTTTTAACATTGGTCATACCAAACATTTCCCGGTAGATTGTAAGCAAGTTTTACAAGTAAATAATGCCAGCATGTGTGGATAGAATTAGCGATCAGGAGGGGTCTGATACCATAATGCGAATACGGTCACCAATTTTTCACTGCTTTTTACATGTATTGCAAAGGAAAAAATGACATTTTAATATAAAATGTAATCGCTCGCCTCTATTTTTTTTTTTTATGTCGCCCCAAAATTTTCAAATTTCAGTTGTTTAATTTTAAAATTAGTAAATCGCCCGCTCGCCCCAATATTTTTTTGCGTAGAATCCGAAGACCAAGAAATCAAATTGGTGTGGCCTTACTAAGTATTGTTACGTTAGCTTAATATTCATTAGAGAAACGAAGCGGGCATGGTCGTTTACAGTGCTTTGAGGGATTGCATTCATTGTAAAAGGGGTGTAACTTCCGTGTTTTACTCAATGTAAATAACACCCCTGCGAATGTTATTGTCATTTAAATTTAGACCACGTGGTTTTATTTGACCCTTTCAGTTTCGCAGTAAAAATTGTGCCTCGTGTTTATAGTCTATTTTCTAGAATCTAAATACTTGTAATCAAATATAAAATCTAGACGTTGATTGATTTTAAACTTTATCTTCATTAATTCGTGTATCAAATGAGTTCTTGAAATAAATGTGTCATTAGAAAATACAGGTTTTTTTCTGCTGTTGCAACAATTAACATGCTTAGTAGCGATCCCCCCTAATGATTAATTTTCGATCCGCGCCTGACCTAGTAATAGCATCAATAGTGAAACAGACTATACTATTTTATGCAGAATGTTACTTGAAAATGGCTCGATATACTAAGTTTTTATACAAAACAGACACCCATTCTTTTTTTTAAAGCATGGCATTGCACACCAAAAGCATAAAACATTGCTATGATTTTATCAAGCAACCCAATGTTTACATTTTCAACCACGTGTAGAGTGGTTGAACACGAACGATAACTCTTTTCTGAATATCATCGTTTAGTTTAAATAACCGCTAGATGATGAAACAAGAGGCCCATGGGGCCACATCGCTCACCTGAGCAACAATGGGCGTTCAAAAGATATTGTGCCATATGGCCCCTCAGTAGAATAACAAAAAATAAATATTGTAAAGTATTCGAATTTTACACTTATTTTTGCATACACGTAATCTTTGACATTGTATCTTTATGGAATACTATTTTTACCCAGAATAAGAAAATCCTACGCAAGATATAAAACTAACATTTGGTAGGGGTACACTGTTAACTTCCAATTCCCTATATTTTCGTTCTGCCCCCACCCCCTTCCCCCACTTTATAAAGCGATCAAAATATATGAGAACATATAGGTACATTTTCTTCCTCAACTACTTACTAGTTATTGTATTTTTTTTTAAATATCATATAATAGTTATTGCATTTTATTAAATATCCTATAGATGTGAAGAAGAAAACTGTACTCCAATCCGCTCAATTCCTCAAATTAAAAACATTCAAAAATTTAATTTGTCTTCTCCATTATAATTAAATGACTGTTGTTTACCTGGCATAAACTCGTGTGACTTTTATAACTTTACTCACTTTTGAGTGATGAATACACTGGAATGAAAATTGTTGTCACGTGACATGTTAAAGAACTATAAAAATCAATGTTACAGTATTGACAGGCACATCACTCTATTTTACTAAGGCCCACCCATTATTTTCATCTTTATTCAAAAATAAAAATTGCTACAGACCAGGATAATTTTCCGCTGTAATATTTTCTTAGGAATAGCGACAATTCCTTTATCCCCGCAACAGAAATGTGTCAGAACTATGGAAATTGTTTAACGCTGTCGTTTTTATTTACTCGTGTCTGAAAAACTATCAAAATTGATGTAGATTTCACATTATTCATTGTATAAAGAGGGGGCCCCAGAGAGTAGTTATATACAGCATATCATCCGTTAATTTTTTTGTACAAGTATTTAACATTTAGCGAGACATTTCTAATGATCAACCAAAATTTCAGCGTCAATCGTAGAATTTTAAGCAAGATACAGAGCTCACAATTCTGCTAGGTTTGAGTCATATTTTGTTCACATGAGTTAAAAATTATTACATTCAGCTTAAGATTTTTAACTTGGTATTTCCTATTCAGCATTTAAAGTGGAAAAAAAGAATGGCCTCAGATCTGTGTACATAGAATTGTGAGCAAATCTCTGTATCTTGCTTATAATTCGAAGCTTAACACTCAAATATGGTTAGTAAATAGAAATTGTAAACAATTAAACATAAGAAACATGCACTATAACAAATAAAGTGCACAATTTATTTTTCAAAATGAATCATATACATGTATATACCTACATATTTCCGTCAGCGATATTAAACTCTATTTAAATTTATGAATAAACTCGAGAAAATGCTAAGCATCTCAACAAAACACATTGCATTAATCTAATATTACGCAAAAGATCATACCGAATTACCGATAGAATGAATAGTATTTTAGTACTCTTTTAATACATCAGATTTTGCTTAATTTGCGCAGGTAAACAGTTAACTGGCTGATTTACCGAAGTCTCTGTTTGATTTGATACGTAAAAATTTACAAAATACAGGCGATAGTTCCCAGGTTACAAAGCATAGATAATGAAAACGAAACGAAAATCAAAACAAGCTAACACCACCGTCATATGTGAAAACTGTCAACGCATTGAAATATTTCACCTCAATTTACTCCAATGTATTTTGCATGTTTCAAAGATCCCCTTCGTACGCGAACTGTTGCACAACAAACTAATTCATCATTGTCAGATCGACCCGTTTATCTTAAAGAGGTTCGATCCTCTGATTTTGGGTAGCCATTTTGGGTCACCTCTAGTCTGGAAATTCTGTGTCATATATTAATTCTACTTGTAAATTCCTATTTTACAATGCCAAATAAACTATTTTGAATAAAATAGTTAAGGGAAAATTACATATTTACAGAGTAAAGTAAGGGACTATATTTTGTGGCGGAAGGTTTTTAAGAAGAAAATGAACATTTTTCATAACTTAGTTGTTTTAGAGTACTGTAATTTTAGCTTCCTTATTTTCAGTGCAGACCAAATTTCCAGCTAGTTTATGCATTGGATTATCTTCGTGTTGTTTCAAAAAACACATTTTAACAATATTTCAATATTTCTATCGACATATATTGGCACATTTAACTAATATTTCATTAAAGTCAAGAAAAAATGAACTCCAATTTTTGCCTTAAATTAGCTTATTTTATGCCATATCTCAAAATTTACATCATAGACCCATACTTTTCGTTTTATTTTCTGAATTTGTAAGATATTTTTGACAAGTTTATTAAAATTTAAGAAAAAGTTTGAGACTTTTAAATAATTTTATTGCATGTTGAATCGTTAATGGATACAATCAGTGTTTTATCAGTGCAAAAAGGTCAAAATATCAATTAGGTGAAGAAATTGCAAACTTTTTCTTTATGATTATTTTAATTTTATTAATTTTAAATAATATAAATTTGTATTTGATGTCATGGTTTATTCCGATTAAAAATTATTGAGGAAAAAGCGATTTATGTGCAATTTGCACTTTCAGTGCAGAAAGGTCACATTAAATACACTGTAGCACCGAAAGGAGCATATAGACCCCAAAATTTTGTTTTGAATTTTGGTTTAGCTATTTATGTAGATTTTTAAAAAATACTTCAGAAAAAAACTTAGAGATTTATGATCGCAGGACCCAACCTCCTTAAACACGAGTCTTGGTAAAACGGGTGGGCAAACCCGGGCCGGGGCAAAATAAAAGCCGGGGCAGATCGGCAATCGTCAATTCCATAATACGCATTGTTTTGCAGCAATATTTACAGCGAATACAAATATACTGGTCCGTAACATATCCTCAAAATTTAATGAGATTGGCATATTAATAACTGCCAATCTTTTGTTTTGCCCCGGCCCGCGTTTGCCTACCCATTTTACCATGACTCATCATGCTCATGGAATACCGAACCCGAAGCTATAAACTGAGGTAGTGTCTATACGCACGACCGTCGGGTATATAAATCTATCGGCAGCTATTCGCACGACCGTCATGTATTCACTCTCATCATCTATTCGCACGGCCATCTTGTATTTACTCTCATTTATTTGCTATTTGCAAGACTGTTGTGTATTTACTATCGGTTTTTCAACGGACGTTTCAGCTGTTTTATAGGTAAAGATTGTTTCATCCCCTGTAAAGTTGGGCACGTAGTGACTGTTATTCTACATGGAAAAATACAGGTGGATCTAAATGACGAAACACCATTTAGCCACACGGGGCGCGAATCTATAAAAACAAATATTGTTGAATTACCAAATTTTAGACTGTCATATGATCATAATGAATAATTCTTATTATTAAATTCAGTGTGTAACGTATTCCAACGAAATATGTAGGCTGTCTTAATCATTAATTTCGTAGATTTTGTGACTTTGCATAATTTGAGTTTTGAGATATTCGAGTGATTGTATCCCATATAGCAAGCTTACGTTGGGCCAATGTCGGGCCAACGTCACCAGTTACATTGGACCAACGTTGGCAAATGACGTTGGTCCAATGCAATTTTGCTCATCGGCCCAATGTTGGCCCCACATGTTGGGCCAATGTTGGCACAATGTCGCATATGTCATCTTCTGATATTGGGCCAAAGGTGGGCCAACATACGATACATATGACCAACGTTGGTCAAATGTTGGGTCAACGTTGACCCAACATTAGTTTGACGTTGGCGTAACGTTTGGTAAAAAAACAATACAACTGCAACAAGATATTTAACAAAAATGAATTTATTTTGAATTTAGAATATACAAACCATGATAAACATCCTTAGAATAAAATAACGGCCGACAATGTGTTTTAACAGGGTTAATCTATATCCACACTTTAAAACTTAGTTCCAAATATTTAATGTCTGTGTCCATTTCACTTCGTTTATATCGATTTTTCATTGTTTGAAATTTATTGTTCCTTTTTGATCCTTTTTCTTCACAGTCAATTGTACAACACGCTAACCATGAACAGCACTCCTCAGAGTCAGTAGAAAGTTGTAGGCCTGAACATTCCCTGTAAATAAAAGTACAAGCATTTAATATAGAAGAGAGACCTGGGATTAAAATACACAAAATCAATTAAAATATACAATAACTTGAGATAAATACTTACATTTCTGTTTTATTTGCTGGGCTGTGACTGTAACATCCTCTCTTACAATGAAAACAGCAAATATCACGAGTCTCTTTGTTTGCTAAACCTGCTATGTGTGAGAAGATTTGGCCATCCCAGCAGATCAGATATCACAATAACCATGGAAACTGGCCAGTCTCACGCTTTGAAAACTCTGTCCTAATTGCTAGGTCAGTGAATGTGCTCTTATCTCAGGATCGGCTTCATAAAATTCTACACTTTAGAACAATTATACAACGGAATATTATTTTGCAGAATCTATTTGTTTTGTTTTCGGCGTTTTACATACAATTTTTAAATTTAACTTGTTTATTTTCACATCTTTTCGTTGATGATATAAAAAACTGTATATTTTCACATGTTTTCTTTGATGATATTGCCGTTAATAATATAGTTAGGTTTAAAATTAATTAAACATCCCAATTTTTGGAAATTCTATTATACATATCAAATGTTTGAATGTTCAGTCTATATAAATGAATAACCTGCAATATATGTGATCGACAAAAATCTTTTAAATAATTATTTAAAAAACAGTAATTGACACATGTTGGATCAATGTTGGCCCAATGTCATGGTCTCGACTAAAATATGGTAAAATTTTACAACATTGGCTTAACGTTGGCCCAATGTTGTGTTACCAACTAACTTCGGCAATCGAATGGGAATGTATAAGGTGGACATTGGCCCAACATTGGGCCAATGTTGTGTATCCAACACCAACGGGCCAACCATTATCCAACATTGGTCTGACATTGGGCCAACGTTGCTTACCCAACGCCAACGGACCAACCATTACCCAACGTTGGCCCAATGTATGCATGCTATCTGGGATATGACCCTATTTAATTTCTTTTAATATTGAGTTGTTTTTTTATATCTAGCTCCATCCATTTGCATTAAAAAAAATTAAACATACATAATATTACATCCTTATTTTTTATTAACATTTAGTAAAATAAAAATATGAAGTGTTATTCGAACATTATTACATGTAAATTTATTTGCATGCAAGGAACACATTACATGGTGCAATAGTATTGGAAAATATACATGTTTTCATACTTTTGAAATACAGATCCTAATTTCCTAAAAGGTTCTACTACACTACTCGCTGGCTAAACAACGGTACATACGTTTTCACGAAACGCTAAACGGTTTGCACAAACCGCTTTAAAAAATTATTTACAGAATTAAAGAGGGAAATGCTAAGCAATCAAATTGTTCTTTTTTTTTTAAATCATACTAACCACGTAGAAGAATATGTTCTGTACATTAAACCAGGGGGAAAAATCAAAACAATAAGATTATACGCTTAAAGAAAAAAGAAAAAGTTTCCGCAGTGTATTACTGTTTTTAAAGATTTTCTTTAAAAAAAAATCAAAACATTGTATTGGAAAGAACAAAATAAATGATTTAGATTTCAGACCCAACTTTTGTATAACAGCGTATTTACCACTTACTATTTTTCCTAAGTACCATTCACATAAATTTCCTAGTTTAATTGCTTGTACACGTTAATTGTAATCATTGTGATTAAACATATACTTGTTATTTTTTTAACCTGTTATTTTCCGTTAATAGAGTTGATAAGGGTCAGATTATTAATCATTGGATTTTTTTTAAAATCGGGATTACAAATTATTTTCTTTTCTCGCATTTCATAGAATGTGAACAGTATAGTTTTCCCTCTATTGTTTTTTTAATTGCTGAATTTCCTATCATTCGTAATTTTGTACGTCTATCAAATACCGTTGATTCCGACTGCTTTAAAATCACTTCGTTTCTATTGGCTGTTGACATAACAGAGACGCGTGATAATCCAATGAAATCAAATACTCAAAATTTGATTGACAGGTTCAGCCATTTAGCCAATGTTCTCTCGAGGGTTATGGGTGTTAATTGTACACAATCTAATCGTTTTAAAATAAAATGCATGCTAGGTACAACATCACAGTGTCACTTATTGTTGATTTGGATTTTTTTTTTCTATAAAAGTCTACAAAAGTCTTATTTTATTAACTCTATAAAACATGTTGATGGAATGTTTATTTGAATATTGTACACCAAAGACGAACTTTATAGACCCGCAGTCTCCGTTAAATCTGTCTTATTCTTTTTTTTTTGTTGAAAAAGAAAACAAGTTTGTTTAAAAGATATGCGTTAAATTTTCCTAATGAATTCTCATTAATCCGATGAAACATTTCACACGGTTCTCACAAGCTTTCCTCGTAAGGCTTTACACGCTTGATGTGACACGCAATTCAAGACTTCGCTGTAATGGTAACAATTTTTTTTCATGCAAATATTTTGCTAATTAAATTCTTTAAAAGGTCTGTATACATAGTGTATACTTGTACACTTTACATATATATTGGATATGAAACAAGACAATTTATAGGAGGAAATGTATGGTTTTCCGGTAATAAAGAAAATATAATCATAACGAAACCTTGGATATGTTCAGTGTTGGCAATCAAAGAAAAATGTGTTACCCCCATGTCTAATATTTTTTATACACAGTGACATTTATATCTGAAATTTCAGTGATTACAGCTTTACAGCAGAAAATACATTCAATCTGATTAAAATAAGATCTTTGATCCGCTCCGACAAATTCGATGTCGCTTTGTGTAGCGACATCGAATTTTTCGGTGCGGATCAAATATCTTATGTTAATCAGATTGAAAATACCTTTCCCCATCAGATTTGTAACTTAACATTATAATAAGGTGAACAACAACAATTTGTTAAAATAAATCAATTTATAACAACAGAAGGGCGATATTTTCTAGTGTGGTGCTTTATTCATCAGCTTACCAAAAAGTTTTATCAGTTTATAAAATACACATGTTGCGCGGAAGTAAACACATTGGTCGGGTTCGGGATCACATAAATTTCATCTAATATTATTAATCAAATAAACTTTGACATTTATAATATCGTCGTGTACTAAAAAAAGATTATCCTGTATATATCTGTGCTACATACAATAGTTATTTACACGACGGTCGTGTAAATAGATTTTTATTAATTAATTCACAGACGGTCGTGTGTATATCACTGTATTTAGTAATAGCTATTTGCACGACGGTCGTGTAAATAGACTTTGCTTAGTTATGTGCACGACGGTCTTGTATATATCATCGGCCATAAACTGATTGAAACACGCCTTTCCTTTATTATTATTTTCGTAATAACTCAGATTTGAAACAGAATTACCCCATAATTTTTGCAATTTATATTTTCCTTTCCATAAGGATTATTTATGCTAAATTACATTGAATTTGACTCGGTAGTTCTTGAGAAGAAGATTTTTAAAAATGCACCCCCCTTTTTCTACAGTTTCGAGGTTTTCTCCGCTTTGAATAGAGATCGGTCTTTCATTTTTGCAATTTATATTAACCTTCCCATTAGAATGCTTTGTGCCAAATTTGGTTGAAATTGGCCGAGCGGTTTTAGAGAAGAAGTTCAAAATGTTAAAAGTTTACAGACGGACAGACAGACAGACGGACAGACGGACGGACAGACGGACAGACGGACGACGGACAAAAGGTGATCAGAATAGCTCACTTGAGCTTTCAGCTCAGGTGAGCTAAAAAGACATGTATCTTAATATATTTTCATGTTTTAACATATATGATATGAAAAACCACAAGTACTTACGTATTTAGAGAATATTATCCGAACACTTATACTTCCGCTCGAAATTTCACAGGAACTGAACACATCTCGGCGAAGTCTCGTGAACTTTCATTCGAGCACCTCTAGATTTATTACATACTTAGCAACGATAAAGAATACATTCCGAACACATTCGCAGGGGTTAATAATAAGTACATATCGATTGATTCTTGCTTAACTAAAGTAAAATTAAAGCTGCTTGGTCCGATTTTATATCAAATTTTGTGTACGCTTTTAAACTATGGTTATGCTAAGTATGTGTATAATAATAGACATTGCAGTAGTTTTCCCCGGTCAATGAAGTCAAATATCAATGGAAAAAAAAATATGTACAAAATTTTTCAACAAAACAAACGACATAAAAGGGTATCGCGTTGTTTCGCCTCATGTTAAAATTCGCCTCTGACGTCGAGACCGGTATGGTTGTATTACGGTTGCATCGCTATAAATAAAGGTCATAATGTTCAGGCAAACTAAAATTAAACCTGTGTACATTTTGTTCGCTAATATTTGTTTACAATTGATGCATAACATGTGGGTTAAATACACCTAATCATTTGGGGGACGAAACCAAACGGTTCTCTTTTCTAACCATTTTCGTTTGCCCAAAAAGAAAATTTTTTTTATTTACTTTGAATATTTCTAACGATTCTGCTGGTGTAAATAGGAGAAAGTGCCTAACTTTCTAAGGTAATTGGTTTGTATGAAAAAATTATTTGATACTGTAAAAACCAAAAAATCGGACCAAGCAGCTTTATTATATAACAAGTAAAAGTTGTTACTAAACAAACGCCAAAAAGAGTTTTATTGACTCCACAGATACGGGTATTATGGAATGCACCCAACTCGGTGGGCAATTCCAATCTGCATATAAAAGGAGGCACAGGATTAATTCTACTCCGCAGTCCATAATTTTACGCGCCACTACAGTGGAATAATCCATGATGGGAAGCTAAGCATTATTCTAACAATTGTATTGTATTCGTAATTAAGTTTTAATTGCTATATTTTTATTTTGTTGGCGGCATATAAAGTTTTAAGAGAAAATTACATGTACGCAAAACATTTTAGGTTCAAAATAAATAATATGTAAAATTCATTTAAAGTAAACCCCCCACCCCCCTTAGTAAAGATAATTTGAAACAGTCCAACTTTAGAGACGCGCATTTGGAAGACTGCGAGAAGAACGAACTACAAATCAAAGACAGATTAAAATTCATAGAACCAAGTTCTTGCAATGAAATAAATATGTTTAGGGGTGTTTCGTCAGGATGTTTTGCATGAATCTGAACCTGCCCCCCCCCCCCAACACACACTTTTTAAAAACGATGCTACGTGACTGACTGGTATGAATAAAGAGCAAAGACATTTTATCTGTATATAATATAAAATACACATATGTAATATTTATTTAATTCAACATACATACACATATATTCCTTATTCAATTACAGAATTTAACCCATAAAGATTTGAGTGGGAAATGATATATTCTCAAAAGAATAGAATGCAATTTCTCCATCATCCACTACTGCCCAGTGAAGTGGAACCTCGTCGTCATAGTAACCATACAGAGATGTAATGTTTGATAATGAAGGAGGGTCTTCTTTACTTCTACCAAAAAAAAAAAAGTATTCCATAAATTAAACATCATACCGATTCAAATACAAACGGTTTAGGCTCAGTAATAATTTTTCATTGCATGAAATGACATCTATGATTGAAAACAGACATGCATGCACCTTTCTTTGTTGTATTTATAAAGAAATTTTGACCTATGAAAATTACAATGAATTTTTCAGGATATTTCTGTCCAAAACCAACTATAACATATATTTACTCAAACTAAAATACCCTAACCTATTTTATTGTTTGTAACTACATGCATTTATGGGTAAAAGTTTCTTAACAAATTTGATACATGCTTTTATAACGAAGTCACGTACTGGACACAATTATCTAGGGCAAAAGTGTTACTGTTTTTAAGAGTCTTGAACCAAATATTTCTGATCCAGAAACATTTTGGTACAACACTTTTTAACCCATCCTGGGTCAAAAGTAATATCTAATAAAATAGAACAAATTATCTACTAAGAAGTTGGACCCAGCTTCTTTGGGTCAAAATGTTTTCAGGGCAAAATGCTTACATTCTAATCTGACCCACTTTTTAAAATCATTTGCAATAATTGAACTGCCATGCTGACATTACAGTAGCATTACCTGACAATGGAGACTCTATGGTCCGGAACCCCAGGACTAGATTTTCTGAACTTTGCATCAGGCTTGTAAACATCATAGGAAACTTTGGGAAAATCCTGTTTAGCCTCTGTACTGCAAATATTTTTCTAAATTAAAATCTTTCAACAGCTGAATGATCTGAATGTGCAATATGGTATACCAGGAGGTAATTAATACATGTCATGCGCGGATCCAGAAAATTTTTCCAGGGGGGGGGGGGGTCCGAAGGGTAATTGTGTTTTCCAGGGGGGGGGGGGTTCGAGGCATATTTGCGATAAATTTCTATGTAAATTTAATAAATTTTCATTTTCCAGCGGGGGTCGGGACCCCCCCCCCCCCCGACCCCCCCCCCCCTTTAGATCCGCGCATGCCTGTAATGCTGATGTGGAAAATATTTAACTTTTATTTGTTTAATATACTCTGTTTCAGTTTCCTGTTTTGGCACATCTTTGTGTAATATTTCGATATCCATAAAAACATCTGTATCCAAATTACATTTATTCACTAGACTGACAGAGTCCAAGATTTCTGATTTGGAAC
The DNA here is from genome assembly GCA_020458035.1 of Magallana ariakensis. Lineage (NCBI taxonomy): Eukaryota > Metazoa > Mollusca > Bivalvia > Ostreida > Ostreidae > Magallana > Magallana ariakensis. The sequence continues at coordinate 51,198,789 of CM035817.1, read as the reverse complement.
ACTTCCTTTATTTCATCAAGTTGAAAGACATGGCTAAGGATAAAAATTCTGCAGGGATTTTACATTACAAACATAATGAAAGTACATGAACTGGATAATAAAAGTTAAAACAAGTAAAAGATGTCAATGTGACAGCAAACCTGAGGTTTACTTCTATGTGAACAGTATCCATAATCCATCTGTCAACCCTGAATTGATAAACAATTGATAAACACTACCTATCAAGAGAAATGAAGTACCCTATATGCAATATTCTGCCAAAAAAATAACCAAGTTCAACTGGTAGCATTTTTTTTCATAAATTATCAAAAATCAAAATCCAAGTACCAATAATATGCACATCTTTGATATATGTTCAATTAATCTGCAAAACAACAACTTCCTATCTCGAAATCAAACTGTAGGAGGAGTTATCCATATGATATGACGAGTTATAGTACCCTATATACTGTGGTTTCATTAATATTCAAAGGTATCAATTTTCGTAGATAAAGTGAAAATCACAGTTTCAAGGATACTGAAATTCGTGGCCAATAACCCTATTAATACAAAAATGTTAATAGAAATCGCACTTCAATGAACATTTAATTTCGTAGGTCAACTTAACAACGAAATCCATGAAAATTGGTATTCAACAAATATTGATGAAACCACAGTACAATATTCTGCAAGAAAATGACTAAGTTCAACAGCAGTTACAGCTATTATATTTTTTTTCTCATAAATAATCCAAAATCAAAATTATAGCAATATGCACATCTCTAATATATGTACAATTGATCTGCAAAACATCGACTTCCTATCTTGCAAACTGTAGGAGGAGTTATCTGTACAATAGGGGTACCCTATATGCAATATTCTGCAAAAAAAATGACTAAGTTCAACAGCTAGTATTTTTTCATAAATAATCAACAATCAAGATCCAAGTAATATGCACATTTCTGATATATGTACAATTGATCTGCAAAACAACAACTTCCTATCTTGAAAACTATAGGAGGAGTTATCCGTACGATAGATGTACCCTTCTGGCAGCTGCCCCCTGCCATTTTCACCTTTTCAATAACCAGATTTTTCCTTTTGAAAACCCGGTTAAAACCTGTTCAAGGTGTTCCAAGAACTCAACTTCTTAATGTATAAAAAATGATTTTCTAATGTGTTCAAGTTTACTTGGAGGATATTTCAATCTATTCAAATCAAAAGGGCCCCGAAGCCCCCTTCTAGCAGTTATTGCCCCTGAAAGTTTCTTATGTTCTTGAAAATCATTAAGTCTTACAATTTATTTACCATATCTATCTATACTTATAAATTAAGACATTTTGCCAATAAACTTCGAAATGCCCGCACCCGAGTAACTGCTCACACCTTTGGCATTTCAACACGTGTGAGTTGATGTCCGTAAGCTATAATTGAATTTTACCTGATAAGTAATTATTGTAAGATAAATTAAAAACCTACTTTCATTTTCGATAAACCAGCCCGAAATAGCAAATATGTAAGGTGGTGGACACGCTTTGGCGGATCCAAGTCAGTGGGAGTTTGCATCAAAAAATATACTTACAATGAAATAATATTGAATAATTATGTAAAGAGTGAATATATATCCTGGGAACCTATTTCGGGTATACATAAGAATTGAGATTTGACAAATGTTGAATAAATAAAATGAACCAATTCGTTTCTGAAATGCGCGATTTTTGTTTTGATGAATAGAACTTTCCATAACGGGGTAAGAACGCGGTTTGACTAATTAACGTCATGGTGGAGAATGTAGGATGAGTTACCATGCTTTGCGTCAGATACCTTGGATCGGACATCTGGTTAATACAAAAAAGTTAATAAATAAAATGGGCCAATAGACGCGATTTTATTTTTAATGGAAAGAACTTTACAGAACGGGATGCCAAAAAATGGTGTTGACTAATTAACACTATGGCGAAAAGTGCGTATACGTTTTTTAAATAACATATACATTTTTTTATACCACGACAGATTGGTAGTAAACCTTATAAATTAATTTGTTGACAGTGTTTTATCTAAAATTCTTATTTTGGGCAATAATAAGTGAAATTTTACATAAAGAACAAAGTTGTAAAAAGAAATACCACGCACAATACACCCACACTCTGGTTTGAAGTAAGATAATACTCTAATTTTTTTCAGTCAGCTGCAACAAAAAGAATTAAGGCCATGTACATGTTCATATGTATATACTCCATTTCAGTTTAGATTTTCATCCCTGTCCTCTCCTCTAAATTTCCAGCCACGCAGTTGCTTTTTTATTTCAATTTTATAGAATATTTTAAGAAAAGCATTTAAGAAAAAATTCGGACACAGTACATAAAAAAATGAACACAAAAAAACCTGGTTCAACATATTTATTAAGCATTGTATTATACTAATGTGAATTATTGTTAATTTCCGCGCTTGCGCGGGATATCATCTAGTGTTATAGAAATATTGGACCTATTGGGATTAAAGCGTTTACCTTGGCCGATCGAAATAACATAAAGGTCAAAGTTCAAGGTCATTCGAAAATCTGTATATGAATGAGTTTTTTAGTTCACTTATAGGCTCCTTCAATCTCGTCATATCAAAGGGGCCCGAGGCCTCCTTCTGGCAGTTATTGCCCCTGAAAGTTTCTAAAGATTGTTAAAAACACTTACAACTTTTGAACCATTCATCATAGAGACATCAGACCACCTGGGATGGAATGGACTACCTTGGCCGATTAAAATGACAAAAGTCAAATAAAAAAAAAAAAATCTTACTAGGTCTTTTGACATTATTTTTTTAAGTAACACAGGGAAATCATTTCAATGATTCTATTGAAACAGAAGTTTTAAACATAAAAAATTTGTATAAAAAAACCCTAATTGTTCAAGAACAATTAGTCCACTAGTTTTAATTGTTCTTTGCTGATAGAAATGTGTACATGCATTTAATTAGGAGAAAACATATAAAGCTGCTGTTCAACTCTTTTCAATGTATTTATGAATACCGGTATATATACTTGAATAAAATACTTCTTAAATCAATAAAAATATGTATTTATTAGGATAATTGGCAAAAAGGGACAGAAATAGAAATCTGGGACAGAGTATAGTTGATGTTCTCTCATGGAAATCACTGAAGTCATAATTAAAATGTGTATCAAACAAAAGTAGTTACAAGTATATAAAAGCAAAACTCGTATCTGCACTTTACTGGTAGTGCAATTAATGTGCTTCAATCTCCATTTAAACTTACTTGCTCATAACCCCTGAGTTCCCCTCCCACTGTGGTATGACTTGTAACTTCTTTAACACTGAAACTAATTTTGATAAATATATAGTTAACAAGAGGCCAATAGGCCTTAACGGTCACCTGAGTAGCATAACCCATACACAAACTTGTCAAGGAGTCTCATATATGCATTTAATTAAGTTTTATTCTGGAGTAGAAAAATTGTAATGATGACCACCTCCCTGCCTGAAATCTTTCAACAAGAGGCCCATGGGCCACATCGCTCACCTGACCAAAAATAGACATAATAAAATCAGCTTTACGTAGTCATATACAAAATATCTGAACAATGTCGTATAATAGATCCTGTGTAAAAAAAAATCCCCTGCATATTCTTATGTTTATCATTGAGCCTTTGTAACAGGATGATTTTATAGTCATATCACACATTGAGCACTGCAGTTCCCGAGAAGATGATCAGACTTAAACAACTGTTTATATATGGATTATAAATCTACATCAAACTTTGAACCCCTTATGGGGCTGAAGAATTGTCAAGAATTGACAAGAGGCCAGAGTCTAAACAATTTAAAAGAATCAACAATATGTCTAAATGCTTGCACAAAGTACAGCCATATACAATAACATTAGAGCTTTTAATTGAGTGAATAATTTAAATTTTTATTCCTTTGTAAAATGGAAAATTGGAACAACTTTTCTATATATATTCCTATGTAAAATTCAACCCCCTATTGTGGCCCCACCCTACCCCCGGGGATCATGATTTGAACAAACTTGAATCTACACTACCTGATGATGCATCCACACAAATTTCAGCTTTTCTGGCTGATCAGTTTCAGAGAAGACGA